>NBAY01000036.1:0-474760 GCA_002794775.1 Porodaedalea pini | reverse complement strand
GACCTAGCCTGAGTAAGTGTGTCCCGAGCCTACGCTCGAGTATAGCACGTCCCAGACAACAGTCAGCCGAGGCCTGCCTAGTCCGAGTCGTCTCCCGGACTCCCGCCTAACAAGCATCTCATATACTTGTGCAAGACTTTGGTGGTTATATACAATGCTTATAAGCATCTCTGCAAGTATTACACGGAAAGTATAATTGCATTAAATACCTGAAGAACTATGTCATATAACTACAATTGCATTAAATACATGAAGAACTATGCTGTATAATTACAATGTATCCTATCCAATAATGAGTGATGCTACAGCAGCGAGACAGGAACATTACAGTGCATAGAGGGAATGTGATTGAAATATTGAATGAAGGTCTCAATGTAGAATGAGATCAAGGGACAGAAGTCCTTCACACTGGCACCTACGCTCGTGGGGAAGCCAGGCCACACCTTCAGAATGAGGAAAAGGGCCTCGATGGAGCCGTCGTCCAATTGTTCTCCCCAGTACTCCCTTATCAGCTTCCATATGTCAGGAATGACAGTGGTCGAGCCATCAGTGGTGCCGAGATAGATGCGGCTCAATAGAGCATTCCATTGCCGATGCTCGTCCGTTGTCATGCGTTCGCATGGCAGGATCAGTTGATCGAGCGCATACAGCTCGTACCAGAATAAAAGCTCGGAAAGTTCCCACTGGACTTCCATTCGAAGGACCTTGTTGTGGCCTATGCAGTCTGTTGAGATGGATTTACTGTGCCATACCTGCTGCTTAGTTTGATCAAACGGCTCCAAGTGGCGCTCGACGCCGAACACGACCTTGATGGTCGCCTTGTCGGAAATTTGTTGCCGTTTCGCAGGAGGCAAGTCGCTCGTGTCTGGCGTGTCATGATCATGCAAAGAGAGAGAGATGTGACTGGCAGCCTGTCTGGACGGACTGGCATCTAGTACCGAAGGCATCCTGTTGTAGATGCGCTCTACGAATGGATCGGCGGTGTTCGGTGGGAGTGGCGTGGACTTCATGTAGTCGCTGTGCACGATGGTCTTCCAGTCTCGCAGCCTGTGCCATATTGACTTGTCGAAGATGCCGCCTTTGAGGAGCATATCAATCAATGTAGGCCGTATACGGATGTAGTTGAGATAAAGATCCGCCGTCTTTTCTGCGCTGGGGTGGATGAGCAGGAAAGGTGGAGGGAGTGGGTAGAGTGCAGCATGGGTCTTGTTCTGGCCTATGGTGCCGAGTTTCATCAGACTGCCCAACACGACCTTGTGGTACGAAGGCAGGTCCGGTCGACCATCAACTCCATTCGGTATGTGGAGGATACGAGCATAGTTAATGTAAGGCTCGCTTTGCACCTTCTGCTTCCCCTTGTTCTCCACCTTTTCTTTCTCGGCCCTCTTCTTGAAGCTCTTCTTCTTCTTTGAAGGTACGTTCACCCGGGACGCTGCGTCAGTGGAAGGGACTGAAGACAAAGGTATTGAAGGAGGAGCCTGAGTGTGTTTCGTAGCAGACGATGATGACGAAGGATGACTGAAAGTGGGAGCTCCGGGTTGATGATTCTGAAAGCCGTACATTTGCTCGAGGAGCTCGCTGATGTCGTCTTCCACCATGAACTGACTCCTTGACAGATCTCGCAAATGCGCATCCAGTTGAAAGCTAAAGCCGTTGTGAAGAGGCCTTCCTTTAAATTGGAATAAGCCGCTTTCAACATACTTCGACCATGGAACACAATCCCGGATGGCAAAAATTTTTCCATCTAACTGTTCATGCCGACAAATGAACCACACAGGTATACCGATCCGATAGAGGTGGTTGATGACGGAGGGCTCGGTAGTGAATGCACTGTGAACAGGCAGGATCTCTGTTTCATAGGATTGCTTCGACTTGATGTGCAGCAGCACGACATCGAGGTACGTATGCAGCCCATGCAGTTCGAGAATGGAGTGCTGGATGTCACGTACAGTGAACAATGTCTGCTGCCAGCTGCTTTTCAGGAGGCGAAGGCGCTCGACTCCAAACTGGCCCGCTTGCAAGCACCGCCTGTATGTCTTGTCCATTCCATTGTCGGACCCTTCTTGCCTGCGTATCGAGCCACTAGTTCGCGTTTTCGCCGCTATCAAGAGCAGTGCGGTTTCCAAATTGTCGATAAGTTCTCGACGCAACTGGCCGACTTGCATCTGCGGTTCGTTGTCGTGCCAGTGCTCCTTGTTACCATCCTCGTCAAGCAGGAGGACCTCCGTAAAGTCCTCAGACTCTTTGGGATCATACAAAGGAATGTCTACGATGAGAGAACAAAGGTGCACAAAGCTACCTGTGGTGTTATTCACATCGAACGGGATGCAAGCGTGATGGATGGAAGTTTTTGAGAAAAACTGGGGCCATCGGCTGTATTCGTGACCTCCCCAAAAGCCATCGACATGTTTGAGAACACCAAGTTTCTCATTCACTATCAGGTATTGCGGTACCCAGTTTGCATTCGGACTTGAGATGACGTTCTTGTTATACTGCATATCCGCCAAAACTCGGGCATCTAGGGGTATACACTCTCATCTGCGTGCGAATACTTTAGAATGCATTTCAGAATCAGCAGCTCGCAAACGTACCGAGATCATGCATCTTTTTCAAAGGTAAGGAATTCTGTTGTTGTCCTTCGCTCCTCGAATGATGCTCATCGCCCCACGAGCCAGGCTCATTGCTCCATGAGCCAAGCTCTCCGTCCCACTGGTACGAGCCTTGCTCCTTGCACCCCGAGCCTTGCTCTTTGCCCCACGAGCCTTGCTCTTTGCCCCACGAGCGAAGCTCCCACTGGCCTGAGCCTTGCTCTTTGCCCCCCAAGCCTTGCTCTTTTCCCCCCGAGCCTTGCTCCTTGCCCCACGAGCCAAGCTCCCACTGGCACGAGCCTTGCTCTTCGCCCCATGAGCTATTCTCACCATTCGTACCATACCAAGAGTAATCACCTCCGCTTGACATCTTGAGATAGGTCTGTCGCAAGTTACGTGGTCGACGAAGGATTGAAATTTGGAGAACTTCGAGAAAGCCTTGACATAGGATGAATCAGGATTGGACTGAAATGTCTTTGAAAATGTTTGAGCCTTCAGTGCATTCAAACAAGCAACTTTCTATGACACACCTCGCAATTTCAATCTGCCTCTCCGCGGAGAAATCCTTGAAGTGTTGGGCCCTGAAGACGACGACCTTCAGCTCAGCAAATACGAATTGTAGCCGCTGAGATACACAAGACAGTTTGCTACTGCAGACCGTCGATGATATGTCCACGAGTATGCACTAGGCTGACTCTTAGGGACTTTGTGATGGTCGGGTGGGTTCTTCGGGTGGTGGTAACGGGTTGATTGATGGTGGGAGGCAACTTGAAGTCAACAATGAGAGCGGCAGCGGCAATGATCGACTTCGGACTGAGTCATCACATGCCGGAGTACGTGGGAATGCACGTGTGACTCGCGGCAATTGCTCCCAACTAGGCTCAGGCCCCACTGCCACAAGCCTGACTCTCACACTGATGTCTCCCTCCCCCCTATCTCATTCTCCACAACTGTAGCCCTTCGACCATCCTCAATCTTTTACTTGACCACGACCAAGCACACGCTCAACGGCCAGATTACAAGTAGTAGGTGTGATCATGCTACCTTGCTAGACTGAGCTTGCAAAACGGCACGGACCACCGCTCAGGTTTGGTAAGTAATTGTTTCCTTTTCTTTCTGCATAGTCAATAACTCATGGGCTTTGTTACTTGCGTGAGCATCTGCGTACCGCTCGAACGTCCGACACACCAAGGATCAGCGACACATCGGGGATCAACGATGTTATCCTCCAGTGGATCGTTTTCCCATCCGTTGACAACAAGTCAACACAGCCAGATAATGATTGCAAAGACTTACGTGGATTCGAGAACAAGACACTCGCAAAGCTCCTGGCCCCCGCAGAGGTTCAGCCGCTCACTCCAGAGTAAGTACTTTGAGATAATCCTCCAGTGGATCATTTTCCCATCCGTTGATACGAGTTGACAACAGCAGCTGTTGTAGCAAGCCATGATATGGACTTCGTGCATTACCCAACAAGTTTGAGCACTAGAACTCAAGAAAGAGGTCCGTATACTAAAACATATCATATTGCTTTACCGGCTGACCATCGACAGCCAGATCAAGCAAATACTGGGATCTGAGCTTTCTGGGATCAGGATGGGATTTCTCGCTGTCTCAAGCCTTCTTTCACCTCGTCTTTCGACAAGTGCTCCCAGGCTCGATAGCAACCGTTGTCATAGTATAGCCAACCCTGCTGTTGTCGCCAGCCTAGTGCATGTGATAGGTGGGGTGGAGTATGCAGTACCGCAAACTATAGTTAGCAGTGCTGTTTTTTGATAGGGTGAAGGATGCGCATCAAACATACATCGTCATGTCAGGTGAGATATTACGATTGATTCAAAAAGAGGTGCGTACTATTCTTTCTTCTGTCTTTCTGTGATCTGAGCTTTCTGTGATCAGTACGCTGGCTTCTTCCTCTTGTCCTCGTTTATCTGTTTACTTTACTCATTTGCAGTACTGCAGCGGACATCTTTGTCAGCAAGGGACACTACCTTGCTAGAGCATATGAACCATAGACTAGCCCGCAACAAATTCTAAACAAAGGTATTCCTAACACAAAGCTTAGCCCTGCTGAATTACAACAAATCACTGATCCACCTTGAACAAAAGAAGACGTACTCATGCCTTCCCTATCACATCATTGCTTATTTATATTACATACTTTCTAGATATCTAGCTTTGTTGCATGCAGACAGGGCCACAGTAACAAACAAAAAAGGAGTTACCCGTGAACTTGATGGCAATCATAGCCGAGTCTTTGCCTTCGAAAACGGTTTGTAGGCCTATAAACACATCTTCACGGTGCCTTCTTCTGCTAACTCAGGTCCCACTGTCAAAGGCTCAAGGTGTACGAAAATAGGTAATGCAGAGATCCATGGTATGACCGAAGTCACTCCAGGATCACTTGCATACGTTACTGTCCAGGTATTTTATTTGTTTCACGGTTTGCGCGTATATAATACTGAAAAATGTATTACTACCAGGTCTACTTTGCTCTTAGTGCAAGGCTCCATTTCTCTACGTTGAGTGCTCCAGAAATACCTGAGATGTTTAATGGTATTATTCAATTGTTCAGGTCTGACATCCCACATGTCAAGAGGTACACTGCTGAGCTATTGATTTGGTGGAATCGGTATGTTCATCTGCGTCTATGTGATATTATGGTCCCTTACTAACCCTTACTCAGAATTATCTTTCCAAATACCCAAGCGGCAACTGATCCTCATGACCTAGGTGCCATAGCTGATATTGAAGACTTCTATCGAGACTGGACCGAGGGTGAGGAGGACAACAAAGAGGAAGAGGACAATGTATGAATTTTGATTGAAATTTCCGCTCACATTCAATCCGATACCATCCATCTTGAACAGCTATTTCTATTTTCCCTATTGTCGGTCGCATCAAGCAAATACTGGGATCTGAGCTTTCTGGGATCAGGATGGGATTTTTCGCTGTCTCGAGCCTTTTTTCCCCTCGTCTTTTGACAAGTGCTCCCAGGCTCAATAGCAACCATTGTCATAGTATAGCCAACCCTGCCGTTGTCGCCAGCCTAGTGCATGTGATAGGTGGGGTGGAGTATGCAGTACCGCAAACTATAGTTAGTGGTGCTGTTTTTTGATAGGGTGAAGGACGCGCATCGAACATACATCGTCATGTCAGGCGAGATATTACGATTGATTCAAAAAGAGGTGCGTACTATTCTCTCTTCTGTCTTTCTATGTGCAGCTCGCTGACATCTCCATACTTTGCGGTAGCTTTATTGGTTGACGCCGGCCGACAGAGCCACGAGCGAAATCATGGACATTATATCTCGGTAGCGTGGCTGGCCAGGGACTTGCCGGTTGCATATGTCAAGGAATCATCGTTTGGTACCCTCGGGCAGGCACATTGCAGATCTATCGGCTGCATAATAGGAATGGAATGATTAGGCAGTCGCACACTGTAGAGATAAATGCACCCTTATCTGGTCCCAAAGCATTCTCCATGTCCCTTTCCCTCGCTCGTTCTGCACCGTCCAAAAAAATGTTGTACAGTTGTAGTGGTCCTGGGTGCCCGCGTACATCCATGGGAATGAATGGCCTCGGTCGTCATGAAGCTGCTTGTCTTTACGTTCAGGCTGAAGCGAAGTGAGTATTGCTTGATGCGAAGGAGATACGAAAGAAAGCCAAGAAGGTGAAGCTCTCGCATGGAGTATGTGTTGTCTTGCTTCTCTTCACTTAAGTCTAGATTACTCAATTTTTTTAAAAATGTAGTCGGCCTCCTTCGCTGAGACTTATGACGATACGGGTGTGGTGCCTGGCTTCAGCCCTGACCTCGATCCCACTGAAAGTGCGCCCAGCCATCCTCTTGCTGTGCCTGACCCACCGACTCTATCAGCGGCTGGCTGCGTTGTACGCCGACGTGTACTTCCTGCCTGTTATCGGGACGCGTTACCTGATGTTCCTACCAGTGCAGCCGTGATTCAAGCAAACTCTAGCACGGAAGAAACAGCAGCCAATTCAGGAGACCCAGAGGCTGTGGATGATACTCCTTCCCGCATATTCTGATCTGAATGCAACAAGTTTGGATTGTGTAAGGTCTTCAGATGTATCTCTTGTCCGGAAGCCCCCGCTGTAGGAAACGTGTATGATAGGGAGCCCTCACCTGCAGATCGAGGTGTGCAAGGAAATCTGTTTGCCCCGCATCCGAATTTATCCTCATTTCTTTTCAACCAATGGTTTTGGTCGGGGTCCCTTACTAAAACACTTGAGGATGCAGAACGGCTTCAAGCTCTAATAGGCTCGGATGACTTCATCGCAAAAGACGTTCTCGAAATGAATATATGGAAGGTCACCAAGCAGCTTCGAAACAGCTCTCTAGACAAGTTTTTTGACCCCCGTGATGGCTGGATGCAAAGTGGTCTGAAGATACGTGTGCCGCTTGGACACTTGCATCCTGAAGCACCGAGTTGCCTTGATTTCGAAATTAACAAGTTCCTTCATCAACTGTTGGTTGCTGTCATTCAGTTCGTGTTCGAGAGCAAAGAGAAGAGCGCAGGTTTTTGTTACGAGCCTTATGAGCTTAGGATTCAGTCACCGCATGGAGGTGAGGAGCAGACAGTCCATGGGGAATTATATTGGTCAAAGAAGTTTCGTGACGCACACGAGGAAGTGCAACGTCTCCCCCGGGACTCTGGCGACGATCTTCCAAGAGCCGTCGTTGCAATGCAGCTATGGTCAGATGGAATGTCAGCCGCAAAGTTTGGCAGCGCAAAACTCTGGCCCGCGTATCTCCAGTTTGGCAACCAGTCGAAGTACGAGCGAAAGAAAGTCTGGAGCATGTCATCATATTGCTCATATACCTTCCATAAGCGAGTTGTCTCTTGAAGATTGGACTTTTCATCTCATTATTTCATTCGTAGCTTCTGGGTGATTTCAATGACTTCGTTCAACATCATGCACAGGGAAATCCGGCATCGAACGCACTTCAGACACATTGCCGGCGAGAAGTAATGCACAGCGTATGGAAAACTATGCTGGACGACGAATTTCTTCATGCGTGGAAACACGGCATGGTCGTCCGCTGCGGCGATGGGGTGACACGACGTTTGTATCCTCGCATCTTCACTTACTCTGTGGATTACCCTGAAAAGTACGTATCGTTCGATTCATACGGATGACAAACTAAGTATTCTTGCAGAGTTCTGCTTGCAACAATGAAGCACTTAGGAAAGTGCCCGTGCCCCCATTGTCTCGTGGAGAGTGGTGCAATATCGTCTTTGGGTAAACACGCAGACTCTCAAACCGAATCAAGCAGTGCTCGAGTTGACGATACATGGCGCCGTCGTAAAGTAGAAGTCGCTCGGGACATCATCTATAATAAACGTCGGCATGTTGCAAATGCAAGTGTCGGTCGGCTTTTAGACGCGCAATCGCTCACGCCTGTTGAAGTGAGTTCGCTCGGTTTGATATGGAGGTCTTACAGACTCTGACGCGTTTCTAGAATGCTTTTTCTGCAAGGTTGGGTCCCCTCGGTTTCGATTACCATTCCATGCTCGTGGTTGATGTCATGCACGAGTGGGAGGTCGCGTATGGCGGCAGATTTTCACTCATCTCGTTCGCATTCTTGATACTTTCACATACGCTCGATTGAACAAGGTGCATGAGCTAGACAGAAGGTTAGTGCTTGTTGACGAAATGTTAAATGGAAGGCTCTTCTCATGACTCAGTAGGGTCCGATGTATACCTCCTTTTTCGGATGCGATACGAACATACAAAGGAAACATATCAGAGATGAAACAAATGACCGCGTACAGCTTCGAAGACCTTTTACAGGTGAGCAAGCAAAGGCAGAAACAAAAACAGTAGCTTAACATCTCCCCGCATAGTGTGCATTACCAGTGTTCGAGGGACTTCTACCAGAACCTCACGAGTCCATCGTTCGCGAACTCCTATATCGCGCGGCAACCGTCCATGCACTCGCAAAGCTCCATATGCACACTGATGCTACAGTCGCAGCGTTGGACAGTGAAATGAAGCGATTTCGGTACTGCGCTGCGAAGCTTCAATGACAAGACATGTTCTGCCTTCATGACCGACGAACTTCCATCGGAATCCCAGAAGCGACTGCGCAGATCGCGCCGCAAGACGATGGGAGGTGATACCAATACCGCAGACTTGATACGTCCCACAGTGAAGAAGTCCTTCAATATAAATACGTCCAAGATTCATGCCCTTGGGGACTACGCACATCACGTTCTCATGTTCGGGACGACCGACTCATATAGCACTTCCATTGTCAGACACTTCTCTTCATTTTCGAGACCCAACATTTACTCACTTTCGCAACGTCAGGGTGAAACTGAGCACAAACAGTCGAGACAAAATTACTTAAGAACGAACCGACGTGAACTTTGTTCGACAAGTGACAGAAATTCAACGCATCCAGTCTAATCTTGCTCACATGGCGGAAAAGTTCAACAAGTCTGCGCCCAAAATTCCACTGGACGCCATCGACGACGGTTTAGATGACGATAACGTGCGCTACTGCATAGCAGCGAGGGGAATGACGGATACCATTAGATCATGGTTGCGTCGGAACGATTACGATCCCGCATTGATTGTAAGATTGCTGTTTTTCAGAATAACATATGACTGACATTTGCTCAGGATTTTGAAGAATTATTATTAAATCACATTTTTGCTCGGTTGAAGAACTTTGATTGTGATGATGATGAACTTCAGTTCTCGACTGTTGATCGAGAGGACGTCATCATTAAAGACGATAAGATGTACGAGCACAAACGTCTACGCATCAACTACACAACGTATGATATGCAGCGGAACATGATTCTATTAATCCTACCTCCATTACTTCGGACGTCATGCTTCTATCGAGGGACTCGGATGCTGTCTCAAAGTCTATATCGCCGTTCTGGTACGCTCGAGTGATTGGGATATATCATGTCGATGCGCGGCTCAGGAGCAATGGAGACACGGCACCGAGTCGTTTGGATTTCCTGTGGGTTCGTTGGTTCGGCCGAGCCGTGGAAGATAGGTTTGGCGATGATGCCTGTCGATTGGAACGCGTAAGATTCGTTACAAGGGAAGACGAGTCCCCGCCGTTCGGTTTTGTAGATCCAGCTGCCGTCGTTCGCGCTGCCCATTTAATTCCCGCATTCCATTACGGACGCACAGATGCGCTCCTGTCTCCATCTTATCTAGCTCGAATCAAAGAACCGAATGATATTATAACAGACTGGGAATCGTTCTACGTGAATAAGTAGGTCACAATTGCCTTATCTCCCATTGGACTGAAACTGATAGATGTACAGATTTGCCGACCGTGATTTATTCATGCATCACCGAGGCGGTGGAGTAGGCCACACCACAGCACACAATGCCGAGAACGCGAACCACGTACCAGCAGACTTGTATAGCAAGCTGGGCGTACACCGCTCTGATGAAGAAGATGACGAGATGGACGTTGAACCTGCAGAAGAAGTTGAGACTTTGCTCGAGCGCATTCAAAGCGAAATGGGAGATGACGGACACGATAGTGAAGGCGGAGATGAGGAAATGGAAGACTCTGAGTCTGAAGGATCGGTACTGGACAATGAATCTGCAGATGAGGAGATGCCAGTCCAAAATTAATCGGGCACTCTGTCTCCTTGAGTAGTCCGAGGTGCCGTCATGATTGGCAGACGAAGGAAGGTGTGGATTATACTCTTGATGAGAGCCATTGTGATGAGTTGGCATCTGTGACACTAGAAGAAGGCGAGCAGAGCAGCTGTCGTTTCGTGAGATTCGGGGAAGCAACGACATGGCAAGGCCTGCGCCAACGGGACTGGGTGCGCGAGCCTGAGACTGAACCTGCGCGGGCTAGCTGCGTGCAGAGATCGCAGCCGGTGAGATGACGGATGCATAAGCCAATGACGGATGGCTGGAGCCGATGGAGTAGTACTCAGAACGAGAATCGTAACTTGAATAGTCCGAGGTGCCGTTATGATTGGCAGATGAAGGAGGGTGTGGATTATACTCTTCGAGCGAGATGTTGCCTGAGCCGCTTCGCGATAGTCTGAGGGAATGTCTGACGGCTGTCAGACGGCTGATGCCTGTGTGAATTTACCAACGAGTTCGAATGAATACTTCGAGGAGGCTTGATTGTAGAAAGACTTCGAGCAGGCAGTCATCGTTTCATATGCTGAGGCAGACTCTGAGCTGACGGTGAAGAGTAGTTTCGGAATGTAGGAAGTTGAACGCGTCTGGCTGCTCGATGATGAGCGATTGCAGCAGGTAAGGGTCGAAGCCTGCAAGAGATGAGTCGAGTTCGGACTTGAAGAGATCGGGGTGAGGTGCGAGGATGTCAGACGGGCTCGTGAAAGATGAAAAGTCGATTCGCTAGGACTCCGACGATAAGCTAACAATCGGAGTCGAAGGTTCCTTTGTTGTACAAGATCGTAAACTACTTTCTTTTCAAGTTCACGCCGCGCCCCCACCTTGCCAACTCGTCAACGTACTTCTCGAGTGACAACGACGAGAATCCTCTCATTATCTATAGTCGCGTTTCAGTCGAACGGTGGACGATTTTGTGACAGTCGGACGCACCATTCGAAACTTGATTCTCATTTTCTTTCCTCCAGGATTTCCCTTTTTTTTCGATTCGAGGCGGCGGTACCTGTGCAAGTATGTGGATGGTGAGAACTGTTGTACAGATGCAAGGGCAAGCTTGAATACTGACTATACGATTTTGATCAGCCGGCCGCGCGCGATCGGGCTTCGTGTCCGCCTTCTTCTGTACTTGTGTCGGTAAGGTGATCTTGCCCATGTGTAAATCGAGCGTAGCTAAGAAATGACAGACGTACGGGCCCTTGAATGACGGCGAGCTCGAGCTGAGGTGTGCCCGGAACCGTATGCTTGATTCGGTGAGCATGCTATGCACGCTTCTTAACTTAAGAAGCTCAAAACTAACTTTTTAGCATTTCAACGAGTTCTCGGTATGCCGACAACTCCGTAATATTCTCCAGATACCAGCTGAATCGTTTCTGTGTCTTACGACACGTGCTGTCAGTTCTTTGAAGGCAAACGCGATGTCGTTCTCTTTGCGATTGACTGTTCGGAGTCAATGCAAGCGCTTCATGATGACCCGAACAAAGAAGGCGCACAGACCTCCCACCTACTTGCTGCACTCGAGGCCGATATGCAAATTCAGAAGCGGAAGGTTGTCGGGCCAAATGACGCTGCTGGGATTTTACTTTTCAATACCGTGAGAAGCTCTCAAACTCCCGCATATACCACACCGTACTGAGCATCTCAAAGTCTCGCAAGAAAGAAAATACGGCGCGCGGAGCTACAGAGTACAAAGAATAGGACGTTCGTATACGAGCCTGTAGGACAGATTGATGCCCCAAAGATTCAAAATCTTATCCAGCTCCTTTATGGTGCGTTATACTTCGACTCGCAGTTGTATGTTAAGCGATTGCTGATCCATTCCTCTCGAATGTATCTAGAGGCAAAGGATAACCATAAGTGGCTTCGTTACGAGTATCCACCATCAGAGAATCGTGTCCCCATGGGTGATGTCTTTACGAGCTGTAACTGGGCCTTACGAGACGGGTAAGTGTTGCCTATCTGTATAGGCTCGTTTGCGTAAAACAACTTTTTTCTACCAGAGCTCCAAAATCTGGCATCAAGCGTCTTTTCCTCATTACTGACGAAGACGACCCTCATCCTGGCGCGAAGAACGCTCAACTTGTCACGTCTGCTCAAACGACACTTTTGGTAGCGCTTGAGTTAGCATTGCATTTGTTTGACGCCATGAACACTTTGCTTAGGACTTGACTCAAGCGGGTGTCTCCGTTGAACCGTTCTTCATCAGCACGGAGGAGAGGCCATTCGACCCTACCAAGTTCTATTCGGTGCGGCTTTCTTCCTTCTCTCTTCAAGTTCTGGCATTCTCACTGAAACACGTGAGATCATAACGCGATATAGCCAAGAGGGGATATCTCGCCGTGGTTGTGTTTTCCAGTGAAAGTTGCACAGCCGCTGATCTCCCCCGCCCAGCCTTATAAACTTACGGTGTTACTATGCTTCTTTCTGTATTCGAACACTCACCGCGATGTCTCCCCCTCATGGAATGCTCGCCCCTCAGTACCCGATGTCTCTCCCTCACGGAATGCTCGCCCCTCAGTACCCGATGACACCGACCCCCCCTATGACGGATTCGCAGCCTAGCTCCTCAGACTCCTCTTCTGACTCGGACTCGACCAGTGCTTCACGACAGGTGCCAGAGGAAGAGTTTACGAGAAGTGGAAAGAGGAAGGCGTACGCTGGCTTCTTCCTCTTGTCTTCGTTTATCTGTTTACTTTACTCATTTGCAGTACTGCAGCGGACATCTTCGTCAGCAAGGGACGCTACCTTGCTAGAGCATATGAACCATGGACTAGCCCGCAACAAATTCTTAACAAAGGTATTCCTAACGCAAAGCTTAGCCCTGCTGAATTACAACAAATCACTGATCCGTCGTAAGTGATTGGTTTTATTCTACTTTATTCTTTCAATAATCAGTTCTTGTGTCAGTGTCCACCGTGCTGTGGATGCTGTGAAGGCTTTATTCGATGTCAACACCTTGCTGTACAAGAAGGTCGTCAAGGCGGATACTCAGACATTCAAATATATAGTTAATTGCGTGAGTCATTGCTTTTTTTTCCTCTGCATAGATAAACTCTCACAATGTTTACAGTTGCGTGAGGGTCAGCGTGCCGCTCGGTCTGCCGATACATCAGGAATCAGGAAAATTATCCTCCAGTGGATCGTTTTCCCATCCGTTGACAACGAGTCGACACGGCCAGATAATGATTGCAAAGACTTACGTGGATTCGAGAATGAGACACTCGCAAAGCTCCTGGCCCCCGCAGAGGTTCAGCCGCTCACTCCGGAGTAAGTACTTTGAGATAATCTTAAACAAAAGAAGACGTGCTCATGCCTTTCCTATCACATCATTGCTGATTTATATTACATACTTTCTAGATATCTAGCTTTGTTGCGTGCAGACAGGGCCACGGTAACAAACAAAAAAGGAGTTACCCGTGAACTTGATGGCAACCATAGCCGAGTCTTTGCCTTCGAAAACGGTATTTATCATCCAAGGAACCCTCTGAAGGGCTTCTTGAAGGGTAATTTGATCGTCAGGGCAAGTCTTCTTCCTTTTTCTTTCTTAATGTGTTTACATCTTTTTGTAGGCCTATAAACACATCTTTACGGCGCCTTCTTCTGCAAACTCAGGTCCCGCTGTCAAAGGCTCAAGGTGTACGAAAATAGGTAATGCAGAGATCCATGGTATGACCGAAGTCACTCCAGGATCACTTGCATACGTTACTGTCCAGGTATTTTATTTGTTTCACGGTTTGCGCATATATAATACTGAAAAATGTATTACTACCAGGTCTACTTTGCTCTTAGCGCAAGGCTCCATTTCTCTACGTCGAGTGCTCCAGAAATACCCGAGATGTTTAATGGTATTATTCAATTGTTCAGGTCTGATGTCCCACATGTCAAGAGGTACACTGCTGAGCTATTGATTTGGTGGAATCGGTATGTTCATCTGCGTCTATGTGATATTATGGTCCCTTACTAACCCTTACTCAGAATTATCTTTCCGAATACCCAAGCGGCAACTGATCCTCATGACCTAGGTGCCATAGCTGATATTGAAGACTTCTATCGAGACTGGACCGAGGATGAGGAGGGCAATGAAGAGGGTGAGGAGGACAACGAAGAGGAAGAGGACAATGTATGAATTTTGATTGAAATTTCCGCTCACATTCAATCCGATACCATCCATCTTGAACAGCTATTTCTATTTTCCCTATCGTTGGTCGCATATTGTTATGTGCTATTTCAATTTCATTCTATTCCAATACTTCCATCTAATTGTCATCCACGACAACTGCTGCTAAGTGAGCTATAACTATTATATACATGAGAACCGACAGTGCGCATCACCATCAATTAGAAAGCATTATAAGTAATTTCTTGCTTTTATAACTCCGACAACTCTTCCGCCGCCTTGTAATCCTGACTTTAGAATTTATTTAATTATATATAAGTCTGCAATACTTCCACTAACTTATACTCTATTGAAAGTCTTATCATGTATTAAAATCTCTCATAAGTGTTTTGATATATTATAATTTGGTATGACTGTTATGCTTTTCGGTAAGTATTATGGTGGATTGTAAGATGGAGTTCAGATTTTATTGCTCTATAATTATGCCCGAAATGATTATATGTATTACATGTCTTTTAAGACTTATAATTGAATATAATTAGTTATAATACTCTGCAGATTTTTGTGATGATGTGGCGGGATTGAGGATCGCAGGAGGCATGCACGTGATATATGATCACGTGAACGGGAACGTGCGTCGATCCATTCGGATCCGGACTATAGAACTTAGAAGACTCCTTCTCAAAACCGACGCTGGCAACCACGATCGGAGAAGTCAATAATACTTACAACGCACCGACGACCATAGTTTCTCGTCACTATATCTATCAAGGCAGTTATCTATGAACCTATTGCTGACCCTGCTTCACCTGCTTCCATTTCCTTTCCATTCACCTCCGCAAACTCCTCTACACATCGATCCGGTCTCTCTGCTTTCAAACTCTGTCATGGACAGTTGGCTGTTTCCCGAAACCCACAACTACTCATCAGCCTGGACTACATCATCGATGGTCAACATTCCATCTGTCCGACGCATCCAACTTTCAAACGAGGAACTAGGTGTGCGTCGAGTAAACACGAGGCCGCCTCCCTGCGACATCGTGCCAGCCCCGAATGTTTCTTCCGGCAAACCTCAGAAGGCATGGAGAGCTTTCTTTCCTCAAGGTAGCATCAATCCAAAAGGTGGAATACCTGGTGGATTTGGATTCTATTTGAGTGGTCCAAAAGACTTCGAGGGGAAGCTTCAAGATGCAAAAGAAGTCACGTTTGGATACTCGGTACTTTTCCAGGAGGACTGGGAATGGGTGAAAGGCGGAAAACTGCCCGGTGCATGTAAGTTCTCGATAATTTAGATATGAACTATAGTCTTTGAGTATATTATAGTTGGAGGCGTGGGACCAAGCGCCAACTCATGCACAGGCGGCCGGAAGGAAGGCCGCGATTCATGTTTCAACCTGCGTCTGATGTGGAGGTTCGTCGTTCTTTTTTCTTCGGGAATAAGCTCTGGCTACATGAGGCTGACTTATTCAACTCCTTCCGAAGAGGACACGGAGTCGGAGAGCTCTATGCCTATTTACCGCTCTCTGATGAAAATACATCGCGACTTCTTGAAGTCCCTCCAAAGTCAATACGGAATCCTGACTACGGATTTTCTGTCGGGAGGGGCGCCTTTACATTCGAGGCAGGCGTCTGGACTACGATCACTGAACGCATCAAACTGAATGATGTTGGCAGCGCAGATGGTTTGTCTAACTGTTGCTTCCCAGAATCAAAAAGCATTTTTGACAAAGCCCCATCTTGACGCAGGTGAGATCGAAGTCCGCATCAATGGAGAGTCCGTCATACTTGCAACTGGGTTGACAATCAGGACGACGGAGGACTTGATCATACAGGGAATGCATTTCGAGACTTTCTTTGGTGGTTTGTGTGTTCGTCTGCTTGTATAATTAATGGGTACTGAAGGTTGTTAATTTAGGACATACCGCGGAGTGGGCTTCGCCCAAGGACCAGTATGCGTGGTTCGCTGACATTTCGGGTGCAATCATTGTATGAATCCTTCTACTGAATCTCAACGGACTTCTTTCTTTCCATTTGGTTTTGGTTTATCAAAATTGATAACAAACTCTGCCTACGCGAGCTTCAGAGACACAAGTCCATGGGAAGAAGCCAGTCGATCTAACCCTCCTGCGAAATTCTACAGCCTCATTACCGCGGAAATTCATTAGAGACATTCATATGATATCAGAAAAAGGCGTCGAGCCTCTGCTCGTAGCTGTCTCGTGAAGTATGGATTTCTCACTGATATTTTCTTACCACTGTTTTACATCGGCAAACGAATAGCCGATGGACGCCGAGAGCGCAAACGAGTACATATGTCAAGAACTCAATGCGCAAAGGGGGCTTCTGTGGAGAGTGCAATCCTACGTTCTATTCACCTTCATTGCACTCGCGTCTCAGTCATTGCAACTCGCTTTGCGGACGACTTTACTATGGGACCCGGCCCCTTTGCGTCCATTATACCGCGACCTGAGGCACGATATAACGTGCATGCACTTATATGTGCGCGTTTGCATGCCTGAATTGCTCCTGCCGTCCTTTGAACATCCAAGTACCTCGTCTGGCAGACGCATACAACCTCTTTATTGTCGCTCGCCATCAAAGTCGAGCAAATCGTCCTCGCCATTCGCAAAGATCCCAAGGCGGAGAGATGGGGTCCTTCATATACTTTCTTGTTCTCGCAATCGTGTCACTCACAGGCAGAGTAGTCGCCTCTTCCCACACTGCGCGCGGGCGGCGGCCGGAAGATGCATCGGAGAAGATGGGAACGCAGCTTTTTGACGAGAAGCAGGCAATTCGCGATAGTCTAGATGATGCGAGCGACCTGAGTTTACCCATGTTCCGCATTCGGCGGACTCTCCTTGGGTCTGGCGCGTTTGGCGCGCTTGAAAGTAGCTTGAAGGAGAAAGAAGAGATCCTTGCCCAGAGAAGGAATCTGAAGAAAACACTGAGGGTCGTGATCCCTGGTGGCGAGGTGTGTATTCGTATTCGTAACATTTCAGCACTCCAGCACGACTGCTTAAATCTTCTCTATCGGATGCCAGACTTTGAGGATGCGCCCGCACGCTTCGGAGATCCCACCATCTTTCAATTTCTACGCCGAGCATCATGGTCCTCACGCCACATCCCTATTGCCCCTCGCTACTGCCATAACCACGCCCAAACTCAGGTCCTCATCGAATGGAGGAAACCCACCCTCTATACGCAGTGAAGCAACACCAACAAATGCTCTTGGCGTCAGTGGGATGCATGCTCCTGCAGTGGCGACTGGCTGGACAGATACAAGTGGCGATAGCGGGACGCGCATACGCCCGCGTGGTATCGCACGCGTCGGTATGCTAAAGGTTGAGCGGATGGAGAATCAATGGCGTGCCGGCGTTAGCTTCGTCGGCGAGGCATGAGGACTTTCAGAGTAAGATCTAGGATTAAACTATTTGCGATCCGTACGGAACGTTCGCTTTGCATCTTTGACCAAGAGTAAATTTACTCTCAAGTTATATTTCGAGCTTCAGAAACTTATTTTTTTTCTACTCATGTTTCTCGTTACTCACCGTGTTACTCATACGATGTGATGCGTATTCATTTCTTAGACGGTAATATTGAACACCAGCACTTTGGATGGTCAATTCGGAACAGTCAAGGACTTTGTATTTGTTGGTGTGTCGAGTAGGATGGCGCTCATCACCAGCGTAAGCTTAAACCTTGCCCGCACGGGCGTGCTGATATCCCACATGGGTATGCATTGCTTTCGTTCAATTTCACCCCAAAATCCAAACCTTGAGAGAGTCAACAAAAAGACATGCAGATGAAGGCCGCGATGCGAAGCGAACAAACAGAAAAAGGAACTACTTTGTTCCAAATTATTTAAAATTATTTGCTTTCTCTTGATTTATTGACTTTATTTTAATTTATTTCAATTGGAATCGAGTTGTTTCAATTTAAGTTGATTTATTCTAATTTATTTTAATTTATCATGATTTTTAGTGCCTTATTATGATATGTTTGGAGGGAGGGGAGCAGGGAATCTGGGACAACACGTCGTCCCAAAAATGGAAGCTCCGGAAAACGCTTGGGAGGTTTGCTCTCAGTCACTTTATGTTTCCTGTGCTCGTCAGTCGCAAGAACCATGAGCTCTAAACCATCAACGTCGGCACCAGTTGCCCACAATGCTTTTCCACCTCCGCCCACATCGTATGCAGGAGGATCCGCTCGAATTGCATCCCATTCACACATCAGGGGGCTTGGGTTGACATCTGAAGGATTGCAGCCATCGACAGCGCAGGATTCATTGGTCAGACTAACGCTCGCGAGGTGCGCCTACAATTTGCCATCTATGTACTCACTGTAACTTGCTACAGGCTTGCGGTGTAGTTGTTGATCTTGTCAAATCACGAAAATTCTCTGGACGCGCCTTGTTACTCGTTGGTGCACCTGGCACAGGAAAAACCGCATTGGCTCTTGCTGTATCCCATGAATTGGGTGCAAAGGTGCCGTTTTGTCCCATGGTTGGGTCTGAAGTCTACAGTACCGAAGTCAAAAAGACGGAAGTTCTCGCAGAGGCGTTCAGAAGAGCCATAGGTGCGTCACGCATCTTTTGGTGCCACCCTGCTCACACTTTGCTGGCAGGGCTCAGAGTAAAAGAGACAAAAGATGTCTACGAGGGAGAAGTCACGGAACTTACACCGACAGAGGCAGAGAATCCATTGAGTGGTTATGGCAAGACCATTTCACATGTCATTCTGGGTCTCAAAACAGTCAGGGGCACGAAACAATTGCGTCTGGATCCAAGCATATATGAGGCTATTCTCAAGGAAAAGGTTGTAGTTGGAGATGTGATTTATATTGAACAGCAAACTGGTGCTGTAAAGGTATGTAAATCTCTGTGGTTGTAACCCATTCTTACCTGAAGGTCAGCGCGTTGGGCGTTCAGACGCATACGCTTCTTCCTATGACCTTGAATCAGAGACATATGTCCCACTCCCAAAGGGTGACGTACACAAGCGCAAAGAGCTCGTGCAAGACATCACTCTCAGCGACCTTGACTCTGCCAATGCGCGGCCTCAAGGTGGTCAGGACATTATGAGCGTTATGGGCTCCCTTATAAAATCTAGCCGTACAGAAGTTACTGAAAAGCTCCGACGCGAGGTCAACAAGGTTGTCCAAGGATACATCGACCAGGGTGTGGCGGAGGTGGTGCCTGGAGTCGTGTTTATCGACGAGGTCCACATGTTGGATATCGAGTGCTTCACTTATTTGAACGCGTTGCTCGAGTCTCCGATGGCACCGACTGTGATTCTGGCCACAAATCGTGGGCAGTCTCTTGTACGAGGGACGTCGGATACTGTTTCTCCTCATGGTATACCGGTGGATCTTCTCGATCGGTATGTGCAGCATTTTTGTATATCATTACAACATCTGCTTGATTTGGCCATAGGTGCATGATTGTGAAGACTGATGGCTATACACGCGACCAAATTGGAAAAGTTATTAAGCTGCGCTCTACGGTCGAGGGATTGAAACTCGGCAAAGGTGTTATAGACCGCTTGGCAGCTGAGGGGGAGAAGAGTTCGCTACGGTATGAAGCATGCTTAGCATTGGAGCCGGTGCTCATTGCCTTTGCTCTTAGATATGCACTGCAGCTGCTTACGCCTGCATCGATATTGGCGCAGTTGGACGGCCGAAGCCAGATTGAGCTGCAGGATATTGGGGAGATGACAGAGCTGTTTTTGGATATGAAAACAAGTGCGAGTACTCTTGAAAAGGGAGGAGGGTTTGACAGAGTGACAAGATACGGTAGCATGTCTCGCCTTCCAAAGCTTTTCGCTTGACCGTATGCCAGATGCTGCCGTAACTTCGGCGTGCTTGAAGGTAGCTTGAAGGAGAAAGAAGAGATCCTTGCCCAGAGAAGGAATCTGAAGAAAACACTGAGGGTCGTGATCCCTGGTGGCGAGGTGTGTATTCGTATTCGCGACATTTCAGCATTCCAGCACGACTGCTTAAAGTTTCTCTCGGGCGTCAGACTTTGAGGATGCGTCCGCATGCTTCGGAGATCCCACCATCTTTCAATTTCTACGCCGAGCATCATGGTCCTCACGCCACATCCCTATTGCCCCTCGCCACCACCATAACCACGCCAAAACTCAGGTCCTCATCGGCTGGAAGTAATCCAACCTCTATACGGGGTGGAGCAGCACCGACAAAGGCTCTTGGCGTCAGCGGTGTGCATGTTCCTACAGTGGCGACTGGCTGGACAGATGCAAGTGGCGATAGCGGGACGCGCATACGCCCGCGTGGTATCGCACGCGTCGGTATGCTAAGGGTTGAGCGGATGGAGAATCAATGGCCTCGCGGCGTTAGCTTCGTCGGCGAGGCATGAGGACTTTTAGAGTAAGATCTAAGGATAAACTATTTGCGATCCGTACGGAACGTTCGCTTGTGTCTTTGACCGGGAGTAAGTTTGTTCTGAAGTTTTATCTTGAGCTTCAGAATTTCTTTTTCTGCTGATGTTACATATTACTCACATACGATGGGATGCGTATTCATTTCTTAGATGGTGATATTGAACGCCGACCTTCATCCGCCTGTCGTAGATTACATTGTACACTGAGAAAACTCGGACTAGACCGGAAATGAATCCGCCCATCATTACATTGTCGACAAAATAAGATAATGAATTATCACAGTGCCAGAAAAACCTCGAGCAAGGGAAAGTAGGAGAGTACAATGTACAGTGTAGTGAGCTTTGAAAATGAACTGCTCGAAGTCAGGCCCGGGCCGATTGCGTCCTGGATAGGAAGCTAATCACGTGATGTATGGAAATACCCGAGCCGGGCCGGAGCCTCGTTGAAACGGCGTTGAATTGAACAACGCCAGGTTCTTTCTCTCCGTTCGTGAGCATGGACCTCCATCGGTCGTCCAGACGCTAATGGTACTTTACGCTTAAACATTATCGATCTCTTCTGACCTATCTTTGTAGTTCTGGTCCTCCGTCGTTGAATACCAAGAGTAGACTTTGGGGACTTTCAAAAGGCTTGGAAATTAAGCCGCAACAACCTCCCAGGACGAGGGTTTAATAGCGAGGGAGATTAATGAACATCTAGCCTCATGGCTGGAAGGAAGAAGCCGCCATCGGCAACCCATGACAGACCTCCTGAACGCCGAGTGAAGCGGGCCCGACTGACACGGTCGACTTCGCGACTCCTCAATGCCGCGCCCTCTTCATCTCAAAGTCCCCAGGCGCAAACTTCGAATTCATTATCAATTCAAAATGGATCGCAATCTTCTTCTGCCTCTCGTCTTCCCGAGCTTCTCGACCTCACCGCCGTCTCTACGCACGAAGACATCGGTTACCGGTTCGGACAAATCGCGCGTTCGCTCCTGTACGAACACTTACTCGTAGTGTCGACACAAAACTCCCGAGCTGAGTATGAACTCCTGGAGATGGAATTCTATCTCCGAAAGGAAGGGCACGAGGACCCGTTTGCACATGCTACGCGAGAGCAAAGTGAATCCGGAAAATGGTAACTTACTTTAGACTACTTCGGACGATTAGCAGAGATGGCTAACAATACTCTGGCAGGTATTTTCATCGCGCACCACGGAAGTCAGAAGATCCGACGAGGTCGGCGACATCCGTCTCCGGGTACAGAGGCGGGACGCGGAAGGGTGTTGACCTTACATTTGGTGGACCTGTTTCATCCACCTACTTTGCTCAGTGTGCGCAAGTGGGCGGCTCAGAAGCGCGTGGGGGCGTCTTGTTTCGCTCTATTCGTCGTCTTTCAGACGGTGCGGTGATTTCGGGTCCATCCTTGCTCGTAGACGAGCTGCTTCGCGTCTGCGGGACTGCAAGTATTGCAGGATTAGTCGAAGAAGCGCTTGCGCACGACACTTCTGCATTCCCTTCGACCGCTCCGGTAGCATCGAAAAAGTGTTCTATCTCCATCCGACCGCGGACAGCTGTGCTGGTAAGAAAGGCGACAGTCTATTCTTCACCTCGCATTGGACTCGACCTCGCGCATCCTGGCGCCACCACCTCTCCCACAGACCCACGCGTCGTCTTCATTCAGAAAACGTACCGTTATTTCGTGAGCCCCGTTCTTCTGACGTCCAATGGACGTCCACAGACGTTCCTCGGGATATATAAACTACTTTCAGAGGCGGAGATCCTTAACGATAGCGGTGTGCTGGATGAGGTCTCTAGACTCACCGGGATTAAGCGCATCTCTGCTGAGAAGTATGCGGCGGACTTCCAGCAGGGGAGGGAGAACGGAAAGATCGGGAGCTTTGTTGGCTCGGCAGGGAAGGGGGTCTCGTCCTCCCCCTCGACCTATCTCAAGATGATGGGTACTTTGGCACGATTCAGCGCTTCTTGAGTTGAGCCCGCGGGGACTCATGGACTGTTGTTTCAGCCTTCTTTTCTTGAACTGTGTTTTGCCGTTAATCTCTTCATATCATAGCATCCGATCATCCAAGGACTTCCGCTCTCGAAGATTTAGATCACTTCTGACTTCTTGTTCTCGGGTGGCTCTTGCTAGACATGGCAATACTTCATTTTTATACTACGTCTTATCTCGTAATCATTTACCTTCTGTCTGTAAATATATCCTTCTAGTAGATCTACTGACGTACGATTAATATTCCTTAGTTTACTTGCGAGGTACTCTTTTCTCCGTAGGTACTTATTGCAGTAATGGTTATGTAATCCATTTGTAGCCGGTGTGTCTTGAGTGCGCGTTTCCCTCTTACTCTCACAAGTGCCACGACGACTTCGACAACGAGCAGGGCAAGCAGCCGTTAGGCGTACTCATCTCCCTCGTTTGCAGCCGATCTTAATCTCATATCTACACCATCTACTGAACTCGACTTAGCCTCGTGACGGGGTCGTCTTAACTCGCGTTAAAGGTCTTGAATCGTCCCCCTTCAAACCCCCAATGTCTTCCTCAATCTACTCGAATACTGTCTCGTCGGACGTCGAGGAAGAAGAGCCCATGTCGTTGTCCGACTTGGTGCGGACAGCGGAAACGAGCAGACTGCGGCGGCGTGGCGCCATAACCGGTGGACACCGTGCACGCCAGTCGACCTCTTCCTTTGCCGGCTCGTCCGGCGATGCCTCGTTCAACGCTGCTCAGTACCAGCTCGGCCGACAGGTTACGCAGATGCCCACCGTGCTGCCACCGTGGACCGAAGTGGGCTCGACGAACCAGCCATGGGCGGACGTCTCTGATCCGACAAAGGCGGAAGACGACGCGGACGGCGTGCCTGGCTCGGGATACGCCCTTTACTGCGGGGTCGAGACATGGGAGTTCGGCGACGAGGAGCCGTACGAGCCCAGCCCGTTTCCCTTGCCTTTCGACTCGCCGAGCTCGCCAGTCTATTCTCCGCAACGGATACGCAAATCAACGGGTTGCGGCGCACTAATTCACTCGAACGGGACGCCGCGACCGACGGGCGGGACGTGGCAAGCATGCGGGAAGGCATCTGCCGCTGTCGTCCCTCTCGACAAGGTGTACTTTGAGCGTGGAGGTCAGTCGAAACTGTTCTCATGTGGTTGTCGCTGGCACGGTGTCGGATGCTCAAATTGGTGAGGCCTGATATGCCTTATTATTCACTTCATGTCCTAAATCTTTATCATAGCGGAAATGCGCTAGGAAACATCTACATGCCATGCCAAGTCGCGTCTTCGACATCGTCTCTCCCCCGAGACCCTTCTCGACCGTCTCGCGGATCAGGTGCGCCACCCAACGCGACCGCACACTTCATCTATACGTTCTTCTGTGACGCCGTGAGCTCAGCTCCAGAGTACGACTTCTCGAAGTGTCCAGCAGGGTCAGCACAGAACGTTCGCGCTCCTCTCGCCGCGACGATGGATGTCGCAACGCAGGGCTGGGAAGGCATGTCCGAGTACTCGTATGGGTATGCTGAGCAGGAGCAAGAGCAGGAACAGGAAGAGCCTGGCGCGGAGTACGACCCGGACGGTGTGCCGATTGTGAACGAACCCGGATCGCCTGACAAGCCGAGCTCAGAGACGATGCTCTGGCCCGCGCGGTAAGGGCGTGTATACTCAATGTATGCGTTCGGGTGTTCTTAATTTTCGCTCCCGATCTTCCTTATCTATACTTCTCATGAGTTTTATATTCCTTTGCTCGCCAGTCGCTCGGTGTCGGGAGACTGCAGCTCCCGCGTGATGCGCTGCGAGGCATAGAAGCTGTTCGATAACCACTTTCCGCTTCGCCTTTTCATCTTGCCTTTCTTCCTTTTGCTCGTCTTCCACTGTACTCCCCATGCATATTCCTCACCATTCTCTATGAAATACGTAACATACTCACGTATGGCAGTTCTCCCGCACCTTTTTAATCCTTAGGTTCTTAGTACACGTACCCATACGCCGTGTAGTAGATAGTTTCCCGTCTGTTATATTGCACCAGGACTCATACTATTTGATAGTAGTACATCCTGTAATACAACCTGATACACTACAAACCGGATCTATAAGTTACACGCAATAAAAATGAAACAACAAAGGTGCATGCAATTCATAGAAGAAAGGTCAGGAGAAGTGTAACGATGATCTCGTCCAATACCCTGTCGCTCTCGATCCCTTCGGCAATTTCAACGACCGCCGTTTTGGAAGAGAACTCTCCCTTGCTCGGGAGAAACGGTCGGCAGTATTTGGCAACTCTGGCTTTATTAGAGTTGTAAAGCTGCATCGTACAACGTCCGAGTCAGTCCATATCAAAAGCACGAAGCATTGCGGATGGTTTCGTACCTTCGGCGTTGGAGTCGACAGCTGCCACTTCAAGAGGTCACCAGTTAAGGAGAGAAAGCATCGCGTACTGACCGAGAAACAAACCAGCATGTCCTTTTTTATTAGCGTTCATAGGCAGAAGTTAAAGTTGTGTGCCTACCTCGAAAAAGGCCTTTCTCGTCGCAGGAACTTGTTTGCAAGGTCTTCGCGCCCATTAAACCGCAGTCTAACCGGCGACAAAGAAAGCGGCCGCCTCTCAATCGTTGCCACCAAAATCAGGTCGGAGTGCGAATCCGAAATCGAGTCGGCATCCGCAACCTCGTCTATCGTGTCGAGTGGGGTGTTCAGACTGCTCGTCCTTCGATGCGAGATACGACGGCGGTGGCGGTAGGGCCATGGTTTTGCTGATGCACTCGTGTTCGAAGCTGTAGGTGGATCTGCGCGAACACGCTGTACGCTGGTGACCTCCGTGTCGAGACGGCCGCGGCCCGTACTGCGCTTGCGCGTGCAGATGCGGTAGAGCGGCGCGCCGTCCGCAGTGAGGTAGTCCGCATCGAATGGATCGTTCCGAGAGAGCGTCAACGTCAGCGCGCCGCGCTCCGCCGCATCGAAGAAACTCATCGAGTTCCGAGCCCCACAGGTTCGAAGCAGCGCATCCGACTCGGAGTCGTTCGACTCAAACCCGGTCACCTGCTTCCTGTTCTTCTGAATCTCAGCTTGAAAAACACATCTAGGCGGGGGGTGAGTAATCTTGATTGTTGATCAGATTTTCCCCCGAGCGCTCCCTGGTTGCGCAGGTTCGGCGATAACGATTAGGTGAGCTGGATTGCTACAGATCAGAAACCACATCGGCCATCCCCCGTCGCTTGTGAGTCCACCTCCATCTTTGGACAACTTGCACGTGTAAATATACTCTTTCACAAGTACTGGAAAAATGCGTCTGAGCCTCGTTGCTTTATGCTATCTCAATGCACTCTTGGGCGTTTCGGCTGCTATAGCAAATGTGGCGACAGATCGTCTTCAATATACAAACCCCGAAAGTTCCGACGACAAAATGTCAATTATGATCTGGTACTGCTCCTTGGGGAAAGTAAGTATTTGAGTTCTTATACAGATGAGCACTTGCCTCATAATACTAAGTAAGGCATATCCTCCTTAAGGCTTCTACACTCCTTTACACCAAAGTTCGCTGCCCGAGCCTATCTTATGATGGACTCGGGCCCCCTTATGCTATTGCATTCCTGGGACGTCCTATCTTTCTTGACGTCGTCAGGGTCAAGACAGAAAGTACCTATATACTATACTTTGTGATTCTCCCCTTACGTTCGTAACGCACCGATGCCACGGCTCGCCACAATGCCCCCCGACACACATAGACAGATCACTGTCAGACCTGCGTCAGTCGCCGACAGTGCAGCAATAGCACGTGTATGCCTCCTCACTGCATACCAAGGCCGGTCCGCTGAGACACTCGTCCGACATCCAGAACTGCCCTCGCAAGTGCACGCGTTGCCCTACCTTCATCTCCCTTCGGGGTTCGCATTCGTCCTCGTCGAGTCGACGGAGCAAACGGAGTTAAAACCAGAAACAGACTCGCAACATCGAAAGGCTGCTATTGTTCCGGAGAAGGGAGAGACGGAGTCAGAGTCGCAGGGCGTCGTAGGATATGTCGTCGGGACTGGTGAGACAGCGCAGTTCGAACGCGAAGTTGGCGCGTCTTGGTGGCCGACACTCAGGATAAAGTATCCAAAGGACCTCGTCGGCACGCCACTGGACCGTTACTTCATAAACCTCATCCACAAGGGCCCCAAACCAAGCTCAACAGGTCCCGCACACATCCACGTTAATGTCATCGGCAAGTACAAAGACCATGGATACGACCGCCTCCTCGTCGATGTCGCCTTACACCACCTACGTAAAGGAAAACACAATAGTCGCTCACCGATGCGCTGTGGGTACTTTCCTTCACTTTCGGATTCGCCTTCTCATAGTTTTCGCGCAGCTGTCGTGTAATCCTATGGACTAAAAATTGTATTGTAGGTGGATCTGTGGATAGCGTAATCGTACGTCTTGGGTTTTGTATTATGTGGCTCTGTATTTCTTATTGCATTACTCACCATTTGACGGAGTGGATTAAAGGCAGATAAATATATCTTTATTTCTATTTGCTGATACGCCTCAGGTCTGAGTCCAAACCTCTTACAGGTTATAACGAAGCGTCCAGGCTACAGCAGTCTCGGGGAGGCGGGGCAGAGCAGATCTTTCCACAAACTTCTTCTCTATCATATCCAGCAGTGGCTGTCAGTATAAAGGCTGACTTCCTGGTACCGGCAGAGTTGTAATTTTTCTCATGAATGCTTGTTGAATGACGGCCAGAATGTGGTCAGAAACTGGGGAAAGCACACAGTAAAAGTTGCTCGTCACATTTTTATTTCTTTTTCATTCCACATTTGGGAACAGAAAGTCACATAATTTTCTCACACTTTCGGAGTGTCAAATTCGACATGCACGCTCCTCTCCCTCGAACATCATCTCTGAAGCAGAAGGCTCCTCAATGCTAGCTCTTTTGAAAGGCTTCTAAGCTCAAAAAGTAAAAAAAAGATCTTGCAGCTACGCAGGAGTTCCGCCTTCGGCGAATGTATTGCCTCGCTGTTTCTTGACGAGTGTAATCGAACGTACCTGAGGCTTCGCGGGCCGAAGCACACATTGAAAATGAGGAGCTACCCGCGACCCAGCCTTATTCTTGTCCCGAACTACCATCGTCTCCGGTAAGCCTTTATGCCTGCTATTGGTGCTTCTATTTCGATTTCCAGTCACTCTCTGGCAAGGGTTGAAGTGAGCTTATTTTAGTTAGTCGTACTCGTTGGCTTTGGATTTTGGAATTCCATCTGGGCGCTCCTCTACAACTTACAAGCGGTCATATCTTTGATTCTATTACCTGCGACGACTGTCAGGCGAAGAAGAGACGTAGTGGTCATACATAGTGGTGAGTCCGCCATCGTTGCGAGATTAGTGCAATTGTTACTTAGTTCCAGCATAAATCTCGTTCTGTGTTACTCTTCATCAGGAGTGTTCCAGCCCTCTATCCTCTCGAGGAGCTACTGACCGCATTTTCGGCACTCCTATCGCTACCCGGACGGAAATTCTGCATATTATTACATTGCCTCATCTCTGACGTCAGATCTGCTACTCTTTTGAGACAATGAAGAAGACGGCGATTACAAACAGCGAAGCTGAACCTCTCTTAGGCAGTCGATCACCCAATAGTGCCCTTCGCAGGCGCACGGCTCGCAGGAAAGAGGAGCAGATGCTGTCACTGACCGGAAGACTACTCTTCATATTTGCGCTTAATCTCCTTTTCACTGCTTTGTCGGAATTGAAATACAAGATCAATCCGGTAACACCGCCGATTCAGCTTCCGCGCAGTATAAAGCATTCTTGGGCGCAGTATACGCCTTACTATTCAACTTCAGCTTATACGAAGCCACCTCGTCACTGCAGAATCACGCAAGTAAACATTGTGAGGCCTATTCTCCTTTTGGATGTCACTCTTAAATATTTATTGGACCATCAGTTACAAAGACATGGTGCACGACTTCCTGCTTCCGATCAAAACGAAGGAAAGGATACGCAGGCTGCAATTGCAAGGCTAAAATCAGCCTCTACATTCCTGGACCCTCGATTAGAATTTATCACAGGCTATACGTATGACTTGAGAGAGGATGATTTGATAGCTTTCGGGGCTGCGCAGTGAGTTGCAAATGATAAGCACCGGAGAATACTTTTCTGACTTCAGATGTGCAGATCCTTTGATTCTGGTCAGTACGATTACTCAAGATATAAGGACATTGTCAGCAAGACGAATCTGCCGTTCGTTCGCGCTTCCGGGTCCGCACGAGTAGTCGATTCCACGACAAACTGGACTGCAGGTACAAATTTCAGACACGTTTAGAGTGCTTTTTTGACTGATAATCGTGTCATAGGTTTCGCACATGCCAGCCTCGGAAAGGCGACTCCTTCGTTGGAGCTGATTATTGAAGAATCGGTAAATGTCTTGAAAGCGCTAGCAAGGCTTCTATTAATTATTAGACATCCAGCCAAATATCAACAACACTCTTAATAACGACATGTGTCCAAAGGCAGGGAACAGCAACAAGCAGACTAAGATATGGCAATCCGTGTACGCAACAAGCATTGCCGCTCGCTTAAATGCTTCAGCCCCCGGTGCAAACATGACTGTCGACGACGTTACGAATCTCATTTCACTATGTGCACTGGAAACACTTGCGAAATCGGATCCCAGCGAGTTTTGTGGGGTATTTGATCCATCCGATTTCGAAAACTTTGAGTACTTCGGAGACCTGGACAAGTATTATGGTAACGGGTGAGTGCGATGGGTGTCACTGTTCTCCCGCCTCTAACTATATTTCTTGAAGCTACGGGTTGGAACTTGGTCCCGTGCAGGGAGTTGGATATGTCAACGAGCTCATCGCTTGCCTCACCGAATCTGCTGTCCGCGACAACACGCAAACCAACCGTACTCTAGATGCTGATCCAAAGACATTCCCGCTCGGCCGTCCAATATATGCGGATTTCTCACACAAGAATGAGATGATCTCAATCTATAGTGCTCTAGGGCTGTTTCACCAGGAGGGAGATCTGGACCCTAAGCGGCCTGACGTAGGACGCACGTGGATCGCTGCGCGCCTCGTTCCATTTTCCGCACGGCTCGTCACTGAACGCCTCGACTGTGCGGGAACGACCTCCGTGCGCATGCTTGTCAACGATAGATTCCAAACTCTTAATTTTTTCAATGCCAGTGATGAGGGGATCTGCACATTGGATGCGTTTGTGGATAGTCAAAAGTACGCAACGAGTGATGGAGCGGAGGACTTTGAGAAATGTTATGTATAGCAGCTTTAAAAAGAGACTCCTTGCTTTTGACTCGCAACGGAGGCGTGCGAATAGTTTCTTGCTCGATAAAGAGACAGACCAGTCGGATGATTTTAACAGGACTCTGCTACTCGTACTTATGTTGCGGACTCGATGACAATGTCAATAACAGGCCGCGACGCGATCACGTTATCGTACACGTAATTTGACGTAAGGCGCGCGCTTTTTTTCCCTTCAAATACACAAGCAGCGCAAGTAGCTCTCTCCTTCAAACCAGCCTCTGCTCATTTTCGACCAAACGCACCGTAAGAGAGATATTACACTCCGAAGTAGTCGAGGTCAATTTGACACGATTACTCGCTCATGGACGTTTTGTCCAAGATCAGGAAGGAAGGAGGTCATTTCGACAGCGATCGTATATGGGCTTGCGGTGTTGAAGCAATGTAAGCTGACTCTTTCATTCAGTGAATCCACTTCAGCCTACCCATAATATTAGGCTGCAAAAGATGGAGCTATCCAACGGGAAGCTCGAGGATTTCACGGAGGTGAAGGCGATGCTCAAGGAGCTGAAAGGAACCCGCGATCGCCGCACTTTTCCTGTCCATCGAAAATAAGATTTCTGCGATAAGAGCCCAGCTGCGACCCATTATCCTGAGTCAGGGAATAAATGCGTTACGATGACGTCCTGGCTATCATATTTGAATTTGTTCATTCGAAGGAACCTAAATCGGTACGATACATATTCTGGGTAGACCAGCGTTTCCGCGACGTCGCTCTTAATTCTCCCAAACTATGGTCCGTTGTCAACAGCGCGTACCTCAAAAATAACTTAGCGGAAATCGAGCCATTGCTCAGACGCAGCAAGAACGTACCGCTCGATTTCGCAGTCCAGCTGTGGCATTCTAGCATCTTCTCAGAAGACCGTTTTGAGTTTCTCAGCGCTGTCGTTCCACATTCGGAGCGTCTCGTCAAGCTTGTCCTTGACATAGAGTTCCCTGACGGGGATGACTGGACCGAGGATATCGCCAACCTGAGTGGTGTGTGCTTGGATTTTAAACTCCATAGGCTCGAGCACCTGAGACTCTCGTATCCCAGCTTCACTCATGACGACGGAGCGAATGACTACAGCGAATACGATAAAAGGAAGACGTCCTTCACTTCTACACGGACTGGGATATGCCTAACTTGAAGACGATCGTGATCTCGGATTTCATTCCCCGACCTCTCATCAGCGCGCCATCTCTTGCTGCTGTGCACATTGAACTTGCGAGTGACGTATCCGGTATCTTTGACCTTCAGGACATGCTCGATTTCCTCACCTCCGCCCCCAACCTGAAGGAGTTGTTACTGTCGTTCCATTTTGACAGCAATATTGGAGAGCCCGCCGTCGACTTTCTGCAGCAGGTCGACCTCCCGCGGCTCCAGGAGCCAACAGTCAAGACAAATCGGATTGAACCAGCAGAACTATCCCCACTTATGGAAGCCTTTCTAGCACCAAAGTCGGAGACGTTAGCGGCGGAGGTTACTGTTGACAGGTTGGATAGCGAGAGTCAGGAAGAGCGGATGGCGTGCATCCTCCCTCCAAAATTTCCTATTCAATACCTCACCGACTTTACATTCCAGACCGATTCAGCTCACAGCTTCGCAGAATACCCTCTTCCTCTCGACAGAATGCATAATATTCGCCACCTGAAATTGTCTACACCAGATCTGCGTCCTAAGCTCGAGAACTGTGCTAGCAATAGCCGGATCCCGCTGCAGACAGTCGAGCTTCGGAATTGCAATGTCATTAGTGGTGCTTGGATAACATCGTTCTGCGAAGCGCTTAAAAAGCATGGTTCTTGAGGCTCTCTAGAGAGCTTTCACCATTGCTGGCTGTCATAATTTGGACAAGGGGGAGCTCGAGGAAGCAATTTCAGATGATAAGTTGATCTGGATCGAAAAGTGAGTTCCGTGGATTTCACGCTCTTGTCGGATGATTAACTTTTTTTTCTAAGGGCTGGTTAGCCCCTTTGAGGCAGGATTGGAGTAAGCTTGCGGATGAACTTCGAACGTATATACTTGCCATATCATACATTTTTGTGTGGAGTCCAGCTAGTTTACGCGTCATTGCACATTGCTAAGAAGCGATTTATCCTTGTAAACGACATATCCCTGATCTCGATGAGGACTTCCTTGCCATGCAATCGACTACCAAGCCACCGAGCGTCATCCGCCGAGATCAAGTAGCAACCTATAACAGAAAGACTTCTGAATGTCTGCGAGGTCTCGGGAATGCTCATGATAATGTCCGCAAGCTCGAGGAGGTATGCAGGGGTGGTGGTCAGGTTGTTACGGATCTCCAGACGTTCGATAGGCGCGTGCCAATTCGGCAGTGGTTGTGACTCTTGTCTCGTTAAACTCTGCGTCCCTGTTTCCATGCCTCGCTGATGCAGTGACCACGGCGGGGCGAGATATGGGGCATCGAAACGCAGATCGCGCAGCGCCGGCATCTTCAGGACGAGTCGTCCGATGCAGTCAAATTTTCGCTGGAAATAATCGCAGCGAAAGTCGAGCACTTCTAGCTCAGGAAAGACGTCCAGTGCTTTAGGGAGGCGCAGCAAGTTCTGTATAGCGTCCTCTTCCTGCAGATGATGAACGGAGGTCTCTTGGAATGTGCGAGCAGTTCCCAGCAACTCCATGTTCAGCACTCGAAGTTTAGGAGCGGATATCTGCGAAAGGATGCGCAAACATGCTGTCTGTATATGAGAACCTTGCATAACGATGGTTAACTTGTGAAGATGCGACAACGCCGCTCGTACAGGTACGGACATAAGTTCTCGGACTTCTGTACTGCTTATAAGTACCATTTTCACGTATCTCAGGAGTCAACATACCTAAAGATTTATCGTATATATCAATTGCAGTTTTCAGGGTCAGAGACTGCAATTGAGAGCTTTGACTCAACGAATACACGAGTTGTCCTGGCGAAGGCGTGAATTCCCCGATCCAGGTGAGTGAACAGGTCACGAGCGAAGAGCTGAAATACAGCGGCGGAGAAAAGTTTATGGATGTCACGGAGTGTAGTACTGGAGTCGTCCAATTGGGAAATTTCTGTAAATCAGGCAAGACAGCAGAGCTGCTTTCCGCGTGCGGGGTAGTGGGCAGAGCTCCAAGTGTCATGGAACGCAGGCGAGGAAGGTACGGGAAAGCTTGTATGTCTGAGATGACATCGATGCCTCCCACTATTTCCAGATGGGCCCAACGCGATGAGTGGAAGCAGCATTTGCTCAACTGCGTCTCGGTGCCGTTGTCGTTCGTTGGTCGAAGCCGAAAAAGGTGCGCTTAAAATTCTAACATTGAGATTACATGTCTCTGCCCGACAGAACTGGGTATTCAACCGTTCGGAGGACATGTCGGAGCTGATGAACGTCCAGAGGCCAGGTGTCTTGAGTGCAGCGGTGCGAAAGTGTCTACAGACGCTATTCAGAGATATTTGTTCCCGTGGGAGCGCGGCTTCTGACTCGACGCAGAAATTGAATATCGTCCTTAAAACGTCGAGTGGAAGTCGCGTGATGGAGCAATGTGGCTTTTCTAGTTCTAGTCGCTGTTCAAGCTCTTCGAGCTGAAGCTCTAGAAGATGGATGCGAGTCTCGAGGACAACTTGGAGCTGGGCTAGCAGCTCTTGCTGGCCCTTCAGCTCGTCTAGATAAGTCATCAACGATGCCCTTGTGTCGGACACCTTATCGCGAGGAGATTGTGTAAGTAAGCTACACCTTGTTAGCTGCAAGATTTGAATTTATACTGGCGACTGGCACTTACTAAGTCGTAGGCTTCTCAGGCCAAACATTCTTGTACTCGTTATCCAGTGCTCCTTGGACTTGCATGAGCCTATGTAATGCCCTTCTGAGCGCCTTTATTGCTCCGATGTCAGCTGTGGCCACAGCATTGGACGACATGCTCGGAGTCTCTGCAGGCACTGCTAGTACTACTAGTAGTTGAAGGTTGAACTTGATGTCGATCATGTGTAACAACAGCACAACCGGCTTCTTTCTATATATAGAAGGATTTCCGAATTAGCCCTTCACTTCAAGTTCACACCATCCATGATGTCTACATAGTTCGGCCAGAAATTAGGGACAAGGTGACTGCAGGCTCCAACCAGGGTTAAAAAAGTTGCAACTGCAAAGACAACATTGCTTTTATTTCAAACAGCCTGAGGGCAAGGTATACAATTTTATTGAAAAATAGCGCCTGAGATGCCGAACTAGCAGCTTTCAGGTAGTCGAAGCGGTATGGGGTATGTATGAAATTGAAAACTCAGGAGCCGCACCAGGAGCTCATTCATGAAGGGGTAGCAATTTTAAATATGATGGGTGACGAGCCTAGTACGAACTATCGTGTCCCTGGTTGCGCCGATGGTGCCGACGGAGGCTTCGTTTGCTCGGTGTCGACTTCGCAGGAGACGTACCGGAGGCCGAGGCCGAAGAGGCAGATGCGGAAGCCGGGGCCGAAGGAACAGGTGCGGAGGCCGGGGCCGAAGAGGCAAACGCAGAAGCGGAGAAGGAGGCGGAGGCTGACGCGGAGAAGGACGCTGAAGGAGAGAAAGCAGATGCGGAAGCGGAGGCTGAGGCCGCAGAGGTAAATGCGGAGGCCGGTGCCGAAGAGGCAAATGTGGAAGCCAGGACCGAAGAGGCAAACGTGGAAGCCGGGACCGAAGAGGCAACTGCGGAGGAGTTACTCGCGCTCGAGGAGCCGTTGATCGCGGGAGTGCTGAGGCCGGGGCACGTCGCGTTCGCGGACGCGGGGATCGGGTTGCATCCGGGGAGTGCTTTCAGCGGGCCGTCTATCTCCTCGTCCACAACACGACCGGTGGTGCATGAAGAGGCGACCGGGCGGTTGACGGACTTCGCGAAAGGGGGGCAGCCTGCGTTGTGGTCAGAAATTTGCTGTGTCATGTGAAGAAATGGAGGATAGGAGCTCGGCATACCTTCGACGTTGTCAAATAGCTCGCCGGTGCATTGGTCGATTGCAGCCTGCAGCACATCGACATCCCACCCGTTCACGAAGTCAGCGTGGAAAACCGAGTCCAGTCTCGTCACCCATTGCGAACACTGGCGGGAAAAATTTATAAGATACATATATTTGCCAAGCGCGCCCTTACTCACCCCAGTTATTCTTGCCCGACACAAAGTCAAATTTTCCAACATCAAAGACCCACTCGTGGAAAAGCGTGACAAGCTACGCGATCACAGTGAGCTCTCTATTCCTCAGACAAGAATAATCACTCGCAGGCTCACCTTGTTAGGATGCGTGTCGGGACAATCGCCATTATCCGGTGAGGTCCCAATTGGGTACGACATATGACTCTTATGGTCTTCCGAGTCCAAATTCACGCCATCCCAGCAGCTCGGGAAGATGATCTGCGAGCGCAGCCCGTCGGGACAGTTCGTCTTGGGGAACTGTGTATCCTGGCTGCTCGTGCCCGAGTAGTCGAGGCACACGAAGTTCACCGCGATGTCGGCCTGGTTGGATGCGTTGTACGTCGAGCGGTACGGGTCCCCTGCTATCATGCGTAGCCCGGCGGGGAACGCGGTGATATTCTTCGCGTCGGGATCTTTCGAACCGCCACGCTGAAGATCTGGGAAATATAACGAGTCAGATATGACACGAAGGGAAATAGGGCTACTGAGCGCTTACAGTATGTGTTGACGAATACAATAGGAATCAGCGTGTATGTGCCATTGTCGAGATTCTGATGGTACAGCTGCGGTGCCCAATAATCACTGTCACAGAGCTCAATCAGTTTCGTCCTCTCGCTATACGGCAACTAGCTCTGAGATAATTTCTCGTACCTCATATCCGCCTGCACCGGCGACGTAGTGCAGTTACTCTTCTTCAGTGTGACATTGGTGATGTCCGGTCCAAAGTTACTCGCGCCGACGACATTATGCACATGCGATGACACCTTGCCGGGCGAGATGATCGGGTCGAGGCGCTCCTGTGTCAGTGACGAGTGCCCGAGGATCCAGAACGCATGAGCGGGCGCGGGGAGAAGCAGGCTGGCTGCGGTCGTAAGAAGCGCAAAATTTGCGAGCATACCGACGAGATAACGATAGCGAGGGACTTATAAAGAAAGAGAGGTGGCTGCCAATATATGTGCACAGGACAGTTGTGAAAAGAACGTCGGGGAGAAAGGAACGTAGGGATACGCAGCCAAGAGATGCCGGAGGTCAGAAGGCTGAGGAAGAGAAATGGCCTCTGCAGGTAGGAAGGAAAGAAACAGAGTGATAAAGCAAGAGACTCGTGTGGTCTTATATTCCTCCGAGTGGAATACGTTCCTGAGATTTATTGACATCCAGGGTTATGAATCCGGAAAATGAGGACAGTTGCGATTTTCACGCATTATCTTGAATTAGCCCATAAAGTAATATTAAAGCTTTCCTTAGTGATGAGTGCATACATTGAGCATATCATCTCGTTCCGAAGCTCGAATACTCCTATGCTCTTCGGAAGCCTCGGATACAGACCTAGCACGCCAGCTAGGGTTCGGCTTGGTCTCATACTTTCTACAGTAGAAGAGCCTGAGTCACATAGATTATGCTCTTCGATGGAAAGCAGGGGTGCATAGTGCTGCACCCCAGACTCGAGAATGCCTGCTTGTACCGCTTTATGGAGCAAGTCAAAAGAAGCGTGAAATTTTGCAACCGTTATCCTGATGGTTACTGACCTCCATTGTAATCTCAATAATCAGAGACGTCTCATAAACGCCGTAACCATGCGTCATTTCCCGAATACCCTTTAGTCAGATAGGGAATGATTTGTGTGTTCCTATGGCCGAGACTCACAGGACTTTCCTGTCTCGTCCTGGCTTGCGAGGGACATGCCGAAGCTGTATACGATATAAGTACGTAGCTGTAGGCACTAAAGGAGGTATCAAGCAATCCTTCATTATGGACCGACACATTCCATCATGATGGACAAAATATGCCCATACGCATAAGGATCGGCGTACGTATATGTAGCGTTACAGTAGATCCCAAAAAGCAGATCAGGCTCGAACTTGAGGAACAAATCAACCGACAATATCAATACTAAGCAAGCACGGACCAAACCAATACAGAGAAAGAAACGATAGTGACAGCGAGGTTACACACGACAAGCAAAGCCGGAAGGTATACGGGTAGGACAGGAAAGAATTGGGCAATAAACAGATACATCATCAATTCAACCAGAATCTGAGGAAAATACGTCGTCCATTTCGGGAGAATAAACAAACTCGGGAACGAGACGCTAAGCATCTTTGCGGCCTAAGGCAGCAATGAAATGCATTGAGTCGAAGCGAAGCGAACAACGAGAAAGTATTATAGGCTTACCAAGAATCTCCATCCATCGTCTACTGTTTACATCTTCACCGGAGCCACGCAATTGGGCTGAACCCTTTCCCTTCTTTGCGGACAAGCCCTCCTGGGGTGGAGCATCATCCTCAAGCTGATCGACCTGTGCATCGGCATCAACATCGTCTTCAGATTCAACATCATCCCCTTCCGCATCAGCATCCGCGTCCACGGAAGACGTTGCACGCGCCTGCCCAGCCGGAACACGCGTGAGCGTAGGGCCCAGCGGCGTCGCAGCGCGTCCATTCGGCTGTCGTCCCCGCCCCGCACCAGAAGCAGCACCTGTTCGCGACGCAGAGGCTCCAGCACGTGGCAACGACGAAGACCGTGAAGGCACCACGTCGTTCCGTGCGAACGCACCCGCTTGCACGGGTCGTAGGCGGAACGAGTCCGATGACACCTGTAAGGATGTCGGGGCTGCAGAAGGCGCGTGCTCCTCACTCGCGGCGCGCTGCACCGTTTTCGGCAGCGCGAGTGCTTTCAGTGACGCCCGTGAGGCAGAAGCAGCGGAAGATGCACGCGCAGAACGCTTGCCCTTACGCCCGATGGGCGCAGGAAGGGTACCTTCTGCGGCAGCTTCACCGGCAGAGGTCCGAGACTCCATGTTCACAGTGGTACCTCCAGGTTGCTTGCGTTTGCGGGATCTAGGCTGGTGAACAGGTGCAGGTCCGGGTTGTTTATTTTCCGAAAGCAATGGTGTCTCAGCATCCAAATTCACGCTTCCGCTTCTCGAGCGTGGTGAGGAAGGGACGACACCAGCTGCTTGATCAGCAAGGACATCCAACGCTGATGCTCGTCTTTCAGGGCTAACTGTGGCTTCCGAAACTGCTAGACTCCTCTCACTATTTTGTCCCGCCGCCTGCCCATGTTGTTGATCGACACGTCGGCGCTTCTTCGGCGATGGGCTTTCACCACCATCAGTTGCACGGTCCCCACTGTTTGAGTCAGGGGAGAAGACAGTACGGGCTGCAGAGAGCAGGCTGTCCATTGGTGTGGGCGGGTTTTTGGACGTCGAGGCTGTAGCGACTGACTTCGACTGAGGCGTTTTCTGGCCATTCTCCCGCCCGGTTTCGTTCGACGGTATCTGAATGTGGTTTGACGGAGAGTCCTTTTCGTTTGTATTTTGTGAAGAAGGCGGTGCAGATGAACCTTGAGGGGTAGATGGCGCAGGTGTGCGTGAGGGTCCTGCAACGGGTGGACTGTTTGCGGGGCGCACAGGTGAGGCCCGAGTATTCGGGCTCGTGTTCTGTATCGCAATCGGCTGGCCAAATGTATACGGACCAGGAGAGTAGTAAGGCCACGCAGGGCCCGGAATGTAGCCACGAGTCGGCGCATGATAGAACGCATGCGCAGGCATGGCCGCCCCAGGTCTCCCAACGGGCCCGGACGGCATGAAATACTGCTGAGCCTGCGCATACGTCATGCCAGGTGATCCATAATGCGGAAGTGGAGGATTCTGCGCGCCTTTAGAGGCACCAGAAGTCCCCGGCTGCTGCCCTTGATGTTGTCCAATTTGCTGGACACCTTGTCCGGCTTGTCCAGACTGTTGGATATGCTGCTGGCTTGTCCACACAGCGGGCGACATCATTGGTCGAGAATCATCCCCTCGACTTTGGCTATGCCAGACCGATTCATGACTTTGCGCGACCGAAGAAGCCTGAGTCTCTGCGGTGCGGTACATGGCCTGGCTGACCATGCTGGCACGCTCCTTGCCGATTTTGCGCGCTGCTAGCAGTAGATGCTCGGAGCGTGCATCAGCAACCGTTGGTGCATGCTTGAAATAAGCCGCTGCCTTCTTCTTGCGAGACTTTGGGACAGGCACCTTTTCCTCGCGTACCCTATAGTAACTTCTGTTCTCGTTATTCCCACCGCCTTCTTTCTTGCGAGGCTTACCAGGTTGCAGGGTAAGGCCCTTGGAACGAGCAATAGAACTGGGCTGCATGAGAAGGAGCGGACGAAGCTGCGCGAGCTCAGCTTCGAGCGACGACACTCTGCTTTGGGCATCAGCAAGCTAAGCTTACTGTTAGTGAACACATGCGCATAAGCACCAGTGGCGCATACCTTTTGCCGCAGGGAAGTATTTTCTGATTCAAATATTGCAGGTTTCTTGGAGTTTTCCTAAGCATGAGAGTTCAGGGAAGCTTATCTCATTTACGAGCATGCTAAGAGACCAACCTGTTCCTTGTATAAATTATGCGACGCAATGTTTGCCTGCGCAATGAGTGCCTCAGAGACCCTATGCATACCGTCACGCTCCGCTTCCCAGCTCGCACGCTCATCGCTGATGCGTTGAAGCAGAAAATCCTGCTGCTGCGAAAGCCGCCGGATAGTAGCCGCCTGGTCAAAAACCTGCGCACGGGCGGGTAGCACTGCGGTGAGGCGCAGGACCATATCCACGAGCTCATTTCCAGGAGAACCCTCTCGTTCCTTGCACTTTCCATCACGAATGGCGAGCGCACGGGTGCGCATAGCGAGCACTTCGTGCTCATCAGGTGGGACCGGTGTCGCGCTTCGCGAGCGTGTTTCTAGGTCTACAGTAGGCGGATCAATGGAAGGGGTGGCAGGCTGTGGTACGAGACTAGCGCCGAGCGGGAAGATTATGTCGTCGAGCGCAAGATGCGTGGCATCAGAGGCCATGGTGGTCGGCCGCTGGCACTCGTCGAGGACCACGAGATCCCCGACGTTGTGAAAATAAACAACGCCAAACCACGCGTTGTCATCACGTGACACGTGCACATCCACTCATGATTCATTGACTAAATCAGTAGAATGCGGCTTATTGCAGGGTCAAATAGAGTTATAGTGTTCAACATGTAGCGAATACAGCTGTACACATTCTAGTTACACTCCGAGCATTTCAAGAGGTTCGAGAATGTCCAATGACCTGATCATACACACTCGGTAGACTCGGAGTGGTTCAAGTTGCATATACAGGGGAGGCATCTCATCGCGTTGGACTTCGAGTTCTCTTTTGCAGCCTATTATTATGCTTAGGCTGACCTGTAGATACTTTCGCCTGTGACTTGCTGCCACCACTAAACCTACTCAGAAGCGTACGTGTCCTTGAAGTCCTTGTTTTGGTAGCCTCTTTCGCTGGATCGCCATTGCGTATTTCATTGTTGCGCGCACGGTCAGCAGCGCGCCTGGCGGCTTCACTTCTGTCCCTTCGCTGCGAGTTCGTGCGCAATGCTTCAAGTTCTTTGTTTTCCGGCCGGAAAGTCGTGAGCCACTAAGGGACAAATGGCGGGGTCATCCAGCGCTGCTCGATATGGAATCCATTATCGAATGTACGAACCTCATGCTCCAGAGCATCTTCTGCCGAACTTCTTTCCTACGTTTCTTATGAAGTAGGGAAAGCGTGAAGTCGCTTAGCTGGAAAGCGCATCCTTAGTTTATCATTAAATAACGGAAAAGCTGCTTACCCGTAGGAGAGACATCTTTCCAGTATCTTCGAGTAATACGACTTTTTCGTCGTAGGACATTTTTACAATATAGCCTGTCCTCATCCTCATCATCGTCTCTGCTGCCGACGAATGGGAATTGTCCTGTGAGAAGCATATACACTATTATACTTAAATACAGCATAAGATTAATTGTGCTAGTCAATCTTGACCAGTTTAATAACTGCTTACCCTACAGACCACATGTCCGTTTTCCTCCCGTACTTGGGAACAACTCCATACTTCTGTCGCTCAAGAATCTCAGGTGCAATGTACTTTCCTCTTGATGGAAACCATGGGACTTCAAGTACGTTCCTCGTCCAACTTTCGAGCACTACATTTTGACGGATCAGCAAACTGAAGTGAATGTTAGTTGAACAAAGGCTATTCCAATACTAACAAACCGAAGTCTATTATAGCAAGGTCCGACATATTAGTTTTGTCTGTGCTGCGAAACACTATGTTTTCCGGTCTAGGTTAACAGCTGTGTGTTAACAGGGGACGCTGATGGAGAGGACAAGAATCAAGAGCTCACTTGATGTCCATATGAACGATGCTCTTGTCATGAAGAAATTTGACGCCCTGGATGATAGACCTTACGTCTCATTACTTAGAGAATGATGCTTTAGTTCGATTAAACCAATAACTTGCCTCGTGATATTTATTGCGTCCGCCTCTGTAAAAGAGGATAGACGTTGCAGTCTCCCCAATAGCTCTTCTCCGTAAAGGAGCTCAGTTGAGATGTAGAAGTTAGCTTTTGATTCGAAACAGTCGTAAAAGCCAACCTTGAAAAGGCCATACGTCGGAAGGCGTGGTCAGTAGTATGATAAATACTTAGTTAGTCGAACTTACAAGGTTTTCGTGCTCGACTTCTGTAAGTATTGCTATCTCGTTGCGTACCCTTTTTCTATGAGCCTCTTTGGCTTCATCTATCTTCTTTTTGGCTTCGCGGTTTTCACCTTCAGTCTCCGTTCTGGTTTCCCCCTCATTGGGGACTTTTTTGGAGACAGGCCTAGGCGGGTCCTTACTTACTATTTTGAGAGCCACGTCTTTTCTTCCTGTCAGATGAAAGGTGGGTTTCCACGTGGAGCGCTTAGAAGCCGCCTCTTGTTAGCAAATGCAGAACTAATATAGCATTAAATCTACGTACTACAACCGTGCCAAAGGACCCTTTCCCAAGAATTGGGGCATCTTGAAGCTTGTACTGCCTTTTCTTGTATGCCGACAGTGGTTGCGTGAAATCAAAGAATGAATAATTGTCGTTGTCAACATATTTTGTGACCTTATCCGAATCGTCGTCCATAACCGCCTGGAGCTCGGAGATGCTTTCGGTTTGTTCAGACTTGAAGATCTGAATCCGAATCGCGGGGACGAGGTGGAGGAAGCAATTACTATTGCGGGGCTTTACATACTGATCTGGGCGACCTGCGACTTTGCTCGTATCATAATTACTTTGCGGATTTGGATCACTTGTACGTAGATAGTGTGTGCCACAACGTGCGTTATCATTGGGTCCTATCGAAGTTAGTTCAAATGCTATTGGTTAAAGGGCCTTTCGTGCCACCGGAGTTCGTTAAAGGTTAGTTTCTGCATGTTACTATGCTCTTCCTACGTACATAGTACGTGTAAATCGCCGTCTGTTGCCAGAAAAAATAGGAAAGAACAGGGTTTGCGGCTTAGCGTGAGTTCACAGTGCGAGTCACGGTTCAGCCGTCGGTACAATTATGTAATAAGTAGCTTACACAGACCCAATGCCGGAGTGCCGCCACTCGACCTCACTCTGCACTGCAACCACCATTGCGGGGCAGTTGAGACCTCCACTGGTATTTTATTCAGTGTCGCCGCCGACGCCGACAGATATTGGCATTGACGCCTGGTACTATGCCCGGTCCAGCTGTGTACGTTGTTGTCGCTGCCTTCGGCGCCGTCGCCGTTGGTATCGCATTGAAGGAGGTAAGTTCAGAACGTCATTGATTAGCATTGCACTACTCATTCTGGCCGCTTTTGCTTTGTATCTCCTTAGTTTGTGTTTGATCCATATGTCGTACCGCAGTTTGAGCAGTGGCGTGATGACTACAGGACTCGCAGGGAGGCGAGGCGCCGGCGACAACATCCTGTCCCGCCTCACTTCACACATGAGGTGAATCCAGCACGTAGGCCTGCGTCCACACATGAGATGAGAGATTTGGGTCTATTTGCTACCGACAGAAGCAGCACAACTAGAAGTGTTCCTCCAACTACAGGACTTAGAAATAGGCGCCGAAATGCGGACGTGCCAGGAATTGAAGACTTGGCTGCGCCAGGGCTCATGGATGTTGTACGCTTAGTTATATCATTGAAATCTTTGGAAATGAACTTACGGTACATGATGCTACAGCCCAACGGAGACGACATCCCATTTGTGCCGCTCGCGCCGGAGCACAACCCTTGGTCAGGTGTGCAGACGTCGCGTTCGCCGACGCTCTCACCCTCACTGTCGCCGTTCGAGCTAGGCTCAGAGTCAGCTACGCTTCCATCAGCGTCTCCAAAGTCTCGCGATATCTCACTGAGTGTATCGCGTGCGTCCTCGCCCATTGCAATGTCGCCGCGTGTTCAGCTGCCTACTCCCTCTGAGAGTGACCTGATGGCACCCTCTTCGCCGGAAATGCATCCGGACCTGCTCGAGTCGACCAGCGTCTCACCTTTGATGTCGCCGCGCATCCAACTCCCCACTCCCTCTACGAGTGATGCTCCGCTTCCTCAGACTCTGTCGCTGGAACCTCATCCGGATCTATTTGCTCCATCGATGTCCAGGACAGTTACCGACGCGTCCGCTTCTTTCGTCACTGCACAATCCCCGACTTCTGAATTCCGCTCCTTCCCGCCTAGCGCACTGACCTCGCCGTTCTCCGAGACCTTTGTGCTTTCGGGCGACGAGGATATGTACTCCCTCGACTCGCACTCATCCGATTCTATTCCCTTGTTCGCACCGGAAGAGGATCTTCACGATGGTCTTACATTTGTTGTCGGAAATACCGTCGAACAGGACGCCTTTGACGAACTGAGCGATTCTTCCAGCGACTCGTCCAGCGATTCGTCCGGTGGCGGCTCCAGCGACGATTCTAGTGACAGAAGTTGGGTACATGACTTCAGTGAGCCGCGGTCCCGCGCCACTTCTCCGCGCCACTAATGGACGAATAGATTTGGTGCCGACGTAGTCTCGAACCATCTTTGCACACCTTTTTACATCATCCACATCTATTGTATACGCTTTCTGTTCGTTGTTGTATGTGCTATTTCGTCCCTTCGTTCACTCTTGTCGCGTTTACTCCGTTGCTATCACTCTCTTTCCTCTTTCTGGCATACATGGTCTCCAGGTCCTATACATTTTGTATTCTAAGCAACTTGCAAACTTTGACTATGAATGCATTGCAATGGACACGTCTTAGCGCATTTCACGTCTGATAGTATGAGAGAAGTGACTAGGCAGCGTCTAACACGTCCTGCACCTGCGCAAAGGACCTAGCACTGATTGACGGCATCACGACTCATTACACGGATTATTATAGCCCAAACGATATGCATTGTCAGAAAGAGAAGGAATGCTATCTACGATTGGTCTCTTCAGGTTAGGCAAAATACAAAGCGCTTCATTATAGATATGAAGAGTCCAAGGAGTGAAAGTGAGAAAAGGAAAGCAGCGAATGTGGTCCTTAGTCCGTGCGATGCATGAGGGATAGCCATGGCGGTGGCGAAGAAATGCAGAGAACAATAGAGACAGTATACGATATGAGAGGAGGGACAAAGGTGGAAGGAATGTCTGTGACGGATAAAGGATGCATGATGGAAACCAGAATGTCTATGATTCCGAAAGGATCTTGTCAATGGATTGATTGAGGAAGTCCTTGCGTGTTGAGAGGTCGGCCTTGGGGAACTTGGTTGCGATCGCATCGCGCGCAGTCCTAGTGAGAACGAAAAAGTTAATAAAGCGGTTAATTTTGAGACAAGAGAAGCACGTACTTTTTCGTAACAGACATCAGGTCCTGCGTGCTCAGGTAGGCGCGCAGAGCATTGAATAGCTCGTCATCCGTCGGATTCTCGTTCATGTTCGGCCCGGCGAATGGATTCATCGTCGTTGCAAGCGAGAACGTCGACATCGGCCGCTGCTGCATGCCCATCGGTGCCATCGGCGGCGCCATCCCCGCATTATACCCAATCTGCGACCCAGTACCCATCATGGGCATACCATACATGGAAGGCGCAGTCGCGAAGCCAGGTCTAGTATTCATGGGTGCCATAAAGTTGCCTGCGCCGTAGTCGGAGCCTACGGCAGATCCTGGACCTCCGCTGAACGGAACAAATGGCATCGTGCCAAGCTGGGGAGCACCGTTGAAGCCAGAATTTGATCCACGCCCTGTGTTCTGCGATGGAACGCCCGTGTGGTGCGACAAGTTACTCATTGATGGCCTGTTTGGCAAGCGCAGATTCGGGTTCGACACGTTGTTATACGTGAGATTCGTGTCGCGGTAGTAATCTCCTGACTGCGAGGCCTGATGATAGCTCTTGATTGACTCAGGTCGTGATGGAGACAGGTTTGGTCTGGAGCGGCTCTTGCTGATTCCAGAGTCGTACCCAGTGTGACGAGTGTCATCTGAACGATGAGACCCACTCTCCCAAGCCTCGGCTTCGTATTCTGTGTTGTAGAACGGTCAGAATTTTACAGAATGCAATAAACATGAGAGCTCATACCGCTGAACTTCTTGAGTGGGATCATGCTATCGTCGAACTTCTCATCCTCAGCCATAATAACCTTCTTATTGTTGCCTTCGCCGACCACCAAACGCGTGTTACCCCAACTGAAATCGTCCATACACCAGAAGGAGTAAAGCGGCAAGAAGAAACTGTAAACCGGGTATCTGGAGTACGGTGTAAGCAGTGAGATTAGACTAGAACGGTCGATACTTACGAAAGGATATAAACGACCATCCATCCAACCAGCATGAATTCCCGTTTAATGATAAAGATAAGTGCCTGAAGCGAAGCAATAAGGGATAAATATAATTGGAAAGTGAATGTATTTAAAAGTCACCTGAAGACCATAGACCGCACCAATCATGATAAGAGAAATCGTCGGGATGGCACCCGCACCAGTGGCAACTGTGACGATCAGATAGACGAGCTAAACGAAATCAAATAAGAACATTGATGGAGTCGTTCAAAGACAGCCAACATACATAGACGACAGTGGCAGGCAAAATCTGCAATAAACATTCCCAGTTAGAAAATATAGTGGTATTGTGAGGACATTCCACTCACGATAGTTCCAAGGAGATCAATGAAGACAATGAAGCGCATGGAAAAGCAACAGATGCCACACAGCTCCGGCAAGAAAACAAGCTCGCAGAGGTTGTGGACGGTCGAGTTGATCCACCGACGTCGCTGAGACAGCAGAACGGACCATGACTCGGGTGCTATAGTGTGAGCGATAGCATCGGGCGTGAACTTGAGCTTGAACGTCGGGAAATGCTTGATCAGTAGCGTTGTCAAATACCGATCTTCGCCGAGCGAGAACAGATTCTTCTTGTGCAGGGTGTCGACATTGCCCTCCGAGTATTCATCGATAATACGGTTCGAGATGATAATAGGCCGGCCCTTGTCGGCAGTACGGATCCGGTACAGGGAGAAACAACCCGGAAGACATGTCACAGATCCGAACAGACTTTCGAAAGCTTTCGACAAGTGGTGAGAGATGTAGTACTCGTAGACCTGTTATTAAGATCAGCATTGATAGGAACTGCGGCTAAAAATCCGCCACGAACCTGGATCATTGTCCACCACGAACCCTCTTCGTTGTCGACCTTTGTCTCACCACAAATACCAATGATGCTTGAGTCGTCAGCGGAGCAAGCGACGAGTCGGTTAAGCGAATCGGGGGAAACAGACTGCGCAGAACAGACATCAGCAAGAGATGCATCAGATGAAGCTAAGAACTGTCTCACTGTATCAGCATCAACGGTAAATATGTATTCGTAGAAAGCAGGGTCAATGCCAATGACATTCCGCATTTGATGGTAGATCTCGAGCTCCAACGGAGACATGGGTGCGTCGAAGTGCACGTGGTTGAGGTAATGCATCACGAGTATCTGAGAGTCACGTTTTCCACGGTTACCTGGCCTCGACCTTTCTGTTGGCTTGCCGACTTTGACAACAACGATATAGCTGAAAGAACCACAAGTTAGCCAACTCTCTTGCTGCAACAGACGACAATATACGTACGGAACAACATGTCCCTCAAACTCATACAACCCGGAGTAGACCTTTCCATAGTTGAGCTGCTTCGAGCCTTCGCCAACAGACTTGAATAAAAGCGGCTCCGGGTCAAGCTTCGGGTCCACGCCAAGGAGATCAAGCACGATACGGGGAGTTGGGCGATCATTGCCGCTGCCAATGATGTTTCCGTCGCAGATAACGAAGATGAGCTTGCGCTTATCATCGTAGTTAAGAGCTGCGAGTGAGTCGATGGTACGACGCAAAGAATCTTCTCCCTCGGTATAACACGGCACCTGACAGAGCACGAACTTATCTTGCAACTCTGGATGGCGCTTCGAACTTAGCTGCAAGGCGGCGAGGACTGTATACATCAAGTGTCAGCCAGCTTCAAGTCGAGAAGAGATAGAAGAACTCACACTTCGCGGCGATGGTGACAATAAGAATGATAGAAGCCACCAGCAACAGAATATTCTGGACCTTGCAACGCGCCGTCTTTCGGAAGTCGCTCTCCCCGACATAGAACGAGTTCTGGATGCAATTCATATTTGCATTGACAGTATTTGCGTCCTTCGTCGCAAGCACCTGATTGAGCGCGTCCGTTATGTCCCCACCAGCACCCTCCTTAAAGGTAGAAACAATGTCTGCATCCAGGAAGTTATACTGAGCCGCATTGCTGAACAGATTGAGAGTGTAGAGGTAATCCGTCAAATCATAAAGCTTGTTCTTATAAAACGCCCACATCCTATCAGATGAAAGAGATGTTAGCTTGCAACTGTATCGAACAATATGAAACAAACGTACTTCTCCATAGTCTGATCCTCAGCTTCTGACTGGACCAAATTTTTATCCCAAACGACCGGGCCCTTGTGGTACTTATTGATTTTCGGGAGGAACGTAGCAGTGTACCAGTTCTCACTCGCCAAAGCCGAGCTGGAATCAGTTGCCAATGCGCCCGACGTGTGGACGGCCGTCTGAGATACAACCGTGAAATTCTTGTACTGCAGCGCAAGCGAGTCATCAGAAACGACCCCAGAGCAGGCCAGTGCAAGCGGCGGCGGGAAGTAGTAGGTCATGTCCAAGCCACCTAATGACTCCAAAATGGCTTGGCTATTACTCGGTTCGTTGTTGATGTCGCTGTGGTCATGCTGGACGAAGTCCGTCACATCGTACACGTTACCCTGGATAGCCACAAAGAAGTCGTTCAAGCCCGAATGCTCTGCTACCTCATCGAGGTTCCACGCCTTGTCAAAGTCGGGACAGAGCAGCCTGCCGAAGATGATGATGTAGAAGATGACGAACGCGCACGACAGGAAGATGAGAATACAAATCGTGACCTTCTCGCGCCAGGCCAACCGGATGTCAGGTCGCTTCATCCTCCCAATCCAAGAGAGCAAGAAGTCCGGAATCCACCATGTGCACAACATCACGACGATGAGCCAAAAGCGCCGCGAGCGGCTGGTGGGCACCTCCTCTACAGTGTTCGGCGCGTTGTTCACGACCAGACCAGCGCCTTCCTTCGGCAGGCTCTCCTGCGGCGGACTACGATCGCCTGCACCCTTCTTATCCCATTCAGAGCCCCAGCCACTACCGTCGTCAGGTTCAGTATATGGCGGCGTCGCGTCAATGCCAGGAGACTTTAAGCCGCCGCCACCATACCTTGTGCCCATCCCGTGATTAGGATCAAGATAATTCGTCCCATTTGACGCAGTCCGAGCAAGCAGAAGGTTGTCTGCGCTCTCACTGTAGTACTCGCCCGCGCCAAAGGTGCTCGGCTCATGCGTCTGCTCTGTCGCTGCGTCGTCCATCAAGCTCTCATCGTCCAGTATCCCACCCGCCGCTTGGCTCGCTTTCTCCTGTTCGCGCACACCATCCTCAACGAGCTTCCACGCCCCGTATGTCAGCCAGATACTCCGGTGCCCAAGGACGTAATCCGACCCCTCCTGCAGTCCGTTCTTCTGCACGCACTGGCGGATCCGGAGCGGCGTTTCGCCCAGCATCGTCGGAACGTACCGATCGCAGAACTCCTCCTGCTCGAAGTCGACAACGTAATCCACTCTGCGGCGTGCAATGAGGTCTGGTAGCAGGAGCGAGCGGATTTGCGCCTTCACGCGCCTCTTGTCGAAAGAGTTTGGCGAGCCCGAGTCGTTCGGTCGGATACACGACACGGCCCAGAGGTGTGACCGGTCGAGCGCAAAAAACAGCTCGGAGAGGGTATGATTAAGCTGCGTCGTGATAGGGTACGTTTTTGCAGAGTCGAGCTGATTTGGCTCGTCCTGTGACGGACTTCCGGTGGTTATAGCAGTAGGATGACGAAGAGGCCTTGAAGATACTTGAGCCTGTACAACGATAGACGGGTCCTGGTGGTGCGTCTCGGTAGCCAGACTCGGACCAGAAACAAGCTTCGATACGAAAGAGTCAGTGGAGTTGCGGAGAAGTGTGACAAATCCGGCGTCCAGCAAGTCTGTATCTTTCTCGATAAAGGACGAGACATCGTACGAGCACGAGCCAGCGTAGTGGTTCACACCAAACAGGTGCTTATCTGCGGAGCCGCCTAGAACGGGACTCGCTACAAACGACGCGTGCACGCCGAACTTCGTCATCATGTCCTGAAGCATGTCTTCGTCGCGTTTCTCACCGCCCTTGCCCTGCTTGTACGAGCTGCATGCCTTGTTCATGACACCGAGCATGCCTCCAGGCTTACGATGTGCGCGCTCGCTTGATTGCGTGCCTCGGAGCAGCTCGACACATGCAGAGTTATCCATAGTCTCGATCGCCGGCAGTGTGATGCCGTCTCCAGTGAGGCACGCATTGTAGCCGACCGAGTCCTCGAACGTATTACGCACGACGTATGAATGTACGAGCTCGTCCGCAAAGTTGATACAGAACTCTTCAAACTCGTTCTGACCGTACGCAGCAATGAGTGGAGCATGCGCAGTGAGCGCAATCGAGTTCGTGCCAGAGGGGGACCGTGACTGAAAGCCCGCCTGGTCAAGAAGAACAATCTGCGTAGGTGGCGGCGGATCCGCTGCATTAGGAGCGAGTTTGTGGTTCGCCGTTTCCACGACAAACGCAAATAGGATTGCGTAAAGATCTCGCACAAGCTGATCGCGTTGGATAGCGCTCTGCCCTGGGCCGAGTAGGACGGTGTACAATTCCTTGCGCACATAGCTCGTTCGGGTAGTTAGCGCCTGAGCGAGATCCTCAGATGTCACACCCAACAGGTGCGCAATTTGATCGAGCACAAGCGTGTTCACGACGTGCGCTGTGTCCTCACTCGAGACGCCCTCTACAAACTCGATGTTGCCGAGAAGAAGGATGGCGATGAGCATATTGAAAATAGCGGTCATATGCTTCGCCTTGAAACCGAGTGTGCGCATGGCAGCACGCAACTCCGTCATCGCAGTTGAGTCATCACTGAATGGGCCACCAGGCAAACGATAGCATCCAGACGATGCAAGTAGTGCATACTCAGACGGGTCCTCCATGTTCAGTCGGTCGCGCTCCTCCGACGTCGAGCCTGCAAGGAGCTGGTAGAAGACGTGGTACGTGCGCTCCTCATGTGCCAGCCGTGTGAGCCGCGTTTTGTCGAGTCCGTACGCGAGCACCTTGGCTGAACCGATACGCCCGCGCTCGGTGAAGTGCAGCTCGAGGTAGCGGCCGTGCCGTGAGGCGTTTGGGTTAAGGAGCGTCTTCGCATTTCCAAATGAATCTAGAAGCGTCGAGAGTGCCTTGATTTGCTCCATAGCTTTCAATTCCTTCCTCGAACGTGCGGACAGACGCAGAACTTGATTTACGAGCAATTTCGAGCTCTCCGTCTTGCCCGAACTCGTGATTCCCCTAGAGACTGCTTGAGAATTTTTCAGTAACACCAGTACTTTAACGGGCGCACCTGAAAACCACTGCCTGAGACTGCTTTCGCTGCCGCATGAGCAGATACACCTTCGCGGCGAGGTCGTAAAGATGCGGCTGGGGCGCCTTAGGCGAGCCTGCCGTCGGCACGGTCGTTTCCTTATAACACCGCTCTTCATACTCCTTAGCACTCACTTCATTCACGTTTGCAAGAGTCTTCAACGGGTTGACAACGACAAGATTTGAGGCGCCAACATGCGAATAGGGCAGGTCAGCGCGAAAGCGGGCCTGGAGGACGTTGAGGACGGCCTCGTCGGTAGGGTAGACGGTCGTCGTACCCGACGACGTGATGAGGTCAGTGAGATCGCCCGAGCTCACTGCTGGTGACGATGTCGACGCCATTGTCGTGGAGAAAGGAGGGAAGGGTGTCGCCTCTGTGCTGACGACGTCGTGGATGTTGAGGGAAAGGAGTTATTGGCCGTCGCGAGAATCGCGAGAATTTCCACATCGGGAAGTCGACCCGTCACGACTAAATCCAGAACCTCCGCGTTGCTCCATTTCGACTATTCTTCCGCTACTTCTCTCATATTATTGTTGCGATAGAAAACTGATTGGAGATGTTTTATAAATGACTGTCTATTTCATTTATGTTCCAGTTTTTCCCTGCGTTTTTTTAACACAATGAAGGAGCTCAAGCTCTGCTTCACCATTTCTGAGCAGATTTGGCAAACTTCTCCTTCCTCTTCAAGACGCACGCCATACTCACCGTTGCTTGAGTCAAACTGGCAAGATTGAATAGTATGAGGGAACTACTCCAAAGAGAAGTTATATGTATATCTCACCGAGTGACATGGGAATCAGTCAAACAGCATCAAAACGCCTCACCACGCCATCGCACATCAGCACAGCACCCACCGCACTTGGGTCCAGAACCGTTCCCACCCAGAAAATAGCCCGTTCTTCGCTGTCCAGGTTGATGTCAATTCTCCCAGAGGGCCAGAGGGCATGTTGGAAGTACTTCAAGTACTTTTTCGCATGCATATATAGCCGGATGCCTATTCTTACTAACAGAGCTCCCGTCCTATGCTCGGCCGCCATATTCAGTGGATTCTCTTCGTGAGTGACATATTGCGGTGACAATGGGTCCGAATTCCAGAATAATATTAATGGCTCATTACTCATCGTTTGTTCCACCATTCCGCACAAGGCCAGAGTCTAAAGATGCCTCTCCGTGGTTTATGTGGAAGTAGAAGTCCGAGCAAAGCTAATAGTAGCACTTCTAGAGTAGCTTTCTGCGAGATGCCGATATCATCCAACTTGCAAGGGTGAGCGTGAGTATCAAAAGCCTGAGTAAGGTGAATTGAGAAGCAGGAGAAAAACTAAAATTAGAACTCCAAATCGAGAATGCCAATCATTGCTTTCTCACGCAATTGGCGCGCCTCAAATTACTTGATTAAGGTTGTACGTCGCTCGATTGCGCTCTGAGAGCACTGACTGCTGGTCTCTCTTATACTCACCCTCGCTCCTCAACGTGCTTGACGGCGATGAAGCAACTAGCGTCGTCGGGCGACACGATGCGCTCGCTATCCTTGCTTTCTCGTAAACATCCGGAAGGCACTGTTCTTATCTCATCCTGCCTCCTTATCTCCAAGGCGCGCACGCTCGCCGTATGCGTAATGCCGCTAAAGCAGCAAAAAAGCCGTCTCCGCAGACTTGATCTCGTCTCACCACCATGTCCGACGTGCACTCCATCACGAAGGAGCAGCCTGCAGCGACGCCGCCGCCAACTACATCGCGTACGACCGTCCGCGAGCAGGCGCGGAGACTCGGGCGCAAGTTTACGACGCGGGAAGGATGGCTTGGTGACTACGACTATGCGTGGTTGTGCTTGCCCTCGCTGCCGCGCATGCAGACGCGTCGTCTGCCTCCGTTCTATGCACTTGATGCCGACCTTCCGTTCCTCCTCGCTGCGTCCTGTGGTCTACAACACGCGCTCGCTATGCTTGCCGGATTGATCGCACCTCCAATTATCTTCGCGAGCGCGTTGAACTTAGACAGTGAAACGCAGTCATACATGGTCTCGGCGTCGTTGATTGGTAGTGGTGAGAACAATTTTTATCTACGGGTATATGAAATATCCTGATTCATGCATAGGTATTCTGAGCTTGGTCCAAATGTCGAGATTACATTTGTTCAAAGGCTATTATCTGGGCACTGGTCTGCTTTCGGTCGTCGGAACGAGCTTTGCTACACTCAGTACAGCTACCGCAGTAAATAGCATCGAACGGTTATCGCGCCAATTTCTTCAACTTATTCTTCATCCAGATTTTCAATGCGCTGTATAATAACGGAACTTGCACGAGCACGACGGCAGCAGACGGAACTGTGACCAGGGACGCATGCCCAGAGGCATACGGAATGCTCATCGGTACGTACGAATTGGTTCCGCTTCTTACGAGGGAAACTCAATTGAGTCTGCAGGAACATCCCTGATTTGCTCTTTCCTCGAGATGTTCATGGCCTTCGTACCCGTACGCATCCTCCAGCGCATATTCCCGCCGATGGTCACTGGACCGTCATCCTCCTCATCGGCGCTTCGCTCATCGGCAGCTCGGGCATCGCGGACTGGGGCGGCGGCTCGAACGACTGCATGGGCCGCCCCTCCAGTGGCTTGTTCCGACTTTGTCCTAACATTAATGCGCCCAGGCCGCTCCTGTGTGTTGCTTTCCTTTGTTTCTTCTTTAAGATACTAATGTTCGTTCGTTGGTATGGAATAGGTGGGGCTCACCAGAGTTCATCGGTCTTGGCTTCCTCTCGTTCGTCAGCATCGTCCTAACAGAGCTCTTCGGCTCCCCGTTCCTCAAGAACATATCGATCATCGTCGGGCTGGCAGTCGGCTGCATCGTCGCGGGCGCTGCGGGCTATATCGACGGCAGCAGTATCACCACTGCGCCTGCTATCACGTTCCTCTGGTACGTTTATTTACTATATTTAATGTCGCTTTGAGATTCACGTTGAGGTATAGGGTGCACACGTTCAAGATCCGCGTCTACGCCCCTGCCATTCTGCCCATGCTGGCTGTATACGGTACGTGCATGATGCGAATGTCCTAAAGCGAAAAGCGAACCTCAACACTGGCATCCCTGCAGTTTCAGTGGCAATGGAAGCCATCGGAGATATCACCGCGTCAGCCGAGGTCTCCCGCGTCGAAGTTGACGGACCCGTTTTTCGATTCACGCATTCAAGGCGGTGTTCTTGTAAGCGTTTATTTCCCTTGACCGTACCTCCTGTTGCTAATTTGTTTACACTGCCAGTCTGATGGAATTGGCGGCTTCCTATCTGCGCTGTTCACTGTCGCGCCTCTGTCAGTATTCGCCCAGGTACGTTATCGCTCTATCTCCCACTCAGAGTCACTCACGACTAGGATATGTGTTCGTTAGAATAACGGAGTCATCGCGATCACGCGCTGCGCGAACCGCACCGCCGGACGGTTCTGCTGCTTTTTCTCCTCCTCTTCGGCGTGCTGGGCAAGATCTCAGGCGTCTTCCTCGCAAGTACGTCCCACTTTTCCCCCCACATCTTCCTTGCCTCATCAGTTCTACGTCCTAATCACAATCCGTGTGGATATGCAGTTCCGAACTCCGTCCTCGGCGGCGTGACGACCTTCCTCTTCGCAAGCGTAATGGCCTCCGGCGCACGCGTACTGTCATACCTCCGCTGGACGCGGCGCGACCGCTTCGTGCTCGCCGCCGCGCTCTCGTTCGGCGTCGGTAACCTGCTCGTGCCGGATATCTTCGAGCACCTGTTCGATGGCGTTAACAACCCGAGCAGCGGGCTGCAGGGCTTGTTCGACTCCATCACGATCGTGCTCAGTACGCCGTGTGAGTTTCTATTGATAAGCATCACGCACGTGGATCGCAGAGCTGACGGATTTGTTTTGCTTTGAATGCAGTCCTCGCCGCTGGGATCGTCGCAGTGATCCTCAACCTTATCCTCCCGCAGGAAAACCCCGCCGAAATGCAAGAAGCTGAGCCAGAGGTGGAAGAGATCGACCACGAGGCGAACGTCGAGCCGAAAACTGGAAAACATACCCAATAGTCTGGCGGTTTCTTTCATGACCCTATGATACGATCAAAGGAAATATTTGCGACCACTACTCAGCTATGTTCATGTATCTTCATCTGTTCTGCACTGCAGAGTCCACCGACTGGTAGAGTGTTTGTTGTCTTGATTTCCCAACTTTTTTCCTTCAATGAAATACTAAAAGGAGGGAATTCAAATCTTTTTTCGAATATGAATCTATTAGCATCCGGAGCAAGCTTGTATACAAGATAGATATAGCATATAATGATACAATCCTATGCAAGAGGGAGAAAAGCATGTTGTACATCCCATGAAAAAAAGAGACGAAATCAAAAACACAAACAGGAACAGCTAAGTTACACCAACACCGAATTATTCAACAGTGATCGCGGTATCCATATCGAAATTCATCATCGAGGCATCTCTTTGCCTGTCGAGATTCAGTGACGTCGCCCTGCCTTCTTGGATGCCATCGCGAAGCACAACTGTCTTCAGCACAGGGTCCCATACCGCTGCGCTGTGGAAGAACCTGCGCGCAGAGTGCGGGTTCGTGCCTGGCAAGTCCGAATCATCATGAGGTACAGGTGATCTTGTCCTGAGTAGGCTCATGCGCTTTGCGAAGCGGTGCGGGTACAAGTGTCGGACGTCCCTGCTCCGGGGTGCCGAGCGCGCATCATCCGAGTACGAGTCGATAGAATCGAGCTCGTCGTCACTCGACGACTCGCTCTGGAGCGTACTGAAGACTCGACGGTATTGTTCTGCTCTTCACATTAGAAAAAGGTTTTCTCCATTCCAAAAATTAAACTTACCGCCGAGCTTGTCATCCAACTCGTCAGACTCCCTATTATCATCAAGAACCATCTCAGGAAACCCAAGATGCTCTCCTAGACTCTCTCCCGGGACTTCATGCATCTGAACCGATGGTGCGAAGGGGAGTCTTTCCATCTGCTTAAATATTTTCTCCTTTATGCTGTCCAAGTAGCCGTCCCTGGGGTTCACGTCGACCATATTGTTCGCAAGTACCTCGAGCTGATATCGTGGACCGAACCACTCAAAATATGCGTTCCACGGGAGGTTCCTGTCAATTGTATCCTCAATGTTCAACGCACACGCAGTCTCAAATGCCCACGTGCGCGAGACATTTTTTATCGTGTACCCGCCGCCGCCAACCAAAATAAGCGGCAGGCCGGTCTTGCGGAGATACTGCACGCAGTTAGCATGACCCTCCATAGTGAGGTTGAAGCAGCCGAGCTTGTCGCCGGCGAGTGAGTCGGTGCCACATTGGAGCACGACAGCGGAGGGCTGGTACCAGTCAAGAATGCGCTGGACGACGGGCTCGAAAACTCCCTTGAATGTCTCGTCAGTAAGACCATCTCGGAGTGGAACATTGATTGCATATCCGAGTCCCTTGTCTCGTCCGTGATCATCGACGTGACCTGTTCCAGGGAAATAGTCTCCGAACTTGTGGAAGGAGCACGTGAGGACGCGATCGGTGGTGTAAAAAGCTTCCTCGACGCCGTCACCATGATGGCAGTCTATGTCGATGTAGAGCACGCGTGGGAAGGTGCGCAGGAGCTCAAGGATACCCAGCACAATGTCGTTCACGTAGCAGAAGCCAGATGCCTCTCTCTTCTTGGCATGGTGCAGTCCTCCCGCCCAATTGATTGCAATGTCAGCTGCGCCAGTCGCGACGCGCCTCGCCGCATCAATAGAGCCACCCGCTGATATGGTGCAGAATTCGAACACACCCTCAAATGCGGGATTGTCATCACCGACGAGGACTAGCCGGACATTAGAGTTAAACAAGGGTAAAGCATGATGATGCGAACGTACAGCGTGTTCCGTGGTGGGTCATCTCATCTGCAGTCTCGGGTGTCACTCTGCTCAGGAAGTGGATATACTCGTCGGTGTGAAAGGCAGTCATGCTGCTCGGCGACGCACGCCGAGGCCGCAATACCTGCATCTTGTTGAGCATCCCGTACGATGCGACAAGGTCGTGCGCCATGCGAATTCGGTGCGGCTTCATAGCGTGCCCCAAGCCATACGAGAAAAGACCGACATCGTCTAAATGTCGGATCAAGGCATGTAAATCCGTTGAATATAATCTCAAAGTTTCACTCACTGTCGTAGTAGTAAGCCACGCGCCGTTTCGACATGGCTATATGCGTGCTCGAATCGGAGCGAGCTAGGTATGCTGCAGGGAAGGGGAATTATAGCAGAGGTTCGCAAAGCGATATTTTGAGTTTGTTGCATGCAGAAGATCGAAGATACAAGCGGGTAGCTTCTGCAGCAGTCGTGGTTGAAGCTGGAGTGTCGTGCTGAGCCTCGCAAGCGCGTCTCGGAAACGGTGAGGACGCGTAAATAATTCGCACGGTCACGGCGTCGCTCTTGTTTGTGGACCCTCTCTGAGACTTGTTTTAGGCGGCTCGGACGACAATCTCCGAAATTGAACGTTCAACTCAACCCAAGGCCCGAGGGTCAAGTTCTCCGAGTAAAAGCTGCGAAACCGTCGGAGACAACGCAAATGATCGTGTTTAAATGGCCAGTCCCTCTTTTACTTGTCTTGATTCTCTCAAGGGTATGCTTACGCGGAGTATACAGGATGGAAAGTGTATATACTGTGTGTTCACTGGCACCACCTTGCTTAACGGAAACTTGAAACCTGAGTGAAATATCTTCTTACTCTCATTGATTTTCTGGTGCATATCGCCGAAGGTCGGTGTTATCACTCATTGAACGAAGATTAGTCGTGGAGCTCAGCGCCGCCGCTAAACTATATTGAGCACTCACTATCATTAGCTGAAACTCGACTATGTCGCTCAAATTTAAGCCCCGTAGTTTCAGCGTCGGCCAGCGCCTCTTCATAGAAAACGCTAATATTGAGTCATCGTGCATCAGCCTTGCGGTGTACGATTTGCTTAGTCTTAGACGTAGGCAGAAATAGTCTCCTTTTCTAGCACGATGAGAGGAATCCGCTGGTTTGCTCCCGCTGTTTCGACCGTTTCCTGTGCGAGCAGTGTCGTGATATGTCGGGTCTTAGCGCTGGCAACGTGCACCCTATAGCTCCCAGTCTGATCAAAACCAGTTTCAGATTCAATCGAGTACCGTTCGGTGAGTATGAAAGATTCACATTAAAGAGGACCGGAGAGCGCAAACCACCATTCAACTACCCACCTCCCTCTTCTACCTAACAAAAGCTAGCTTCGGTTCGGGCCACCTGTTGATGTCCTATCGATCCAACGCTTCTACAATATGACGTTCAAACAATTCTTCTTCTTCCGCCGGGGCCGCTACGAGCTCCAAGTGCCCACAAAATGCGCCGACAAACGCAAACACAGGAAGAGCATAAAACGCAAGCAAAAGCAGATTGACGACGCGACATGGAACATTAATATTTACGCGAATCTGTGGGCGTTGGCCCTCACTGGCGGCGCATCCAGTATCGGCGCCGTCATCTGCCTCCGCAACAGGCATGTTGCGCGCGAGAAGCTCCGCATCCTGGAGGCGGCGTACCTGGAAAAATACAATGAGAAGGTCGAATGGAAGAAGCGGGAGCGGAAGGGGGCTATGAAGAGGATGTGTGGATGCATTACAGAACCTGTCATTGGCGTTATCGTCAGTTTCGATTACGACTCTGATAGCGACGACGAGAAGGATGACAACGCCGAGAAGGGGCGTGGAAGCGGAAAGGTGACAAAGGCACAGACTGAGCCAGACTCGCCAACTTCCAACTTGTCGTTCGCTGCAGATAATTCAGACATGCCAGAAGTTCGGTAAGCACTCCAGGATGCTATGGAATCGAGGCCCATCTAACTGCAGTTGCAGAACCTCAACATCTCGGATAGAAAACGTGGAACCGGTGAGGGCCAGTAACAATTCTAATCCAGCAAGGTCAGTAGCAATGGCATCTGCCTTTAGGTGCACTCGCTCATTTGGCTGCAGAGTGCTTTAGTTCACCGTGCCATGTCAAAATATTCTCGTACACATATTGGTACTTCCTGCTTATTCTAATTTGTTTATGTGTCTGTGTTAAGGTTATTTAACATATCAATTTATATATGTGCGTGTATACGCATTTTGCAGCCCTTGAGCGTGAGATCAAGGCCGAGAGTTGAGAGAGAGAGAAAGTCCTGGAGGATTTCTATCATTTCATCCAGCTCCAGATGATCATAGACAGCGACATCCAGAGTGACCCAACACTTTTTATGAGGAAAGATCTAGAATGAAAAATTTCTCCTGTACTCTTTGATCTCTAACAATGGTTGGACACTCTTGCTCCGGCGAATTTAGTCTGCAGCATTTCGGTGTGGAGTTATACACGGCCATAACCTTGGCTGCGAACGCATGATCTTATGAAAGCCTTGCACACGCCAGAAAAGTCCACCAGGATTCTGGCTTTCAAACCATAGGATGCGTCTCCCTGGTAGTAGATATCAGATGACATATCAAATATGCACCCAAGGACCTCGCTTGGGAGTGAGCTTATGCCATGGTGGAAGGATGCAGGGAGCGGCTCAGTCTTCAGAACATTGATTCCGTCGCCCAGTGACCTCGAGATTGAGATGAGGGTGGCCGTCGTATCTTTGAGCTGATTGAAATTTTCCATTTCGTCGTCCAGGGACATCCTCGAATCGAGAGAGTTTCAAAGATAATGCCACGCTGAGCAGTGATGCAATAGCATAACATAAAGCACTATCACGATATGACTTGCCCTGACTGGTCTGGTTTTATATCGCGATTCGGCCACGCTTCATTTACAAGTACTGTGAGACACAATTGTCATTCCTCATGTACGTGAGCACGCCGATGAGCAGATAGGGATTTGTTGCAAGTGAGGAGAATTGATAGTGCGAAGAGAATATAGCTCTGCTAAAGAAAGAAGGGCGATACTTGATCAACGCGTAGAATAGCACGATCACATGACTAGTTTTTCACTATGACAACTTGAACAATATTAATAATGCAGGTACTCATTCTGTGACCTGAGGCTCGAGCAATATTAATCTCGGCTGCCTGGGTGCATTATCCTACATACCGTAAGTTCTTTTCCTCCTATTCCTCGACCACTGTAAGCTAATGTACTACATATAGCACTAGGACAGCCTGGGAAGAATTTGAAGACTCGCTCACAGCTGGTCCCATGTGAGAATCTTGAGTATATCTCTCACAAAGTCTTCAACTTCCACGCAAATCCGACCTGTCTAAACTGCCTGCGAAACGGAATAGCGTTGCACCTTTTAAGTAATGGAGGAAGGAAACGCCATACCGTTCTTTCCATACCGCCTTTTCTTTATCTACATCGAGCCGGTCTCAGCACTACTCGGTGCTCTCTACGCCGCCCGCCCAGCAGAGTACCTCTCGCTTCTCACCTTGTCCTCCCCTATAACACTGCTGGCGCCCCCGTCGCCTCAAGTTGCAATGGCGCTCTACCAGCTCTCGAACCTCTACTTTCTATTCGCACTTAACGAGCACCTCGTGCTCTCATCTACGACATCGCGACGCACCTGGAGCCGTCTCTTATTCTGCCTGCTGGTCGCAGACTTCGGGCATCTGTTGACGATGGCGCCACTCGGCCTGGACGCGTATTGGAAGGTGTGGGAGTGGAATGCGATGCTGTGGGGCAGCGTTGGGTTCGTGTATGCCGGCGCGTCGATGCGGCTGGCGTTCTTATTTGGAGTCGGAATGGAAGGGAGATCTGTGCAATCGAGTACTGGCGCTGGTTCTGCAGAGAGGAATGTGAAGAAGAAATGATGAAATCAAGGAGTGAAGACAGGCCGATACAAATTCGACAAGGTAAGCAGCAGTCATGATTCATCCACCTGGTTGCAGACTCAGCCTGTTTTAGACTGGTAGTTTATGACCACTTTCCCATCCTTATTCCGAATGGTCTCAGTGCGTCGGTATGAAATCTGTCGGCTCGGATGTCTATGTATGCAGGTAAATCCCAAGTATTCAACAGTACAGTGAACCTGTGCGCAGAAAGGCTTGTTAAACAGAGACTATCATCTGAAGGAAAGCATTGATCCTCGGGTTTGTTTTCAGGGTTTTTAGTTCTTCCCAGTTCAGGCATTATAATATTCGAATTCGGACTAAGAACAGATCTGCTGCACACGTAAATCACTCCTGAAAGCTTGAAAATCTCTCGGAACGATCGTCGATGATCGAAACCTGAAATGCTTCCTTTTTATTCGCGTGCTCTGGACGTCTGGAAAGGGCCCGAGAGTATCTCGAGTACAGCTCCGAGAAAAAATAGGTTTGTACAGAGTACGGTACAATGCATCAAAAAGTAAGCGCGAACGTATCAATCTTCGCTACAAAAGGATTTAAAACGGTGTTCGAAGACAAGCGCATCGTCCGAATGAATGTATACAAAGGAGAAAAAAAATCCGGGTGATTATATGCAGAATGTGTCCGTCCGGGTGTTCATTTCATAGAATTGTCTGTGCTATAAACTAGAGACCAAGAGCTCCGAGCGTGAGCCCGAGCGCGAGCTGGTTGAGCAGGCCCGCAACGTCCGTGAGACTAATATTCTTTCGTTAGAATACAACACAGAAAGTGCAGGAGGAGGAAGAAAGACGAACAGGTTAGCAACAAGGCTGAGGACGCCGGACAGGAGAATCTCGAGCCCGAGGAGGACCTGTGAGAGCGAGGTGTCGATGCCACTGAAGAGCGTGCCGAGGTCCGGGATAGTGGACGCGGTGTCGAGTAGGCTATCCAGCGCATTGGCGATGTCCTGTTGTGGTCGACCGTTTAGATTGCCTTGTCAAAAGTTAGAAGAAAAAGAGAGCAGACATACAGTGACGATACCCGCAACAAGCGTCGCGATGTCATCCTCGCTCTGTCGCTTCATCATGACGCGAGAAGAAGTTGAGAGGCCCGAGAGGGAGCTCGTAGCGGTATCGAGAGCAGTGACGAGCTCATCAATGAGTGGTGTCACGGTTGCGTCGGTCGCGTTTCCACTCGTTGCAACACCCTCTGCATGAACCGTTCATATCAGTACGACTGAGTCTCAAGAAGGGGGAAGAACATACGGATCTGCGGAAGGATGGAGTCCGTCGAGGCCTTGAGCGTCGTGAACACGCTCTCAATCGCCGCGTTGTCACGCTTTGCGACCTCGAGTGCGGTGGTGGCAGGGCTAGCGAGTGCCAATATGCAGAAGCTCAAGGAGACCGCAAAGAAGGGAACAACGCGAGTGAACAACATGGTGTATTGTAGTAGAGTGAGGCGAAGGCGAGGAGGGACTCGAAGAGAAATATGCAATGCAGTAGGTTGCTTGCTTTCACTCTCATCATGGGCGACCTCCTTTTATACACATTGTGAAGTATTCAAACCCAGACTGCCCACAAACGCCTGAACGAATGACGGGGAAAATGGCGTCAGACAAGGGAAATCAAACACAATCCAAGGCCATGACCTCACGGCTCGCAAGAAAGGGCGCCCCCGTCGGGGTTGGGCGTGCAAAAAACGCCGTAGCCTGTATGAGAACCTAGTCCTTAAATAAAAGGGTTGTAAGCACGGCGGTAAATCAGAGTTTAATCCGGAGATGTGGATCGGGGAATCAGTGAGGAAGACAAAATAAATTTGCACCGCAATATGTTCAATTACACCAGCGGAGCATACTCATATAACTTGGGGATCGCGCGATCGCATTGCGCGGGGTCGATCCCCAGAAGTGCGAGATATGCGTAGTTAGATTAGCACGTTCGTGATGGCTGCATGCATCGCTCTTTCGACATAGAGGCAGGCTAGGTGAAGAGAAATCTGCGTTGAACGACCACAGGCAGATTAAGAGACTGAGAAGTAGAGATTAACACTTCATGAGCCAGAAGAACAGAAGGAGTTCTTCTGAACCAGGGAGAATCGCCATTCGGATTTTCAGAAGGTGCTGGCACGGCAGCCTTGAGCACGTTCTTTGACAACAAATGGAAGACGGTCCATTCATAGCCTTGCAGCACCGCAGACTCATGTCGCTTGAGAAGATGTAAGTGGGGCCAGTGCGTTCCTGTTCTCTAAAAAAACTTACTGAGATGCAGAGGGCGAGACAAATGAAGGGAGCTTGAGTTCCTTGACTTTCTCTTGCTGAAGGTCCGAGACGCAGTCTGTAACCAGGAGCTCAAGGGATAACCGCTCAGAGTTTCTGGAGGAAAATTGATGCCAATATTAAGGCAATCCGCAGCTCGGACTGAGTTCATAGAAAGCGCCCGTGTTTCAAGATTAGTTCAATAACCTCCGTTTACTCCGTGGCTAATAATACTGTACCACATACTGGCAGGTTTAGGCTTTGCACTCCGCATAAATTCCATTGGCCTCCCGCGACCATTTTAGCCCTGGCCCCATGAAAGAGTATATGAGAGAAGTCTCTTGCACGCGTCATGGTGGGACAGAGGTGAACGGCTCAGTTGCCATGTTCGAGTTGCAAAGAGTAAGAGATGATGCGCGTGCGGGACCGAAAGTGGTAAAAGGTGCGTGACATAGGTATCCCACGCACCGGCTCGTCACACATTCAGTCTCACGGCGACGGCGATTAATACTTTCTCAGGCTTGAAGTTGTTCTTTTGACTGCTTTTCAGGAAACTATCATCTCAAACGTACAACTCCAGCTAGCAGCAAGAACATAATCTCTATGGAATGTAATCATAAAGCAAGGCCGGAGCCATCTCTGCCTTTCTCCTGAGATGAGAGATAATATGTATATCCTGCTTTGTATCCTCCTCACCTTTGTTCTCGCGCTTGCCTCGACCCTTATAATGCGGCGAACACATGCTGCAAACCGCTCTCCAAACCCTTCGGACCTTCTCCTTGCTACCAGGCTAGTCAGAGGTGGCCCCCTCTTTACTTTTCCAGGAGCAAACAGACAAAATTTGAAATGTAATCGGACGGCGTTCCCGCTGCCACTCCTTTGAACCATGGTCACCCAAGCCTCTTAAGAAGCATACATATCCGCAGCTCTTTAGATCGCCCACCTGTTTTACAGCTAGTTCATTCAGTCGTTTGTTCCTCTTCTCTTGGATTCTTCAAGTATGAAATGTCTCGCTCTCTCGTGTATATTGCTTTGGTCTTTCTTTTGTCCTCGCAGGTACACGCCTTCTGGATCCTTAGCCATAGCTCGCTGACGCAGGACCGGCTCGACCCGATACTTTCCCCGGCGCCGTCGCATCACATGTGCATACCATCGTCGGGTCCAGTGCTTTTTTGGTCCAAATATCTCATTTGAGTCGCTCCGTGCAGACAAGAACTGTACGACGTCACCTGTACAGGCTGATATGAGGTGGGTATCTTGCTTCGCGTGGAATTGCGTGTGGCTTGAGTTCATATGCCATGTGTTATAGTAATTACTGGGCTCCACAGTTGTATTGTCAGAATCACGAAAATAACACGTATACACTCGTCCCAATCTCCTTCGTGAACACCTACTGTAAGCCCGTCCATTTTCTCCTTTTCTCTTTCCTCTAGCTAAGCTCCTCTAGATCTCCAACGTACTGGCCCCACACAAACAAACGTTACTGGGTTCCCCGCTGGGTTGCGCATGCTAGCGGGCTCCGCCACACGCATCTCTTACTACGCTTCCTCCCAAGCCGATCGCGCGATCAACTTCATCTGTCTCTCTTACAATAACTCGACCGCGCCGAGCTCGACGACCAATGAGTTCCCAAACTACGCGTGTCCAGACGGGCTACGTGCGCAGGTGGTGTTTCCGAGTTGCTGGGATGGAAAGAATCTGGATTCTGAGGACCATAAAAGCCACATGGCCTATCCGTCGGGAAGCGCGCCGGACTCAGGCGATTGTCCAGAATCGCATCCAGTGAAGGTACGTTCGAAAGCATGCAAGAAAGGGAGTTGATATGATGATTCTACGGACGATCAGCTTATCACGTTATTCCACGAATGGACACCGGCAAGTTCGAGTTCGTATCTGGCGTGAAGAATTGGGGTACGTCTCGTCAACCTCTTTCTCTATCTCAAAAGACGAGTTTCAGAGGACTAATACTGATAAATATGACGTGTAGTCCTTTCCACTGGGGACGAAACAGGGCTTACCTTTCACACTGACTTTGTGAATGGATGGGATACTGACGTGCTGCAGGCTGCCGTCGAGCAATGTACAGGCAACCTCTTCGGGAACGTCGAACGTACGTCTGATACCTGTGTTTTCCAGGGCGTCAAATTCAGTTCCTGACTTCATCCTTCTGATTGTTTCTTATTTTCTGCGAATCAGAATGCCCGTCTTTCGTCGCGTCCATCAACAAAACCCGCGCGTCCTCCTGCGCCGTCCCACGCGTCGTTGAGGAGGACATCAACGGCCCGCTCACCGTGCTGCCCGGGTGCAACCCTGTACCCTTCACTGGCGCCATGAGTAAATGCACCAATCTCACTACACCTGCTATTAAGGGACTGTCGCCTGGAAGTCGAGGAGGGAATGGGAATGCTACATCGTCGAGTAGCGTCTCAGGCAGCTCTGCTATGTCTTCGTCGTCTGTTTCTGCGTCGGGGCACGGGTCTGCGACATCGGCATCTGGCTCGATCGCACCTTCCGGCGCGCTTCCCGTGGACGGCACCGTAATTCCCACCGAAGGCGCCAGGTCCTAAGCGGCTCTCTGAACCTATTACATTTATAACTACGATTTCCTCGTCCCTTTCCTCTCAACTGTATCCATAGCCTTCGATCAAGCAATACATTATCGATACCTCACTCAAGTACGGAAGTTCATGGTTAAAGTATCATCATTACATAGGCTAGATTAACAACAATCTTTTAGATACAACTTCGGTGTTCTATTATCATATTTACGCGAAACGGAATCATCATCCCCAGTCAACTAACTGAAGATTATTATTGGTCTATCCGACTAGCCACACTGAGCGTCCGTAAAATGGGTAAGTTAAGACATGAGTAAGGAATGTTTAGGAAGCCTTTTAAGAGGAAACTTTGAAGACGGTTGTTGCATCTACGGATGGTGAATTTGAGGTTCTGAAACAAAAAATCGAACTAGGAAAGACGGAAGGAAAAGATGAGGAAGAAGCAATCTAGCGCCATGAACGAATGCGGAAGAGGTACGTCAATACGTAGATCATAAAAATCTAAAGAAGAGGGGCGCGCGTATGAGCATCAGCATATCTCAGCGGGGTGAGGAAAGGCAGCGGATATACGTACGTTGAAGACCGAGAACGCCACGAAGATCCCGAAGTCGCGCCAGTGGTGCGAGTAGAAGATATTGAACGATTTCTCAAGGAACTGGTCCGTCGTGCGGTAAGCGCAGTATTCGCAATCACTCGCGTTCGGGTTGAGGTATCCGCCCACACTCGAGATGTAAGGCCCCATGTACTGCGAGCATGACTGGCCACTTGGCGGTGTGACCTTCACGAACTCAGCCGGTGCGCAGTTTATTTGCAACTTCCCGATCGCTGGAGTAGGGTATGCGTATGTAAGATAGGAGTTTTGGAAGGGTAAGGGAGAAAGAGAACGAACCTTGCCCGAGAAGACCCTCGATGAGATATGTGAACGGCGAGACATGGTACATCCACTGCCACCAGCCTAGCTGCGCGAACGGCTGCAAGACACCATTGCTACATTCGATGCGATACATCAGCCTTCCATCCTTGCAATTATCGAAAACATAAACGGTGAACTTACAAGGAGATGACGAAGGAGAACAAGGAGCTGAACAGCACGGAGGAGATGACAGCAGTCGGCGCCATTGACGCGACGGCTTGCGCGATCGTGGTATAATACAACGGGAACGCAATGCCGAACATGAGATAAGTATACCCACCGCGACTCGTCAAGAGGCCAACAGTCCAATACCAGCAAAGGAAGAACAGCGAGGAGCCGAAGATATTCCACGGGAGTTCGACGAACAGCTGAGATGTCAAAAGTGCCGTCCAACTGTACATCCGGCTCGGGCGTTCGCGCACCTCGTAAATGTTGCGGAAGTCTATGAAGACGACTTGCAGCTGATTGGCATGCGCCGCAGAAATAATTGTCGACATGAAGATCGCCTATTGTACGCCATCGAATCTCAGTCAACACTAATTCTGCAGGTCGTGAAGACGGACTGGCACGTACGAAAAGTTTGTTCTGCGTTCCCTGAGTCGTGTCATCCGCCTTGAAGAATGTAAACCCGATGAAAAGCCCGGCTGCGACGTTCAAGAAGAGCTTCGCAATGATATAGGTCGGGTTGCGCCAATAGGCCTGGTAGGCGCGCAGCGTGAGCACGTAAAGCTGGTGAAACCACGACGTCGCGAATTCAGACTTCCGCGTCGCCTGAACCGGTGGTTTCTTGCGCCCTTCCACGTGAATCTCGTCGAGTTGAATCTTAAACTTGGCGGCCTCCTCTGACTTGTCCCATGCGCTGTGCCAGTCGATAGTTGTCGTCGCTGTTGCGCCCGCACCAATCACGTCGAGCATCCATTCAGCGCTGCGGAGCGTCAACACTGTTACAGCTAACGGAGGTGTAAAGATAAAGTATACTCACGGATTCTCCTGAGGCTCACACTTGCGCGCACCGGTCTTCTCGAAGTAGTTGATGAGTGTCGTGCAGTTCTTTCCAAGATCGCCAAAGTACACCATTTGCCCACCCTTCCGGAGGAGCAGCAGGCGGTCAAAGACTTGGAACAACTCACTCGAAGGCTGATGGATACTATTCGCAATGTCAGATTCGTCAGATGCACTTCAACAAGTCGAAGCGCGCAGAGAAACTCACGTGCAGAGAATGGCCTGGCCGTGGTCCGCCAGGCTCCGCAGGAACGCCATGATCGCCCACGCAGACTGACTATCCAGACCACTCGTCGGCTCGTCCAAGAACAGCAAAAGCTTTGGTTTCGCAGCCAGCTCAACACCGATCGTCGTCCGCTTTTTGTGTTCGACGTTCAGTGATCCGACGATGGCGTCAGCATATGCCTCCAGGCCGCACATCTTCAAACAGGTTTCGACGCTAGTATCGGATGAACATCAGCATCAAGCAAACATGATGCAGTGCTAGATAACAAAAATACACACTAGGCTTCCTTCTCGGCGAGGGGAACGGACTCCGGCTGGCGAAGCTTCGCGGAAAACAAAAGAGCCTCACGGACGGTCGTCTCGGGCAGATGCGTATCCATTTGCTGACAGTAACCGCTGCAATCCATCTGTTAACGTGTAAATCCTACCTGAATTACAGAAACGATACATACGTCTGAGCTTGGAAATCGTGAGGCAATCCGTGGCCGTTTACGAAGCGATCGCCGGTGATCACCCCCATGTCTGTGCGACCCGCAAGGACATTAAGAAGTGTGGTCTATTAAAGAATGCAATCAGATATTTGCTTCGCGAAAAATTCGTCTACTCCTACGTACCTTTCCAGCACCAGATTCACCCCTTCGAGTGAGGCGAAAATGTCAGCATTCCGAGCAAAGAAAATTTTCTAGATCGCATGACTCACATGAGCGCGGTCAATTTACCGGGGACAACATAGCCCGAAACGTCGTCAAGTAAGAGACGTGTCTCGCCTTTGCCGATCGGAACCGTGTATCGCAGGTTCTCCCAAGAAAAAGTATCCGTCATCTTCGTCGCCGCCTCATCGAGCGCCTGTTCCACCTGCTCCGGCGTCTCCTCCTGTCGCAGCGCATCCTGCGCCTGCATCTGACCTTTCTCCTCATCTGCTCCGCTCGCCTCTTCGACGGGTGCCGAGCGCGCACCGCGCTTGAACAGTGTCGCCGCAGTGTCCGAAGCACTCGCGGTATTGAGCTCTGTGAACAAAAGCAGTATCGAGAAGAACCCCACGAAGAAAACGATTTCGATGCCGAAGTCCTCCCAGAGCTTAGAGCGCGAGTAGCCGTACGAGGCTTGTACAAAGGCGTTGCCGTCCACCGTGCTCTGGCCTGAGACAGACCCGACCGTTGTGCATACCTGATTCGCGAGCGACACGTTCTCGTAGCCCTGCCCCGTCGGGACGAGCGACGCGCACGTCCCGTTGAGAGTGTGAAACTCGTTTGTCAGGATCGCCTCAAAGCCATAGCGGAGGGGCTAAACGAGATTGTCAGTCATTTTCTGTACAAATAGTAGATAGCGAGAATATGAAGAGGCGCACGTTGATATATGTGATCCACTTCAGCGCGCCAATCATCGTTGGTTTCGGAATCGTATAACCCGTGTAGAGTGTAAGAGCCAGGACAAAGACACCTCCGAACGCCTGTGCTCCCGCTTCACGCTTGAACGCCGCGGCAAGTGCGCGGAAGAACGCCTTCATCGTCAGCGACACCGTAATCACCAGTAGGTAGAAGATGCTATCAGAAGGATAGATTCTCGTCAAGAATAGTGAGACATCTCAGGATAAAATGACGTACAAGAACTGGCTCGCAGTCTGCTGGAGCTTGACGAGGAAATAGAGAATGACTGAGAATATCATGAGCGTGATGAGCGTAATGGGAACATCAACGAGCGTTAGTGCGGCAGCCTCCACGAATGGGTGGTACATCGCAGCTTTCGCATGTCTGTGGACGATGGGCCGCTGCGCATACAGCGCAGGGATCTCCGCCATACTCGATAGTGCACCGAACAAAATAGCGCTACAAGTCCAAAATTTCGTCAGCGACCCCAAGAAAAGCGAGCTGCAGAGCAAAAAGAAGAACGCACAAGAAAAGCACACCACCACGCGAGAAGTACGCACTCGTCGAGTCGGGGACTTTCAAGAAAATCGTGCCCATAATAATACCCTGGAAGACGTACGACCCTGCCGTGATCACCTGCGCTGCCCAATCACCCCGCAGGATCTGCACCCGCCGAACCATCACCTCGCGCACCTGATTCGCGATGCTGATTGTATACGGGCTCTCCGGGCGCGCATGCTTCGCGCGCTCGGCACGCGCAGATTGGATGTACGACTCTTGCCTGTCTTTCTTTTCCTCAAGCGACGCCGCCGGCACATGGGGTAGGCCCTCACCGGCGAGCGCATCCATCTCGGGCGTGCCGAAGTCCGTCAGGACGTGCGCGGCCAGGAACGCTGCAATGTCCTGCCTATTCTCTTCCGCGAGCCGGTGCCGCTGGAAAGCCGTCACCATCTCGCCCGGCGTACGCGGAACACGCGATTCGAAGCCCTCGCGCACGATGCGCCCGCCGGGATCGGTGACAGCAACAAGGAAGTCCGCCGTTGTCTGCCTGTTCGCGGGTTCCCAGCCCTGATCGATGAAGTACTGCCGCGCAGCGCGGGCGGGCCCGTAGTAGATCATATGACCCTCGTTGATGACGCAAACCTTGTCGAAGAGCTCGTAGAGCAGCTCCGAGGCCTGGTAGATCGAGACGATCGATGTGAGACCGAGATTGTCCGTCGCAATGCGTAGGGCGCGCACGAACTCGAGCGCCGTCGACGCATCCAATCCACGCGTCGAGTTGTCCCACGAGCCAAGCTTCGCGCGTGTCGCGAGCGCCTCCGCGATCGAGACACGCTTGCGCTCGCCACCACTCACACCTCTCACAGAGGCATTTCCGACCTTCGTGTCTTTCACATGTCTCAGGCCAAATACAGTGCCGAGTGTGCTCGTTACACCATCAGTGAACTCCTGGCGCGACATGCCCGGAAGACGGGCTCGCTTATTCGGCATGCGCGTGCGCGCGGCAAAGCCAAGGGTCTGCTCCACGGTAAGAGTCGGGAAATGCACGTCGTCTTCCGGACAGTAGATGACGTCACCACGGAAGTGCTTGCGAATTTGTTTGGGTGTGAAGGAGGAAAAGTGAAGCATTCCCGAGACGCCATGGTACTCTTCATGCCGGTTCGCCAGCGTCTTGAGAAGCGTAGAACACCCAGCACCGGGGCGACCAAGCACGACTAAAGAAAAAAAAAGGTAAAAAGATTTAATAAATCGGCCTCATAGTCATGATATATGACAGTCACGCACGCAGCATCTCGCCGGGGTTCACAGCACCCTCGAAACCAGAGATGATGTCGCGCACGGGCGGGCGTATCGCCGTGCGAATCTTCTGAAAAAGCAGAAAGGGATTCAACGTCGAGCCAACGGTAGGTTGGAAGCTCGCAGCGGAGCCGAGACCCTGCACGCGGAGGTTCTGGAAGACGACGCCAAGTTCCCGCGGCTTGATACTCTGTTCCGCCCCGCTACAAGAAAAGCATTATCAGCCGCCGTTTCAATTATCGGTCGAAGTACCGTAAAGGACGGAAATATATTCACCGTCGAATGATGTCTTTCAAAAGCTGTTCAAAATCGAACTTGTCTGGTCCGTCAGACTCGGAAACAACAGTGCTCTCCGCCGTCGAGTGCGCACTTCCGTTCTTATTCTCATGCGTATGCCGACCGAATCCAATCGAGTGTGCCGAACGCGCGGTGGCGCTCTGCTGCGTCAGGGTACGCTTCAGCTCGTTCACACCTTCAGGATCGAAGTGGTCAACCGCAACATGCGAGGCAGTCGAGCCACGGCGCTTTGGTGGTCTCCTAACGGTTTCAATGCCTGTATCGGTGCCAGAATTCGAGTCGGCCTGGCTCTGCGAGTACACGTGGTGGTGAAAGGCATCACCGATAGCGGCAGCTGCCATTGCATGACCGCCGGGGAGCTCCGGGACGATGTCTCGTTCGCCTGGGGTCTCAATGCCTGCTCCATGACTCTCTAGGTCGTGCTCGTGGTTCGAGTCCATGGCGGACGAGGTCGAGAAGTCGAGGGAGCGCGGAAGAAATTATTAGAAGGATAAAGGAAAGGGAAGGAAGGTAGAGATCGGTGCTGCATGTGTCGGTCCTTTCCAGTTTTATTGGAAGGGCGGTAAGAATCGCGTCAGCCCAGTCTTACTTGCCCAGCCGGATCGACGCGTCGCACTCATCTCGCACGGATCGCACCTCCGGGATCACATCTTCTCAGCTAGTTTGACAAATCATCTGCGAGTGTTCGGAGTTAGTCACGTGCTAAGACACCGACCCGAGTCCGAGGTCTCAGATTCGGACGCTCTTATCAACAATAAAAAGGCGAGAGCTGAATCCCGGTAGAGCGCCTGCGTAAGAGACTGGCAGCAATGCGCAGCGGTGCGCTGTCAATCATTTGTCGTTTACTATACTGTGAACACGAAATGGTCAGCATGGATTTTTGAGTGCGAGACACTCGGAGTCCGGACTACCTGCCTTGTTTTGTATTTCACCTGATTCATCATTGCCTTATCGTTAACCGTACTCCCTCCCCAATCAAGCCTGAGTTCCGGATTCGGTCGTAGCGCTCGCTGGGTGGCGTGAAATTGTCATCAGATACCTCGACTGCGAGAGACTCGGAGAGTCGTACGATGGGCCTGTTCGCAGCTTGCCTGATTGCATGGACCCACCTTCCAATCACATCACATCATCCTTCCTCCGTACGGAGGAGGCGGAACGCTGGCACTTTGAATTGACTGCACAGGTTTCCCTCCCGTCTCCATACTGATTTAAAGCGGGAAACCGGCCGCACGACTCGACAACCTGGGGCCTCGCGTTCATTCTAGAACTCTCCATCCCGCCTGTGCTGTTAGATGGCCGCATCCGTAGAGAGGAACGACCTTACGCGCATGTTGCTTACCGCACGCAGTTCGCGGGCGCGCAGAGCAGCGACTCCGACGGCGCGGGGACGGTGGCAAGAATGGAGACATGCGGCAACGTGAGGCGGCGAAGTACGCCGGTAGCTGTGTGCACGGCGCCGAGCGGCTTCGACTTCAAAGAAGAAGGCGCTGCTGTGACGGAAACGAATGGTATAGGCTCATCTTACCGACTTCATGATGTTGATGCTATTGCTGGCACTGTAACTGTTGGTGTACTATGTGGTTCCGCAATGAGGGCCTTAAGGCTTTGAAGAAGGACGCTGGGTGTTCTCGTTCTCATTCCCACATGACCCAGCTTCCAATCCGGATCTTGTTTTCGGACATTCTCAGTCGTTGTTTATGCTTGTATATACTCAGAAACTTCATGATTCAATGTACTTGAGAAGAGTAGAGGAACTTGAAACAGTATGGCCTCGTCCTAGACTGGGCGGAAGTAAAAATTCGGTGGAGGTTAATCACCGAGTCCTCATTTTGAAATGGAAGTGCATACCCTTGCAGTCTGCTTACGGTAGACTTCACAGATACCTGCTAATGATTGTGAAGCTATGTATACGCTAAAATCAAGGTGATAGCAGTTTAGTTGGCACAACGGCCCATATATAGAGTACCATTGAGACGAATCTGCATGGTAGCCTCACCAGCTTCCTCGCCTTTTCACTGTACTCCGGACCGTACACGCACGCATCTTTTCGGCAGTTTCAGACTCTCGAGGAGGTCGTCCGCAATAGGGTGGGCGACGTATTCATGAATCTTCCCTACTAGTAAGATAGCCTTCTCCATTCCCTCGCTCCGTATAGACATCCTTTAGGACGCGCAGGTTGAGGAGCGCAACATTTACGTCGGAAGTCGAGGCTGGATGCTTGCAGACGTCCTTTACGAAGATGTAAAGGGGAAAAAACGGCTTGAATTGCTGGATCCTCGAGCCGACTAACGCTAATTTTAGCCCAGAACTCGTGATCCTGAATAATGTATTCCATTTCCAGCGAGCGCGTACCCGCGTTTTCGAGCTCGAGGCAGGCCCAGCGAACACGTTTCTCTTCATCGTTCACCGCCCTTATTGCCTTTTCTTTATTCCCTTTGCTGTCTTTTCCTGCACAGTAGAGCTCATTGCACAAAGCAACACCTAATCTCACGCGCTGGTACGCTGCTAGAACGCGACAAAACAGCTCTCCGAAGCTTCAAGGTGGAGGTCCGCATACAGCCATGTCAAAGCGGCGCGTATCGTACTACTACGACAGTAAGCCGTTTCGCATTCGCATATTCGCATATAATACTTTTTGCTTATGTCTGATTTGTGGCAGATGACGTCGGCCTTTTCTCGTATGGGCTGGGCCACCCCATGAAGCCGCACCGCATGCGCATGACGCACGACCTCGTCTCCGCGTATGGCATGCTCGACAATATGCACGTCTTGCGGCCCCGGCGCGCATCAGCGACTAACATGACAGCGTTTCATACCGATGAATATATCCATTTTCTGAGCAGGGTGACGCCCGAGACGGCGGAGGAAATGACCTACCATGGGTCGCGCTGTACGTTCACCTTGTTCCCTTTGATTCTCGCAAACTGAATGCTGGTAATTTGAATAGTCCTAGTAGGCGAGGATAACCCTGCGTTTGAGGGTGTGTTTGAGTTCTGCTCCATATCAGCGGGCGGCTCGATTGATGCAGCGAAGCGCATTGCCTCCGGCGCAGCGGACATCGCGATCAACTGGGCCGGCGGGCTGCACCATGCCAAAAAGCGCGAAGCATCCGGTTTCTGCTACGTGAACGACATCGTGCTCGGCATCCTCGAGCTCCTGCGCACCTTTCCGCGTGTTTTGTACATCGACATTGACTGCCACCATGGCGACGGCGTCGAGGAGGCGTTCTATACCACCGACCGCGTCCTCACGTGCTCCTTCCACAAATTTGGAGAGTACTTTCCCGGCACGGGCCATGTTGATGATCATGGGCGGGACAAAGGCCTTGGATATGCAGTCAATGTCCCACTCCGGGACGGCCTCACCGACGAAGCGTTCAAGGGCGTCTTCGAACCTGTCATCCAGCGCATCCTGGATTGGTACCAGCCCTCCGCTGTCGTGCTCCAATGCGGCGCTGACTCGCTCTCGGGTGACAAGCTAGGTTGTTTTAACCTCACGATGGAGGGCCACGCCAACTGCGTACAGTATCTCCGTAAGTCCGGCCTGCCGCTTATTTTAGTAGGCGGCGGCGGGTACACAATTAAAAATGTCTCGCGCACGTGGGCGTATGAGACGGCGTGTGCGCTGAACATTGAGGATACAATTGATAGGAATCTGCCGTGGAACGCGTATATTGAGTGGTTTGGGCCGCGCTATCGACTCGAGGTGGCGGAAAATAATATGGACGACATGAACCCTAAAGACGGCTATTTAGAAAGTATAAAGTGTGTCTCTTCCATTTAGCTCTGGTGTAATTTATTCTAATTTCCTTGCAGGGAACAAGTCTTCAAGCAAATGGCAGCTCTGCCTTTCGCGCCGTCAGTTCAGATGCATGAAGTCCCGGGAGAAAGCCTAGGAGAACATCTAGGCTTCCCTCCCATGGTTCTCGAAGAGAATCAAGAGTCAGAAGAACTGGACAACAAACTCGGCCGTAAGCCACTTCTATCCTAGCTCAATCGCTATTGCTGACTCCAAGAGCAGACCAATTCCGCCGCGTCTTCAACATGCGCCGCAACGAGTCCTCATCGAGCGACGATGACGGACCGTCCTCTCCCGACTCGGATTCAGACGAGGCACAGTCGACGGGCGGCGCGAGCACGAGCAGGCAGCATTTATACCCGCACCGCTTTGCGAAACGCATGAGCCTACTTGGGCCGAAGGCGCCTGCGCTGGGCGACGATGCGGACATACCGGGCGCACATCCGCATAGTGCGCGGAGGTTCTTCCATAGCGCAGCGGTGTGGGACCCGGCGCTGAAGACCGTTGTGCTGCGTGATGGCGGGCCGGGTGGAGGTGCGATGGACCTCACTGGTCCGAGTCGTGCACAGATGCAGCATGCCGATATGGATGTCGATGCTGACGACGACTGGCGGGATGTGGACGTTTCAATAACTGTTGAGTCATAACCTGTCCCACCGCCTCCGCCTATATGCGTCTATACCGTGCGCGTCTTATGATTCTATGCTAGTGACTACCTGCTTTCGCTCTTGCTTTGTTATTCATTTAGTTTTTCCTTGCTGCACCGGGTTCATTGTAGTTTTCCTTTTTGCATAGCATTGTATTATAGTAGAGTCGCATGGGGTGATATGCCCCCCTAATTAGCACTGCATATTATTTGGATGTGAAGTGGAGGTTTGGGAGCACGTGCGGCTCGATTTATAATATTCTGCTATCTACTACTAACAGACCTCCAACCGCTGCGGAACAGGAACAGGAAAGAAAAGGACTACGTAGCGCGCGTAAAATGGGGTAGAGTAATGTGGAAGGCTGTATGTAAACGTAAAGATACGGGTGGTAACTAGAGGTCAAAAGAAGGCGGTAAATCAGATAAAAGGGGCATACTGTCGGGTGGTCGACGGAAAGAGAAATATGCGAATTTCAAGAGTAAAAGAAAATTATTTGGGCGAAACCAGTCAGGAAAAGTTATAGGAAGGGAACGTTGACGAAAAAGGCCTTTACGAATGAGTGAAAAGAAAGGGCAGCAATTAAGCATGTGATGGACATCATGTTTGATGCACAATGGGTCTGGACAACGGGGATCGAGGTTTCGGTTATGCAGATCGAGCGTGTTCAGCATTATGCTGGCGGCACAAGAAAGAACTAAGCGAGGTATCTTTTTCCTTGGGGGAAGCTTCAGGAATGGATGGAGAGATCTCGTTGGGTGGAGGATGAATGAGGACGGCTCAAGGATTGAGCGATGTCCACAAAGATTTATGATCCCGGCTTTCCAGTCTCATAGGAGATCGAGCTGTACTTGCGTGTTCAGATTAGGTAGGGAACTCGGGATGGCCTCACGATCAGGTTTGGTGGCGGCATCTTTTGCAAGTTTATCGGCTTTGGAATTGCCCAGTACTCCTCTGTGTGAGGGGAGCCACTGTATGGTGATGTGTGAAGCATCGTGGTGGAGGGCAAGAAAAATTCCGCAGAGACGGCGGAAGGTTATGATAAACTCTGCATGTTGGGCGTCGTTGGAGAAGATGAGCTCGACGCAATTAAGTGAGTCCGTAATGATGTGGATGTGAATCGGTGTGAAGCATTTTGCCAGAAGGAGGGAGATATGATGCATGGCTGCGATGAGCGCTTCCTGCTCCTCGAACAAGATGTTCGATCGAGAGTGTGCTGCTGAAGAAAAGACAGCAAGTTCTTTGTGATCATGCATAATGACGAATCTGTGTCCACCATTGGAAGAGCCATCAGAGTCGGGAATGATGGAGCCATCTGTGAAAATAAAGTACTGATAAGGGGGAGGATGTAAAAAGAAAGAGTTGAACTTGCGAATAGCGCGGTTACATTGAGCTAATGAAGGGATAGGTGTCATAATTAAATGAGAGTGGATTTGAGTAAATGTAGGAAAAGAGACTGATTTTGGAATTTTGACGTCAGGAAGAAGGGAAGATGTTAAATATTGATGAGGAGCAGGGTCATGTTTTGAATGGGCAAAATATGAAAGTAAGAAGCATTGAGAAAGGGATTGGATGAAAAGATTAAGTGGTGGGCATGACAGGAACGATTCTGCAACTGCCAGATTGATGTTTCTATGAAATATATAATGAAAAAACCGGTTCTGGATTGGTTGAAGAATGGAAGGGATAAGTGAGGAGTCAGGGAAAAGGACGGTGCCATAAATGGTGACCGAACGAATCAGTCCAAAATATAAAAGTCTGGCGTATTGGAAGTATGCTCCATTGGTACGGTGAAAAAGAAAGGATCATTGATGGATAGTGGATAAGGCTTTGTTTGCACAAGCTTGGAAATGAAGTTTGGGTGAAAGATCATAGGAAAAAATGACACCTAACCAAGTGAGATGACGTGAAGGAGAAATAATGCGGTTGTTGGGTAAAGATAACGCCACGTTAGAAGAAGATGGAGAATCCTGTAGGAAGGATCGAAAAGTAATAGATGCTGCTCAGCTATGTGGAAGAATGTGAAGAAGTTCGATGGCATCCGGGTCAATGGAGAGGCCAAGGGTTTGGAATTGAAGGGATAGAAAAAGGAATTGGTTGTGAAGTCAAGTTAAATTAGTTGAAATGCTGAGAGAGCACGAATAAAGAAGGTGGTCATCCATATACGCGAGCAAAGGGTGATGTGGACCAAAATGAGTGTTGTAAGCCAAAATGGCATCAGCTGCAGCAAAGACGGAAATGAGGGGGGATAGAGGAGACCCTTGAGGGACGCCGCGATTCGGTTTGATAAAAGGACTGGAAAAGAAATTATTAAAATGAAACGAAATGGGTCTGTCCCGCAGCCAAACCGACAGGACGTGAATGAGGTTGGGGTGAACGTTGGAGAGGATGAGTTTGTTCAGAAGGCGATTATGAGAAATATTGTCAAAAAACCCTTGAATGTCAATTGTGAGAATAGAAGTGATGAGAAAGCGGTGTTGCCGCAGAACAGATCGGGAGCAATCGCCACCGCTGGTAATGAATGGTTGGGTTAAAATGGTAGAAAGTAGTTCATAACAGGCCGTAAGGGAAGAACAATGTTTCCGACACCCATGTTGAGTGTCAGGTAGAAGGTTATGAGTTTCAAAAAAGGGTTGTAAAAAATTAAAAAGAACACATTCGAAAAGTTTGCCAATAGTGTCAACCAAAGTGATAGGGCGATAGGCCCTTGGGACTGAAAAATCAGAACGTTTGGGTTTAGGGATAAGGGTAACGAGCGAAGTTTTAAAAGATAAAGGAAAATGGCCGATTTGAAGGCACAGAGAAAAAAGGTCCACAAAAAATTGTCCGCAGTGTTCAACGAGTAGCGCGAGGTGTTTGTATGAAATGTGATTATTGCCAGGACTGGTTTCCTGGTCAATGCCTCAAAGCGCATCGTGAATATCGTTCATCGTAAGGGGCCTGAAGTCGCGGAGGGCTGGGAGTGGGATGACCTCCAGCAAAGATGTTAAGGGGGGGAAGAACGTCTCATGGAAAAGGGACACTTTGTCGTCTTCAGTAAGTGTGAATGAGCCGTTGGCCATGTGCAGCGCCCCGATAGGGAAGCGGCGGCGAGCGGTACCCAGATATTGATTACGCCAGACAGATCGAGCATCGGACTGCTGGAGGCGAGCACCAAAAAAGGTGTTCTTGGCCCGGGTGATTTCAATGTTGAGGCATTTTTGTGAATCAGGCTGAGGGTTACAACAGTGTTCACGATATAGTTTTGAACACACTTCAGACCACCAAGCATTGGGGCCAAAGTACAAGCGCGGTTTTCGTTTTCTAAGGAAAAACGTGGCAAAGTTGGAAAAGGAATTCTGAAAAGAAAAAAGAAGGTCGTCCAGCGCCTTAGGTGTGTGTATGTTTTCTAAAGAAAATGAGAAAGAAGTGGACTTGCAAAATTCCGCGACAAACGCGGGTAAGTCCTGAGAACGAATAGAACAAAGGGCGGGTTGTGGCAGGGAAGAAATAACATCTAAGTTGAATGAAAAAAGGAGTGGGTGGTGATCAGACGAAATGTCAAGAGAATGATTTGAAATAGAAATATAATCCAAGAGGTGGGGGGAAAAGTCTTCTGAGGCGATGACAAGGTCAATAATAGTTTTGACATTGTTAGAACGGTTGAAATAGGTGTGTTGGTTAGGGGGGTTACAAACGACTAGACCGCTATCGTTGATCCAGTCAACAAGAGCGCTAGACTGCAAAAAATTGGATGATTGTGCTGGAAAAGACCAAAGCTCTGAATGTTGATTGAAGTCCTCAGTGAAGATGTTGGAGGGAAATTGGAGTGAAGGAAGAGGGTTTTTGAATTCATGTAGGCTTGGGGAATTGTAAACGTTCCAAAGTAAAAGAGGGGATAAGTCTCCCCGAGAAATGGAGATGACGCAAATATTCGGAGAAGGGGGGTCAGAATCATAAAGAGAAATGTGATGGACGATGCGAGGATGTACTAAGGTACAGCAATGCGGTTTTGCTGAAGGAGAAGGCCTGAAAATAGTATAAGGAGCGGAATTGCGAATTTGAAAAACATTTGAGCCTAAAGGAGACATTTTAGAAGGGATGATAGAAGAAATGGTAGGGATCTCCTGGAAACAAATAATGTCAGGGGTAAACTGTGTAGACAAAAAGGAGCGTAAAAGATAATCGAAGGTAGGCTCCAAATTGCGAATATTAAGAGAAAAGACGGAAATAGAGTCAGTCATAAAGATTAATAAGGGGAGCAATAATTACAGCGAGCTGGACACTCTGATGACCTGGCGCTGTGGTTACCCTGGCAGTTGATGCAATGGGCAAAATGGTCGCATTGGAGGTTATTAGACGCCATGCATGGAGTGCATTTAGCGACATGGACAGCCAGTCCGGTGGGGTTCGGAACAAATGGCGCAGCGAGCTACTGAGTGGCATCTCGAAGCGGGTGTCCCAGGCGATGGCAGTTGTCGCACTGGTTGATGGTTGGCGTGCTTTCATCTCTTTGAGGCGGTGAATGACCCCAAAGACAGGTACTGATCGGTTGTTGTGCAAGAAGAAATGATCAAAGCAGAGGCGGGAGTCATCTTTAAGGACCACCGAAACATTACAGAAGTCGCGTTGGTTGAGCCGCTCGATGGACGACATGAAGCGAGGTGGGAACATGAATTTGTGGCCTTCGAATTGTGGAAGTGCAGAAATTTCCTCAATCAGGTCTTTTTCAGAATAAATAAGGTTGGTGTCCCTGTCGTAGACTGGGATGCCGGGGATAACCATTTTGAACTGGGGCGACGGCGTAAATGCCTTAGCCCCAGAAATATTGATGATGCGATTGAGCTGGGTCACTAGAGCACTGTGCTGGTTGTCAAAGTCAGAGCGGATGTTAGTGAATGCGATGAGTAGGTTGCTGTTGGATGTATATTCAACATTTAAAATGATGAGATGTTTAAAGAGCAGATTGCCCTTAAGGCCGGCGCAAACTGAATTTTTAACGGAAAGAGTGGACGGGCGAAACGGCAAGGTCACCCAGAAGTGAAAAGAAGATGCGCCAAACATTGCGGACTCGAGTATTGACCGATCCGTTAGATCGGTTGATAGGAACTGTTGAGATTTCCCCTTGAGGGTTCTGCTCGGTAATTCAGACTACTTTAGTGGGGTAGCCTTGGGTTTCTTCTGGGCAACTTTAGCATATGAGACGGTGGTGAAACCGTCCTGGTCAGCACCAACGGCTTTGACCGGCAGATAGTAGACTTTTGTTTGGGATCCACGAGGGGCATTATGCTCTGAGTGGGCATAACCATCAGGTGTGATGATAGTACCCTCTGAAGTCATACAATAACCAGATCCGGGATATGGGTTTTAGCGACGGCGGCGGCATATTCTGTTTTCCCATTTTTTGGGTTGGGACGCGCTGTTTGGTGATCGGGGCCGGGGGTGGAAACCTAGGGTCATGAACAAAACGAACCCCTATGGGGTCGGGTAAATTTTGTTCTGTTTGTTTGCGTTAGTGTTAGTAGAAACTGATGGCCAAACTGAGGAAGCCGAGGTGTCTGAAAGCTGTTTTTCGATGGTGTTGGTTTTTTTGGAAATAGAGGTTACAACTGCGAAAGGTGTTGGATGGACCTAGACATAGCGTGCATAGTGTCCATAATTTCCTGATCACGGATAATCTGGCTGTTAACATAAATATTCTCGAAAACATGTTTAAAGGATGGTGAGTGAATGCGATAAGTAGAATGAAAAGCTTCCAGACTCTCGTTAGCCGAGTTCTGGAGGGTGGTTTCATCGTCCAGACTGTTGGAATGGTTAATCCAAGATACCAAATTGGAGCCAATGTTGGCGAGGATAGACCCGGCACGAACAGGATCGTCGTACCAGGGCTTATCGGAAGACCACGTAGGTTGAGAAATGAGCGTGTTAATCATGTTGACGGTGTCCTTGGTCAGATCGGCAAATGAAAGGTTGACCTTCTCGGCGATGGCCGGATCCTCCAGCTCATCGATATCGTTCATGTTATTGTCGACCTGAGGGGCCTGACTGGGGTGGTCGTCCGGACATTACATGTCGTCGTCGTCCATAGCATCGTTGTCCACGCGAGCGGGAGGCGGTAGTGACCTGTGTTCCTCCTCGGAATTCGAACGTTTAAGTGTGTTTTGTGACTCAATATCGGGAGTGGGGGGAAGATCCCCTTGTTTACGAAGTTTGGCGGCATGTTCGTCTGCCTCGACATCGGGAGACCACTTGGCACGATTCGCTTGTACCTGAACGCATACATTGTCGTTGTGGTTGTAGGTCTTGTCGCGACCACAAACGACGCATAACTTGGCGGTCCCGCTAACACACTGGCGACTGTGGAAGGGGAGATCCTGTTTACACTCCTCACACTTGGTGGGGTCCTTGGGATTAGCAAGGGAACGAGTAGACTTTGTCTTGTGAAGAGAAGCTTTCGCTCTGGTCAACATTTTGTTGTCCATAGCGGAGAAATAAAACGAGAAGGTTGCTGAACGATTTTCCCACGGTGGATGATGATGGTAGGAAGAAAGTGCGGCTCGAAGCGCGTCAGGCCGACGCGACTTGTTTTTGCTCCTCCGTGCCATAGCTCTACTTACAACTTACAAGCATTCTGATAATTGAATCCAAACAACCATGGCAAGTCCACTCCACTTTGAATTCAGAGAACCTTGAGCTAATCCATATTTTCAGAGTTTACAATTCCTACACGCGCACGATTGCCAAGAAAGTGCGCAATTCCATCTTCACCTCATGCTCTCATTCGCATTCATATTTTAACGCTCAATGCTTCCCTTCTTGTTACAGAACACACCGACGCCGTTTGGGGTGTACAATGGACCGCCAAGGACCGCGTCGTCTCCGCCTCCGCCGATGGGTGCGCAAAGCAGTGGGACGCGTCTTCCGGGCAGACCGTCTCCGAGCGCCCTGCCCATCCGGTCGGCATCACGTCTCTCTCCGTCTCTCCCGCGGGCACGCACGCGCTGTACAACTCCCTCGATGGCCGCACGGTGCTGTGGGACCTTGAGAATGGGGACGTCGTCGGTGCGCATGAGAGCTTTGTGCGGACGGGTGGCGAACAGAATGAGCCTGGTGCGTTTATCCTATTGTATCTCCGCAGGGATGTGAGAAGCGCTGATAAATATTCATTGTGTGCGTATGGTGAATACAGCGTGGAGTGTGTCACTGCATCCGAATGGAGATACATATGCTGCTACGGGAGGGACGGGCAACGTAACTGTGCACTCCGCGGGACCCTCGAATTTTGGAGAACGTCTTTCGAAGTTGGAAAGCGGGCGATCGAAGATGGGGATGTGCTGTACACATGTAAGGATCGCGAATCACCTGTCTCTGGAATCTATTTCCTCAGGTTACATACTGCGAAGCGCTATTTCAAAGCATCAAACTAATGACTTGAAACGGCCCTCATCCAGAGTCCAGACGGCTCCCGCATTGCACTATCCCTCGAAACGGGGCAGATATACATCTTCGACCTCGCAGCGAGCTCTCTAATCTCAACATACACCGCGCATGCAACGACCGTACGATCGCTCGCGTGGTCCGCAGATTCGTCGCTACTCCTCTCCGCATCGGACGACCGGCGTCTCACCCTCTTCGATGTACGGGCGGGTCGCGGCGGTGCAGGTGGCGGAGCTGTCGCCACGCTCGTTGGACATGGCTCCTGGGTGCTCAGTACGGCGTTCTCACCTGATGGACGACTGGCGCTTTCTGGGTAAGTCTTCCTACTCCTTTTTCCTCAATTGAGCCCAATCGTCTGACATACATTTGCTTAGATCGGCAGACAAAACAATAAAAGTCTGGGACATCGCCTCCCGTGCGGCAGTGTCGACAATCCAGGATACCGGCGAAGTTTGGGCCGTCTCCTGGCGGCCGCAGATCGCAGCGGGCTCTGCTGGCGCATTCGTCACCGGCGGCGAGGACGGCGTAGTACGGTGGTGGCGAAGCGCCGGCGCGAGTTGATCTATTCTTGCACGATAACAACCAAAATCGAAATGATTGGGTATCCACGATGTCAGCATATATGTATTGCAAGGACAAATATCAATGACGTGTACCGTCAGATGAAATTGAATGGTGTTGTACAAATGTGCGCATTACACGAAAGCATGAAAGAAATATAAAGAATGAAGTGAAGAAAGAAGTTAGCGAAAGATATAGCGTAGGTAAAGAGGCACTGTCTTCATGTCCGTTCCCCTTCGTCCCGCTTGTGACATACCGGACATCCCTGATCAATACGTCCACGTATCATAGCAGCACTGAATGACAAACAAACAATCAGCACACTACTCTCCCACATCATGTTAAAGTTTAGACGACTCACAAAGCAATCTTCCCGCCAACATCCTGTTTACCACTGAGCATGCTAGAAAGCACTGGGTCCTGCTGGCGCGATACGCGCTCAGCGCCTTTCACGCAAGTAAGGTGGACAACATGCCGACATAGAAAGAGTACCGTCGCCGATGCTGAGCCTTGGTACAGCGGCAGAGTACAAAGTAGGCATTTCGATGCAGCTAAGAAGCACCAAAAGAAGTAAATTAGCTTCGATGCTTCTTTCTGGAGAAATAATTTCCCTTGCGTACGTGTCTCGAAGAAGCCTTTCGTCTGATCCTTGTGCAATTTCCGCGCCAGCGTCGAGCAGTCGCCGTCGAGAATGGTTTGGCATCCCTCGAGCAGCGAGATCTGTAGGTTGAATGCCTGCAAGATCTTTATGAGTGCCTCCTTAAGGCCGGGAATCTCGAGCCCATTCTTAATGCGCCGGATGAGTCGTATAGGGTCAATCTCAGCGCCGACATTCTCTAACAAACCACGGATGAAGGCTAAAAACACATAATGAGAAACACTTCAGTGGGAAAGAGGGATAAATGCTCGCCTGGGCGAGTCTCCGAATATCGCAGAAGATCTTCCCATAGATCATCATCGTTTTGTTCCTTAGCAAAGTCTATTGCCTACGAATCAGTGAGTGAGCTGCTTGTACTTCCTGAATGGGAAAGGACTCACTCGATTGACATCGCCGAGACGTTCAATGATCAAGGTAAGCGCCTGTTTATTGTTCCCATACGACCGAGTAGGAACACCATCTCTGGGACGTAGTCACGTTCCTTGCACACTTTATAAGCCTAATTCCAGTATCATGTCAAAAAGTTTCTTCAGACAACGAATGTAGTATATATTTACCTTCTCAAGGCTATAGTAGTTGCTTGCTCGAAGGAAATCGACAAGTCGACTTGGTGCGAACTCAGCGTACAGCTGCACCTGGTCGTCTGCGAAATCCGACGCAAGATGAGGATCTTTCGCAAACAACGCGTCGAGATATAAATAGAGGAAATATGGCCGACTCTGCAATTGCTGCACAACGCGAGGGACCTGATTCAAAAGTATGTCGGAAGAAAGTCAACTCTGCGATGAGATACAAAGGAAACTCAACACTGACAGTGATGGAGTAGGTGTGATCCACGAGCAACGCTATAGCAGGACTGTGGCCTGTGAGTCTAGACCTCCGCTTTCACCAGCGTCCTGCCGGCGCTTAACGAGCTCTTGGTCGAACTCAACAAGCAGCAACGCCTGGTCCTGCACGTCCGTGAAGAGGTTGTGCTCGCGAATGAGGTCAAACACGTTTGGTCGTCTCAGTCGCAGGACATAGGGAAGCGCTTTGCCTGGCTGACGATTGGATAAATACCTATATAGAGAAGTACGTCAAGAAAGGACGATCTCGACGAATGAAATATTTGAGATGGTTCACTGACATCTCAGCAAGGCACTCCATAAGAATTTTAGCGTCGCCGCTAGACGAAGTTACGCGGCTGAGCTCAGACTGCACAGCGACTGTGACCGCGCCAACGTCATAGATTGCATTTGGCCACTCTTTAACAGTCCGCAAGAGACTCTGTAGCATCGTTGGAGTCAGCAAGAAGCACAGTAGCATGCTAGACAATCACGTGCCTCTCGATCGTGAGCAAGGAAGTGGGCAAGAATCATTTCATAGACGAGTCGCGAAAGGCGAGGCGTCTCCGTAGGGATATACGGAATTATGGCCTATAATGACCAACGTTCATTAGAGATAGCATGTTAGGAAGACGTTCCAAACGCACTTGAAGTTGGTTCTTCTGAGCATAAACGAAAATCCAATCTTCCCACCTCCGCGCATCTTGTGAAAGAACCTTAGGACACAATTGCGCGGCCTTCGCATACTCGCCTACGGTCGAAGCAATGTAACAATGAGATTTGTGCAGAAAGTTTAAGGATGTCTTCTGACCTTCATTGACAAGATGTTCAATATACCGCTGGCCGATATCGGCAGCATCAAGGCCCTCGCCCGGCATAAGTTCAATCTGCTCCAACGCTTCCTCATACCGCTTCCGCTCCACAAGCCACGCAACATGGTCCCGACGGTCGCGAGGACGTACCAGCACAATATTGCGAGGATTCAATACAACGTAGCAACGCCCCACACCGGCACCGGCACCGGCACCCTCCTCAGGCACTTCAGCGAGCACGTAGTCATTGCATCCGCACGTCTGGTAGCCAGAAATGCCAAGAACATCAGATGAGAGTTCTTTCCCCGCTCGGGATATGATCCGCAGCTCAGGACGAGGAGCGAGCTTGCGAGCCTGTGCCCGTGAGTCCGTGGGCGCCTCGTCCTTAAACGATGTATCTGGCGGGGAATATGCCAGGACGAGGAAAGCAGAAGGTGCTGAGGCCGCAGTTGTGAGTACAGGATCGGCTGGATGCGGCACGATGCCCGCCAGCATGTCGTCAATTGCGAAGAGTGCAGTGATCTCGGCCATGAGCGGCGGCAGCGTCTTTATCCTGCTTGTGTCGCTCGGGGCCGGTGAACTCGAAGCACTAGATCCGGAGCCTCGCGGACGAGCTCGCACACGCGCGACTTTGATGATGTCTGCCCATGCGATAAGGAGAGTTGAGTCGTCTTGCCAGTGTAAAGTGCATTTGAAGAGATCTGCGCGCGGACTGTCCGTAGGACGGTCGATGTAAGTGATACGTGTTTGCGACGCGGTATCGTAGATTTTGATGCCCTATATGTTATTTAGGTCGCTAAGTAGCATGCAAAGCGAAGGAGCCTACCGTATCATTTGCCCATGCTATAAGGGTCCCTCGCCACCTTGCTGTCCAAATCGGCCCCTCGCCAGTATGGATGACGGTCTCCTTGTGACCCAGCCAACCTTTTTCGTGGAGAACAAGATCTCCACTCATACCGCCACACACGAAGGCACGACTACTACGCTTCGAGAAGTTTGGCTCGAGAGCGATCGTGCGCATCGGCCGCTTCTTGTCAAACGCATAAGATTCGGGCGTCGACAACGAGTGTATGACGACCTGCCCTAGATCACAACTGTCAGTTACTATATTTCAAGAGCAAACATGGAATCTACCATCTATTGACGCTGTTGCAATGAATTCGGCGGCAGTGTCGAAACACATGTCGATGATAGAAGCTGAATGCGGTCGATAGGACTTTATACGCTGCCCTGTATAATCAAGGACGTGTATAATACCGCTATGTGTTCCCATTGCCTAGTAGAAGTTATAGCATAATGTGAGAAGTTGCAACAGCAACTCACCAAGTACTTTGGAGATACAGTCAGCGCCGATGCTGAGTCCTTCTCTAGCAGCGTTTCCGTCGCACCTCCAAGCAAGTCATACTTCAAGGCCGGCTCATAGTCTTCGTCTTCGTCTTCGTCATCATCATCATCATTATCGTCATACATCTCGTCTTCTTCGTTCTCGCTAGCCTCATCATTTACATGGTCGTCCGCCGCTTCACTCCCGCGCCCCTCTGCGTCAGACAGTTCTTCGTCTCCTGTCCGAGAATCAAGTTGTTTATCGATCCCATTGCTATACGCTGCTTCATATTCTGAGCTTTCAAGTGTCGATTCGATCGCTGCCTCTGCTTTGACATGACCGTTCAGCTCGTCCTTCGTGCCCACAGTAGTATCGTGTTCAAGAGCGTCCTTCTCATTCACATGTCCGTTTGCGACCTTTCCAGATTCTGCATCTTCTCCAGACCTCATCAGAAGAAAGCGCCAGACTGAAACCCTGGAATACCCTGGTCGTAGCGAACGTTCGAAGTGAAGGAAGTACAGTAGACTTGAGTGCGCCTCACGTCACGCACGGTGCACGCGACTAAGCGCGTCTCTTTGGCTCTATTTACGTGCTTACTATACGAAGCAATCTATTCCGACGGGTCAGCAACATTTGAAATACTTTATCTGCAATGACTAGAGAAACGCAACAATCATAGTACTAGTGGTGAATATTCCATATATTTCGGCTTGGAGGAATAATTGAAATGCGACGTACGTTGTTATAAGGATTAATATTGCCGGAGTTCTAAACATGGGAAACGTTAACGCAACTGCATCACGTGATGTCTGAATCGACTTTTCGTTTTGGGAGTTTGTGCACTCAACAACCGACCATGCCCCGCCTATCCCGCTCGTTGGCGTCGGCATTCTCATCGCTGCGGATGTCCACGCCGCAAGCCGTGCGGACGCGGTCTTCGTTTTCACAAACCACAACATTAACTTCACCATTCGGCAGCATCAATCCAAGCCTTCTCGCTCTCCGCGCTCATCTCCGCCCGTCCTTCATCCCGCATCCCTTGCACGCACGCCTACCCACTCTCTCTCTGATTTCACAATCTCGGGAAGCTCCTCAGCTGCAGCAGGTGCGACACGCGAAGCGTGGTACGGAATACCAACCGTCACAACGCAAACGAAAGCGCAAGCACGGCTTCCTCGCGCGCAGACGATCCGTCACTGGGCGCAAGATTCTTGTTCGGCGGCGTGAGAAGGGAAGAAGATATCTGTCGCACTGAGTGATTCGGACGGAAGAAAAGAGGGTGGCTTTGACTTTAGAGGTGAGTTGCTTGGACGAACTAGTCTTGGAGTGCGATGCTGATAGAGTCCTGTGGAAGTTTCCACTGGATGATCGTTAATTGCAGCAGTATTTCGTTCACCATACACGTCGGACCCGCAGCCTAGCATAATAATGTGCAGATTTATGCAATCTGCTGTCTCGACCGCTCAGCTACTAGAACATTTCTCTGACCTCGAGCGTGATGAGGCTTCGCGCCTAAGTTCAATTGCTGTCATTTGAACGTGGACAGGATTGCGGTCTATGCTACGTCAATTCAGGCTCGAGCTTTAATGTCTAAATAATTCACCAGCTAGCACTCTTCATTATAAAGGCTCTAACCCAGTGACGATGTCGAACCTTACCTGAAACCGAGAAACCACTTCGGCCTGCCTGATGATACCGAAGGATATGAAAACTTCCATTATATCTGCCCTTGAATGAGACAGACTGAGCCATGCAAAATATTCTGAGATCCTGAGAAATAACCGTGTAGACTGACCGTTTGTACGTAACCAAAACAAGTGGCACAAATTGAAGTGCCGCTCAAACTCTTGTTCTCCGACAAACTGGTCTGCTGGCATTGCGAAAAATCCTGACTCGCTACTACACTGAGTGCGCATCCTCTCTCTTGTCAGATGTTCTACAAGGATTTTGAAGCTTGGATAGATGTGAATGGGAAAGATTTAAACGAATCTGACTCGTGGCTCAACAAGGATCCGTTTGGTCTCAAGGACGGAAAAAATAAGATTTTGAACTGCTGGGTACCCAGCGAGGAGGGCAAAGTAAGAGTTCATCACTCATCTACTTGAAAAGGACAGTCTAATTTCAAAATGACTTAGGAATTTACCATCCACGTCAGGGCCTTTGACAAGTCGCTCAGCAGCGACTATGAAGTTCAATTCTACGTGGATGGTGTCCCGGCAGACGATGATTTACTGCGAAAAGCGGAAAATGAGGGCGAAGGAGAAAGCAGCAATAACTACACAGAGGTCATATCCGAAGGTGTCCAAGTCAATGAAACATATCTGAAGCACTATGTTTTTAGACGTTCTGCCGCTTTATCTGGTACGAATTCTGACAGAAAGACAACTTGCTCGCACCATGAAAACTGACAAATGCTCAGGTACACCAACATACAACTCCGGATCTGGTTCTGGATTGAAGCTCGAGCCAGATTTTGGACTTATAAGGATCGAGATACGACGTGTTGAAGTGAAAGGCTACTGCACGGACAATGCACCATGGTGTCCTCCCAATTTTCTCAGACTTGCGGAGTCTCCTTTGGAGAAAAAGACAACCGACACATTCTCTCACAGGGTTAGGTGAATAAAATTTATTTATTCTTACTGCTTTTATGTTCTACAAGTTGATGCCGAGTTTCAGACTCAGTGAAAAAGCTGAAAAGCTGAAACAGTCTCCCGAACGACTGGATGTAAAGCACTTACAAGGCAAAGACTCATCAACAATAATTTTCGAGTTTAGCTACGCACCCAAAAGTAAGTCCATTTCCACATAGTAGCGGAAAAGAGTAGTAACTGAGACAAACCACTGGTAAATGTCCAAAGATTGGTTGAAGACTCATGGGAATGTGCTGAAAGCGAGAAATGCTAAGACAATCACGTCTTCACCGCGTAAGGTCACCGATTCGGCAGGCTCTGCGAACAAAGATATTAAATATGGCAGAAAACCGGCGTCCCTTTCATGCGTAGAAGCAGAAGAACCTATGCAAGATGCGGGACCCGCGCCTCAGCTACTAGAAGTAGAGCGCCGCTCTCCAGGAGCTAAAGGAAGACAATCCATGACAAACGTAGCTGCATTTGGATCAACAGGCCTCCCGCGTGCGTATAAGCCCAACAAAAATGGCATACAAACTCCTATTTCACGCATCCGTGGACAGAAGTCTACGCATCGTGCGGAGCAGGTAAAAAACGTAACTGCGAGGACCGCGAGGTCGATGAAGCCGGGGACGGAAAGCTTTGCATCCATGTCTGCACAGAGGCAAACCGACCCTACTATGACTATTGCGGAATTAGCATCCGCACGAGCACATGCAAATTCGTCTCCGACTCCGGTTGCATCAGCCGATCCCAACTCAAGCAGGGATTCGAGTGCAAATAGCACTGTCCCAGCTATGCCAAGTTTTGAAAGGCCTGCCACTGGCAGGACTCCCACGAATATACACTACCAGTACCGCAGAGGGAGGTTTATAGCTCAGCGCTTGTCATCGGGTGCAGCTGAACATCGTGAAACAAACATGTCTTCGCCGTCTGAAGCTGTCACTGCTAGTAGGTCGGCGCGCCTTCTAAGCGTGGATAGACCCATGCAAAGCGGCACGGAAATGATACGGGCACATGAACCCATGGCAGATGAAATACAAGAAGTGCGTGCTACAAGTACACATAGTATGGAGGATCCAGAGCTTGCACAGGAATTGCCGGCGCCAGCACCACCCGATATGTATACCACCGAACCCGACCAAGATTCTGACCCCGACCCCGACCCCGAGCCTCCAGCCGAACCCAGAATGCAGACGAATTTATCTGTACTAATACATGCCCAAGTTGGCTCTGTCCCACCCGAGGCCAGGCCAGTGGCAGGCCTTCCAGATGCGCATAGGCATATACATAGCAACACGGAGTCAGAGCGTACCCTGGAAGTGTCTGCGTCTGCCCTTGTAAAGGGATCGGGTAAAGAAGACGATGTTCTCCTTCCAATTTCGGATACGGAGCAACTTTTGCGGCATCGTCTACAGGTATGTACTCAGTACTAAAAAGGTTTCAGACCTTCGTTAATCGGATGCTTGCTTTCCTTTCTCATTATAGTATTTTCTGAACATAGAGGGCATAATTCAGAGGGCGAAATGCGACATTGCTACGGATATCGAAAGCACGGACAAAATGATAGCGGGCATGAGCGTAAGTTCCTATTCAATTGTTGCCTTAATTGTCCTGTACCGTGATTGACAATGAATTTGGAAGTTCTATTCTGACGAAGGCGAGAATCTACAAAAGCGTCAGTCCGACTTACTGGAGGAGTTGAGAAGTCTGGAGCCGCGTGCTGGTCCCTCGAAGAAGATGAGGCGCAACTAACATACGGCATTGAATCTGCTTTATTCCTGTACTGAGATTCGATTCAGTACCTCTTTGTGTTGCACACTTCGTCAGTTCACAATCTATTTGGTCTGTTCTTAACACCACTAACCCTTTGACATTTGCTATTCCCTCTTCCCTCTTAACGAATCTTTCTTTGTCCGGCTCTGAATGTCAATAGGTCCATACTTCGTTCAATTTGACGGCTCATGGAGCTTCTGAACGGGGATCAGTCGTGTCCCTTCTGCTTTCTTTGTCTCCCCATTTCTTTGTCGGCAGTCTATACGTACATCAGGAAAAACCTCCCGCCCCGAAAATGTTGGAACAAGGCTGGAATTACTTAGAACGATGGAAAGCCATGGAATGCGTTCGGAATGCATTCAAAAATATGTTGTCGTACTGGAATTACATAGAGTCTGTGGAATAATTGTAGAATCACATACCTGATCTTGGAATTCATAAGAATCTGTGGTGGAAAGATTGTCAAATAGAATCGGTAGAATAAAGATTAATAAGTATAGAATATGACCTGCAAAACGTCAGAGTGGTTACCAAAAGCAATTCAACTCAATTCAGTCGGAAGCGAAGGAACAGTAAGTAATGTATTAATAAACAGAGAAATGCGTACTACGATCCTTGAAGGAGTTTAAGTAGAAGGAATTACAAAGCTCTAGTACATTATTGCTTGTCCACTCCTGAGGAGCAACCTGTCCAAAACGAGGTATAAGATGTGCACTGCGATACAAGGCTTGAATTGGAATAATACTGAACTCTCTAGTCCCATCCGGATTGAAAGACCTAGCGACCTTATACATCCTGAAATTATTGTCTGGCTGGACGGAGAATTTGGAAAACCATTCTACATAAGCTAAGTGTTTGGGTATAGATGCTCGTATGTCCTCATCATGAAATAGAACTGGTAGCACTGATTCTGGGAGCGAAAAGACGGCGCGAACTTGCACGACACGAAATGCTACAGGACTAAGTCAGATAGAATTAAAAATAAAAATAAAGCACATCAACGTTACATTGAATCTCCGTTCCTTGACATACACGAGCAAGACCTGTATCGAACCGACCAGGAATGGGCCTTCCCTGACTGTCTTTGCGCGCAGGTTTAATGTGTATTGAATCTATTGTAGTAGAGTCGATCACATATTCACTGCAGAACTTGATTGTCTGGAACACCGGTAGTTTACGGAAAGGAAAGACGATGTCGTTTGCCACGAGCTCAACGGTCCTCCGCCGTAAATTAGGCTCCCTCTTGGCAACAATGTAGCGAGCAAGCGCAGCTTTAAAGTGAACAGCGCCATATGTTTCAACGAGATTGTCAAGTGACACAGCCTTTTGCGTAGGATGCTTCGTCATTTTGATCTTGAGGTCGCGTGCTATGTCAGGTGAATGCCATGGAGGTCGTAGAGGGGGATCAGCTGAATGCCATGCAATGCTAGTATGTAGCGCCGAAACTTTCTCCTTTCGCTCGAGCCACAGGGTCATTTGCGGCAGCTCATCCTTGTGATTTGTTGCTGCATATGCATCCTTTGCAAGGTCGATGTGTAAGCGTTCGGTGAACTGCGTGTTATAGTTGTCCGTAGTTCCTAGTTGCTTAATGCACGCCTCATAATGCTTCATCCAGTGGCATTTAATGAAGTTGAAGTTATCGCGCACCCCGAGATCGATAAAAATACTTTTGTTGTCGTGAAAACGACAAAGGGCATCCTGTAGCAGAGCAAGTGTCTCAGTGGAATGAATGGGGTACTGCGCAAGGTATGTAAAGTCAAGGAGTGCACGCGTAGCGCGTATGAGCCGAACGGGAGATTCATTATCGGGGAGGCGTATATCGATGAGTAAACCGAGGAGAAATTGACAGATTTGACTGTGCTCAGTTCCACTGACTCTCGAGAGCTTCGTAATCCCCTTGTGGAAAACGCGCATGCCATGACTGGGAGGAATTCGACGGCAGCGAGCATCAAGTTCTGTTGCGCCTACAACACCTGTGATCCAGGAAACGATATGTTTGATGACACCTTGATGTAATTGATGAAGTATGTCGGCCGTGATAGACTGATATATGTCAAAGTATGGGAGATCGGCCCAGAAAGGGTTCTGAATTGGTTTCGTACGTATTTCCAAGCACGCTCGAGCATACCTCGTCGGATCGTCAGAGTCGAGAATATCAAGAACGTCAAGGGCTCGTTCGAGGTCGCGAGGCGCATGTCTGTGATCAACACCAGCTCCAAGCTCATCATGAGGACATTGACATGTTGGACAATCACCGGTAATAGTCCCGGTCACCGCAACTTGCTCCTGATTATCGAGAGCAAGAGCCGCTACGATAGGGTGGCACCGCCGGACGAGCCCATCACCACCTGTCATGTGTATGCCATCCGCGCCTGTTCTCTCCAATGATCGAAAAACATATCGAAGGCAGCCGTGCAGGAGGTTAGCGAGGGTGCGGCGACGAGCAGCTTTGTTGGTGATGTGCTCGAGTCGGGTGGTAGGAAGATAAGCAAGTAATATTTGTGCGTGTCGCGAGGGTTTCTTGCGAATGTCCTTCGGGATGTTTCCGATGGTGAGATACACAGGATACGCTGACTTCGTGCGGAAAAGCGTGATCTGAGTCTTGTCTAGTGATATTATGACGGGTATAATGGTGCCGCCTGGCGCTCTACGCTCGACAGCTGTCTATATATGTATTTAGCTACAGCTTGCACAAGTATAAGTTTATTGTAACATACCTGAGTGTTCCACCACCATCGCGCAGTATGCATGTCGTGATATACTCGGACTTGCATGTCCTCGTCGGCATAATGACGTTCGGGGAGAATAATAAGCTGAGAGGCAAATTCGGGTGCACCGAACAAAGCTCTGATGCATTGCAGAACATCACGGCAATGCATGTCAAATGCTTCGCCGGCAACTACAATTTCACGACGTTGAAACTTGGGGCGACGCGTTGGTATCTGGCTGTCTATAATCGCATTGAGTTGGCGTGAGTTACAGAACGAGAGTCCTAGCAGTTCGGGTATCTGGAACCGTAAGGCATATGATGATGGTCGAGCACCGTGAACACAATCACGAATTACAAATATATAAACATAAGTTAGGGAACAATATCAACAAGCTCGAACAGAAACCGCACCCCCTCAATTTGGAGAAGCTCATCTAGAGCCGTGGAACCTGGCCCGCGGGTCTTAGCCCATTGTGCCACTTCCCAATCGCGTTTTGAAATAAAAGGAGCATATGGTCCTGCATTTTGCGAACCGGCCTGAACATCTTCCATGTATCGCTCGAACTCAGCGTGGCCGTCACGTCCATGCGGCCCCTGAAATTCCGCTCCGTTCCATTCACCCCCGTATACCCGTCTGGCTTCGTGCTGTACATCTTCATTTCCAGGATAGCGAACGATGCGGACTGGCTGATAGCGCAGTCTGCTCTCAGCAGCGCGACGCTGAACAAGAAGCGCTCGAATGTTAGGATCTCCCTCCTCCTCCCAACCTAATCCACCGGCGAGAGGAGGGTCTTGTGGCTGAGGTCTCTCGGGCTCCCACACTGCATCAAGGGTCTCCTCCTCGTCGAGTTCTGGATCGTAGCCTTCAACAACATCGTTATTCTCCCTATAAAAGAACAAGCATGAGCATTCATGTATTTCAGAGCGTGGACAATTGCATGATGCTACTACAATGTGAAATGAAGTATACTTGCCTGTCGGCGTCCTCACGATCACTATCCGCCCCTTCTCCGTCATTTGCATATCCGAAATCACCTTCATCGTAAGCGTTCGCATCTCCGAAGAAGTCGCCGTTAAAACCATGAACTTCGGCATCATCGATTTCGCAGTCATTGTCGTCCGAACCTCCTTCGACTTCGCGTTGCAGACCAGCGAGATAGAAAAGATAGTAATGGTAGCAAGCCGATTGTTCGGGTTGTTCTCGCTGATGCTGTCTGAGGTCAATCTTGTAGACTCCGCATCCTGGACAAGCGCGCTCTGGCATAGCGGTCTGTTGCATCCGTCGAGCTGTATCCTACGTTGTAGTGTGTGGTGCAGGATTTGTCGACTGTAAATAATAATAATAAAGTCAGCTTTTTTTTTTGCAGTCTGCACTTACCGTGCAGATGCCTCCTGGAGCCACAGTAACCGAGCGGTCGCTGTGAAGTATAGACACCAGCGGCTCGCTATGCAGCAGACCACTGTTGTCTATGCCCCCGAGCTAGCTCTGAGCCGGCTCTGCAGGGTCTTTCGGTAGGTCGTCCGTTGACGATGTTGGTGGCGGGATGTACACGTAGTACGTGACTCGTGAGCGTCTGACGAGCGTTATCTAAAGCGGCTAAGTCATGTGACGCGGCGACTAATTTGGAAGGTCCGCGACTTTAATTAGCAGCCTAACTCTCCCACTGTCTCCCATCATCCACGTCCGCCACCCCTGTCCCTCCCTTCCTAACTGCGCTCCCATCGTCCTCCATCGCCGCATCGACAACGACTCACCGCCACGCCTACCTGCCTCAAGACCATCCCCTACATCGAAAGACCTGGAGAGCCGGCTCAGAGCTAGCTCGAGGGCAGACGACGACGGGCTGCTGCATAGCGAGCCGTCAACGTCTATAGCGCAGTGACCGCTTGGTTGCTGTGTTTACGAGCGATATACATCAAGAACTACATCCTATTGGAACTTCCATACCCACCGTTTTAACGGTTACCTGTCAACTTTAAGTCGAGTCTGCACGCAGATTCTCTTGTGAGTACACAATCGGACTTGCAATTTGCTCTAATTATCTAGTTCCTGTTCCACTCGAGTCTGCCCTCGCACTTCTCAAACTCTTTCATTGGCTTTCTCCTTCATGTACGTAAATATCTTTATACGTTACTGAAATTATTTGATTATTCATATATCATTTTCTTATTCTTACTTGCATAGATTCATAAGAATGTCTGGCGCTTGGGGTGCTGAAACGACGTGGGATGGCAAGGAATTGCCTCCGTCTCGTCTGACGAAGACGCATGACCTACGTGAGTCGTGCGTTGTATAGAGTTCTTTTTATAGCAGCTCAGATAAGGCATCCAGGTCCGAGCGACCCGGTACACGCTCTTGATGCGAGGCATCTAGCTTACATGAACTACGAGGATCAAATCATCACTACGCCAAACGCTGTCTGGGTGCCGGAATACCCGCTTATCACAGAAGCCGGCATTCTGAAGCGTGACAACGGATATTGGGGTGGCCACGAATATTCACGATGGCCTCAATTTTTCTCGAAACATGCCTTTCATCATGCTTGCATCCCGTTCTATAGAAACGCTCAACCCTGGAGCCACGAAGGGGAGGCTATTATGTGGTATGACCCTCGTCCATATGATTTCACCGACGATGCCGACACGGATTTGCGTACGGACGAGAAAATTGGTCTCCTGGATAGAAAGCTCGTCGATAAGATTACATCCTATCTTGAGACAGTTGCAGCTCAAGTATTCGCTGTTGGATCGAAAGCCGACGTAGGTGGAACGCGAAAGGTCTATGACCGTTGCCTGAGCAGTGGCCGATCTGCACTTGCCAGTCTTCGCCTTCGAAAGGCAGCTTTCCGCACCGTACTTTTCACTCTTCGCGACGTTCAGCGAGCCATTCTCGAACTGCGTGGGCTGCATACGTACCTAGACGTAGTCGTCAAATGCATGAAGGCCCCCAACGCAATGTGGATGTCTCAAAATTTTCTTCTTCCGGTTCGCGGTGCTTTCACTACGGAAGCAGCCGTCGCAGAGAATCTGTATCGTCTCGGTATACCTGTGTGGTACATCTCTGCAGAGAAAGCAATCGCCCCCGACACCAAGATTTTCGACGTCCAGGACTGTGTTCCATGGTCGACTCACATGTCGAAGGAGTACGTCAAATACAAAGGCAATATACTTCTCTTCGGCTGGAACTTCGATTTGGAACCACGCATGCGGGACATGGCCGCGAGTCAACTCATGAGCAACGAGCATATGTCTCACCTTCTCGATCAAATGTACAACTTTCAGTACTATGCTCCACCTCCAAGCCGATCAGCTATTCGCCATCTCCCGCCACCTCCAGTACGCGCAACGTTTCTGACCCACCTGCGGTGCAACCACCGCCATCTACATCGAAGCGGAATAAAGGTGGAGCGAGACGTACAATAGCCAACGAGCCAAGCGTGAACTATGCTCGCGTGCTGTACGTTCTGAATGGGGTCGACGGAACGCCTGACCTACCTCCGTTTAGCTTCGTTGTGCATGAAGCCCTGAAAGACTTCGGCACAGTCGGCGACGAGTCTTCACCTGCTGCTCTGTACCCGCTTCCGCCGCCTTTTTTCCTGACGCACGAGTCTCCTGACAAATCAGCGGATTTGTATCTGAACTACATTCGCATTCGCCCTGTCCTCTTTGACATCATAATCAACGGCGGGCTGTTCGACAAATCTGTATGGCGGAAACTTCGCGAGTGGAGGAACATATTACACGGAGACTACAAGAAGTCCACACCACTTCCTCCGAATATCGCCTCCCCCTTTGTCGAGGGTGTCTACAATGCTATGCCTGGTAATTCTAGCTCTCCCGATGCTTCGAAAGTGGCCGATTCTCGTGAGCGTACCGCGACCGACTTGCCTCCCACGAAACGGCAGCGACTTGCGGAGAACGCGACGATGAAGGTCACATTTGGCGTCGAGCGAAAGCTAGAGCCGTTCGATCGCACGAAGGACCAAATGTGGCGGGGAAAGTCTGTGTCAGCGGCCAGCATTCTCCGTAACAAGGCCCTCAGGATGGAAGTGCAGTGGGAGCTCATGGAAACGCTGTTCCGTTACGAGCTTTACGCACTTGATCAAGCGATTTTGCCACGGTCCCGCATGAGCGGCGATGAGCATCGACTTCGTAACGCGCTTCTGTCTCGTGTTTACATGGGCGCAACGGATGGCTCAACCACTGTGATACCGGACCTGTCGAAACCACAGTCGGACTATTGGGGAGACGACATGTTGGTTCGCGATGCTGTGAAAGCCCTGCGTGACGTTTTGCGAGCGTGGCCGAACTGTCCACGGGTGATTGGTGAGGAAAGGGACTTGCATGCTAGAGACTTCGCGGTTATGATTCGCTTCTACGTTAAAACCTTTGTAGACTTCTTTAAACGTATCCCGTCCATGCATTGCAAACCTCCCGCATCGCTCGTGAATAAGTCATAGCGATTTCGTTTTTTTTTTCTTCAAGGGTTTTTTTTTTTCATATACGTATTACATCTAGAGCGTACTAATTGTACTACATCGAACGGTTTCATGTGGAGGGAGGATATATGTACATTATACGGTTTCATGTGGAGGGGAGGATATATATACATTATGGGTTTTTTTTTCTTTCGATCTAACTCATTTTAATATTGAAGTAGATTAATTGCACGTAGTTTATACTCATGGGACAAACATACGTGCTTCTGAAGCCGGCTGCTCTAGAAAAGGGCGATTCCAACAGACGCCCAATCTGTGCAGTCCGCTTCATGTTACAACAATCCGCAACGATCTACTTACTGTTATTCATAGGTTATAATTGACTTAGCACCGTCTGTGGTATTCGTGAGTCCATTTGGCCTTACATAGCAGTTAGTAGGAGCAAGCTAACATTTTTATAGAAGTATAGATTACTCACATATTTGATGGACTCGTTACATGCAATCAGTGACTTTTAGCAGATCTGTGATGGAAAAGGTAGATTAGTCTGTTAACGGCGCTTCATGCGCATCCGTACTGGGAATGATCTACCGCAATGGGAAAACAGACAATTCCCGCGCATTTACATGAAGACACGCAGACTGGCGATCGATCGCATCCCTGACTCTAGTATGTGGAGGAGCCGTGTCCCGACTCTGGTAAGCTCCTTCAGCTCATACGGAGGGCAACAAATTAACCTGATCGCACAGAGTAGACCCCCGGAGGCCCCATCAGCACGCAAGCCGTCGTCCTCTGCAGCGAGCACAGGCGATCGCGCTCCCTCGAAACACAACAAGGTCTCGGTGCGTACTGCAATGTGGTGGCGGCGAGTTCCCACTCTGGTAAGTTAATTCTGCTTATACAGTACGCAAATATTTGACCTAATCACACAGAGCAAACCCCCGGAGGTTCTGTCCTCTCCCAAGTCCTCGTCCTCCGCTCCGAAGCCGTCGGTGACAAAAAAGAGTCTATTGAAGATGTTGAGAACAGTGCCGGCAAAAGCGGAGACAAAAGACAGGAAGGGCGGGCAGAAAATATAAGCAAACGATTCAGTCTATCTATCGTACAGCCATAATGACTAGCACCCTGTCACGACCGGCATTGATGACATGCGCCTCTTCTGTTTGTACATTACTGTCTACTGCCGACTGCTCGCTATCCATCAGTTCGAACAGAAAGTCAACCTGATATAAGTGGCGTTTCCCCTTTCTTCTGTAGGCTATACTAATCATTAAATATTTCTTGAAGATTTTATTATAATATTTCTAAGGGCGTACTTTTACGATACGTGCTTATGATTAACTCTACGCTACAGGACGAGTATGAAAAAGGCAAAAATTTGAAGTCCGCGCAGGGTCGCAGAGCTGTAAAATTTTGTCTTGCGTTTACGCGTCTTCGCCCCCCTCGCCCTCAACTTGCTTGAATAACTCTAGCTATCGCAGCCTGCTCAGCCTAACCCTTTCATCAAAGACATGTCTGACCATATTGTTGAAAGACAGATGTACGCAGCCGTCGCAGCCTTGAAACGCAAGATTTCTTCGATGGATGTGTCAAAGGTTGTACCGGATGACAGCCCTCACCCGAAGCGTGGCCGCAAAAACAAGAGCGATGCTGCAGCGAGGGCGGCAGCTGTCGTCACTGCCAACATGGCACATGCACCTGACGATGAGCCTTCCCCGATGCGTCTCGCCCGCCGAAGCGCAAGGCTGCCAAGGACGCTCCTGCTCGTAAGTCATCAGACATCATCTATACTGTTTCTCACCTGACAACAACCAATTCCGCAGACTGGGAGGGAGTGAAGAAGAAAGCGAGACAGCCAAAGGATGAAGCAGGGAAAACTGGAAAGCAGGACAAGCCAGTACGTGCCTTCTTCCTGCGTCTAGCTTGTATACACTGATCGCAGGTCTCGCAGGACACCGCAGTTCGTGGTTTACTCAGATCTGGCGCAAATGAAGGATAATTAACTATTCGCACGTCAGACCGCAGGCAGACGATCGCCTGCATTGATCGGGATGCAGCCGGTCAGAGTACTGCCCACTGAGAACAAGCGCCGTGTCAGGCAGCCGCTTGTGCCCGGTGCGTGTGGAATCAAGAAGTCTTATTATTAGTGACAAAAGTTCAAGGGATTCTAGATCGTGCAGCTCTCAAGTTTCGTACAATTCACGAGAGTGATTCTGATGATGCGACCCGGTCAACTCCCAGTGATGCTGCCCCGGTCATTGAGTCTGGCAGTCCTGTGGTGTTTGACCCGTACGTGATTGAAAGGGCAAAGAGGCAGACCACAAAGAAAGGTGCACTATTCCTTTACATTTATGAAGTATGAGCTAATATTATTCAAAGGCAAGGGATCAGTGAATGTTACTAATGAGCGTGCAGACGAGACAACAAAAAGTAAGCTACAGACATTACTCTATTTCTTTCCATTACTGATGAATGTATGAGTCGCCATACACGCTGCTCTTTCCACCACCACAGTCCCAGCAGCAGATGGTGCACCTGCGTCTCCCTTGGCTCCATCTGCGGTCAATACAGGGATGCGAAAGAAACGGAGCGACGCATCAAAACAGGTGACAATGCTCTCACCCGTCGCGCTTTCTACTGGGCAAAAGGCCAATATGAATGCAGCCAATGAGTTGGACCGCAGACATACAAGCCGACGGCCACAGAGGATTTCCGCCTCGTCGAAGCCGCTTATTGGCAGCATATCAGTGGATAAAGAGAACCTTTTACCCCGCTCTGCTTACCTGGCGACTAACGATGGTGTAAAGAGGAAGCACAACTTAAACACGGTAAGATTTAAAGGTTCTAGAGAACCTCTTATTCTTACTCAAAGCAATCGCTATGTACAAGGAGCAAACTACTACACTGCACGGTGATATCAGCGATGATGTGGATGAAGAGGATGACAGCGATGGAGAATCTGTCAACTCTGGGGATGACGACGAACTATCCCAGGATGAAGGCGATCGAGACCTGCGTGCTGTAGCAGCAAAGGGCGTCGATGCATTCCACTCACGATTTGCTGATGAAGTAAGTACACATATTCTTCAATTTTGTACATTCAATTCTGACGCGCAATACATTACGAGGCTGTCTTTATGCCATCAGATGAGAACTCAGATCTCGACGCTGAAGATACAGACAGCGAGGGTACTCATGCTTATGTGAAGCGCAACGTCGAAAGTAAAGCGCTAAAAAAACTGCGGGAGGAGGTAAGATGTTTAGTCAATCCTCATGTGCGGTCTGATGCTTGTTCTTAGAGAGTGAGCGTGATCGACAGCCCATCTGGAGACTCTGGGATTGAGTACGCGCCTGAACATGATGCTTCATCTGCGTCTCCTACTGTGTCTTCATCCGAACCAGAGGTTTTTCCCCCCTTGACGCAATTACTAGGTCCCGACTCCATTGAGATCATCAATCCGCGCGATCCAAAGTTGAAGCCACAGCCAGCAAGGGTCAAAAGGGTCTTGGCTGCCGCCCTTGAAGAGCTTCCTAGCTCTATTCTTCTGCATGGGGTCCTTGCGGAAGGCGATGATCGCGATGTCATTGCTATGAAGGTTGGAGTACATTCAGCTCGGGAGGTTGGTGAGCTTGAGATTGCCCAGCGCATCCTGGCTGGCAAGGAGTACTATGCTGGCTATAGAAGACTCGTAAGCTGTCTTATTATCTGCAGTAATTCGCTGCCTATCTTTCCAACTCAGATTTCTGGTCGCTTCAGCCCTGCGCGAACAATGTTCAAGACAATAGGTAACCACGCTATTCGCCATTATGACCTACCTATGCCGAGGGAGACTGCCAAGGATGCCGTTAAGGCACTCAAGCTCGATCAAAGTTATATCTATACAGATCCAACAACGGTAAGCACAGTGGCCTAAGTATGCGCATTACTAAACTTTTTTTTCTTGCAGTGTACTGTAGCGACAGCGTATCGGCATGTAGCTGTTGCTCACATGCTGCACCATCTGCTTATGCGTCCCCTGAAAGGCGCAAAGCACTCAGTTTATACCCTTCATCCCGAATTCTTCAGCTCAACATCGCCGGACTGTCCTGATGAGGAAGAGATGCACCCTAATATTCTTGCGAGTGCGGCCTTACTTGTATGCTGTCTATCTACCGCTTGCAATTGAATGCTAAGCTTTACTTTTCAGATCTACTACGCGCTGGATTCATATCCACAAGATTCTGCGCAGCATCTTCCTGATGTCACTCTTCCACATTTCAAGTTCGAGTATCTCATGCATGTTAAAAGCATAGACAACCTACGTTTGCACTCGAAGCGCAAATATCACAAGTTTCTCCATGAAGTCTTCGTCGATGCGAAAACTTAGTATGTGTTCCGCATATTATTGTATAACATGCAACTAATCCAAGAACTGTCTAGTGAAAACAAGTCCGTCGATGTCTTGGCCGAAGCGGATCATATCAATGGACTGGACTGGGCAGATCTTGACGACTAGCTATAGCTGCATGATGATTATTACCTGCATGTTACCGGAATCAATCTGGATTTAATATATATTTGTTTTCATAACCATTGGAATGGCGGGTCATATTGGACTGTTATGTACAGAAAAATGACTGAAAGAGTCTAAATACTGTCGGAATGCATCCCACCTATATCAAGTCCTTTGGAATGCCGTGAAATAGTGAACTAAAACGTATGGAAAGCATTTGGAAAACAACCAAATATGGGTAAATAACTCAAATTTGGAACGATGCTTGGGAATCGCGTGGAATCGGAATACCTTCAAATCGGTTGGAATTGCTCAAATATTCCAGCCGATTCCAGGTTTTCCAAGCTTTCCGGGCGGGAGGTTTTTCCTGATGTATGATGAGTCTCTCCCGGCTTGCAACTCCATTTGTCGAGTGATTGTGTTTTATGCTTGCTTTGAGTCGTCTTCAGAATTTAGCTGTACCGTGCATTGTAAATACTTGATGCACTAATCCTTGATATAACTGACCTCTAAACTATCTCTTGTTCGAGCGCATCTCTGTCCAAGCCTTTACTGTCCGACAGTCCTCCCAAAAAAAATTTTTTTGACCTCGCGATTTTTGCCGCTAGGGTCCTTCCTAATGGGGAAAACAAAATAAAGTTTAGGGTTGTGACATTGATGTGACCAGCTCGTTGAGTATATGTTTCCTCTACCAGGACCCCTGGCAATACCATTTGAGGCCTGTCTGAGGAGGGGGGTCTTTTATCCGGATTTTTTCGGGCCCTAGCGGGCCCGTTTTATCTGGATTGCCCAGGCCTTCAAAAAATTTCAGTCGACTTGTCCGGATTTTTACCCAGGCCTCCCTTTTGTGGTGTTTTTATCCGGATTTAGACAGGCCTCACCAGAGCTGTAAGCGTTATTGCATAATAAAGAAATAAAGTTATTTCCATTTATGGAATGCTGTCTCACGCAATCCAATGTCAAGACCCACGCACGCGGGTGAAGACATTTAATGCTTATGCACCAGTATGCTTATATACAGGTTCAATGTACACATTTGGGGCGAATTTGTAGTCAATTGCTTGAGGATTAAACATGAATTAATGAAACTCGGGCTTTTAAGTCTTGAGATTGAAGGTTTGACAAAGTAAATGTGCGGCCAAAAAGGGAGTAAAGGATTGGTAAAAACCCACATTAATATTGTCATCAAAAAAGGAAACCGCAAACCCGGACTCAAATGCAAGCAAAAGATTATATGAATCAAATATTATTGGCTCCTCTCGAACTACTGCTTAATTACAAGACAAGATTTTTAAAAAAACTCACTAGTTAATTTCTCTTTCTAAAGTCCTTCATTACCGCTGGAAAGATACTTGAGAAAGGCTGGATTTCCGACCAAATTTTGAACGAGCGATCTGTGAGTTCAATGGAATATCTGTCGTGTCGCACGAGCGGCCGGTCTGGGAGGGCGCATAGAAGCTCAAAGGGTGGAATATGTGCAAAAGAACGAACGTGAAGATGCGAAACTGTAGAATGTACTTCCCTGAAAACACGACCGCCCGCCTGTTCAAAACACTGGAGTGAGATATATGATACTTGACCAATATTGTACACCTCTTGCACCCAAGCGTGTTTCCCATGAATTCCGCCACCCTTCACGTAGATGGAGATCACTAGAAATATGATTTTAGTACAAAATAGAAAAAGAAAAAGGATAAAAGAGTCACCCTGAGCCACCAACAGACGCTGGGCAATGTAAACGATGGCATACATGCCATCGTGTAGAGGGAACGTATCGTTTATTCCAGCATGCAACAAACGCTGAGTCGCTATTTGCGAAAAGCGATGTTTTGAGTATATAGCGCAGCGCTTGGAGAGCATCTGTAGTTGAGAAGAAAAGTAGGATTAGTACATAATAATATGCATCAAAACAAGTATCGTAAAGTACATACCTTTGTTGACCTTGCTGCTGCCGCTGCTGCTGCATTGGCAGCATTTCCCGACTGCTCCTTACCGGTCCACCTCGTTCTTCGTTCTAATCCGGTCCCGGCACCCAGATCTTGCTGTAATTTAAGTACTTCGCTGATTTTCTTGATGAGTGCATACCGCGCTTTTGAGTCATCTGCTTCTGAAGATGATACAGAGCTTGATGTTGCTGTTCAAATGGCCTTTCGCGCCAATTGAGTCTCGTGAGCGCGGCGCAGTGCCAGTAGGTTGCCTGGGGATAAACCAGACCCGGAGACTTCAGTGTACGCCCTGAGACTTGATCCAGGCTCGACAACAGAAGGAAGACCATCGGCGAGCATCTTCCCGACAGCATGGCGGTATTCAATGAGGAAATCCTCAAATTGTTCCTTCGTTGGTGTATTAAGCCCGTCACTACCGTTATAAAGAATTAATTAAAAACAGAAGTGTATATGAAAGAAAAAACTCACATTCGAAGCAATGTATCGAAATCTAAAAGAAGTTTTGCACACGATACATTTAACATCGTGTTTTCGACAGAGTGAAGTCGACTCGGGCCATTTGTATAGATTTCTTGCTCTTGCAAAACCAGGTTTTCTAGTACTGAGCGTGCAGACTGCGCAATACCAAGGGAGGGCGAGCCATCGGTGATCATCTCCTGACTAGCGTTGAGTTCAGCTTTGAGATCGGGAAACCAAGATGAAACAGAAGGCAAGGCCTTCGTTTGGCGCTCCCTATCATCATCTGTGTTGTTCTCACTTGGGTTCTCGTCATCGCTTGCAGCGTCACTGCCGCTCTCATTCGTGTCTTTGCAAGGATAATTCGCATCCAAAGAATGGGAACATTTTTCTTTTTGAATGCGAAGATCGGGAATGTATACCCCGAGTTGCTGCCAAAGATCTTCCGCATCGTCAAATCCCAATTTGGCGAGCTTTGCGATTTCTTCGTCATTTGGGAAGGCAGCCAAGTTCTTCAGTGACAATCCCTCCACATCAAACCACGTATGAGCATAACCGCTTGCCCGTGCTTTCGCGTCCTCTGTTGTTACACTCCCAGTCCTCATAGTGTAGCGTATAAGCCAGTGTATCTTCGGCATCAAGTGTAAAAATGCCGCAAAATCAAAGTCTTTCACCTCTTTCCTGCATTCTCCAAAAACATGCTCACATGCCTCACTTGAGTGGAGCCACGGAACGAGCGGCACAGGTGTGCCATTGAAATAGTCTCTGTAAATAAAAAAGAGCTCCAGGTATCCTTTAATGAGGAAAGAGGTGATATCGAGTGCTTCCCGTGAGAGACACGATCTCTTCAGAGCGTATTTTGCGTCCTGCAAAAAAAACTTCCAGATTTCGACGAAATAATGAGCCCGAAAAACCATTTGAAGGCGCTCCGAATGAGGAATCGACCTGTTTTGATACGCATCAATCAATTCACCAAAGACAAATAGATAAATTGTTATGCCCAGGTTCTCAGGTCGATTCTCAATTAGCCATTCAAGAGCCGCAGATGAAAAAACTCGCCCCGCCACACGATCATCTTGTTTGTCAGTCTTCTCGACATCGCGAAGGTATAGTGGAGATTTTGGGTCATGCGCCATATCTCTGAGGTGCTTGTAGAGCGGGCAGTAGTTTCCGAATACCATAGTTTTTGTCCCAGTTTCTACGTTGTTTCGGTACGTCTTGCGGCCGTGTGAGGAGTCTTGCATCATGGCCATTGGGCGACCTGAGAAAAGAGCGATCTCGATTTCAAGATCACCTACTGCTGATGAGGGAGCCCGGATAGTTCGTGTGTCCACAGCATGCGCTCGAGAGCGAATAATCCTCTCGTTTAATCGCTCTTTTTCGGTACCATCGCACGCATACGAGATTGGCCAAATGTCCTTCTCACGTAACCCCTCGAGAACTTGCATAGAATAATAACTGAGAGTCTCAGCGGAGACATCTTCAGTAATTGCGAGGGCAGCCAGTACAAGTGGCGGGATAGAAGGAAGCGGGACCATTAGAACCCATATGCGAACCTATAACAGTTATGATAAAATGTAAATAACTAGGAAAATTTAAATATGAACCGCTGAAATCCCTCACCTTAGTTGCCTTATGGAGTTCAGCTTGCTCCAGTTCTTCATGAAGGTTTTTGGGATCACCAACAACGAGCGGGTCACCAGTACCGCCGACAATGTACCACTGGTGGTTCTCTCGGTCAAGGAATGGTCGGAACGTCGCCAGTAGTTTCGTATCGTCTGCGCTGAGTGCAACATGTCGACCCGGCACATTCAGCGTTGTCACAAATTTATCAGCGAGCTCGAATGAGCGCTGAGAAATTCCTGCCGTAAACTGTGGTTCTTCCACACGCAGTTTCCTATAAGAATGTTAGTTGAATGTTCAACAATTATGAGGCAAAGTAAATAGAAATGAGGTCAAGCAGCATTTTGTGCAGATTGGCTTGGAAATAAAAAGAAAAGTAGAAGAGACCATTGCTCTTACCGAATGCTCCTACTCGACCGAACAGGAAAGTGCATTGAAAGTAACTTGTGTGCACGGGGACAGACCAGGAACACGGTTGAAATGAATTCATCGAATGCAACCGGGTACTTGAAGTTCGTCATCTTCTTTCCCTTTGATTCGCGCTCCATCCGCTGGAGGACAACATTCACTAATCCTGTAAACACATCGTTTTCCTTGAATTTGCCGTTTGCAACTCCAATGGCGTAGCGAACTGCCAATCTTGCGTCCTCATTCTGAAGCAATATGGACTTTTGTTCAGAACATTGGCAATATGAGTGGATTATAGTGCATTACCTTTGGATTTATGAGCTCGTCTACTCCCCTACACTTTGCAAATTTGATGCCCAGTTCCTCTTGATGATAAGTCTTGTTCGCATACTTGACGTTCGACAATGAAGGCTCGGGAAGACTGATCGCTTTTCGGAAACGGTAGTTCTGCAGAAGACTAAGGCAGTGAGCACATGTGTAGTCTGGTTCATCATCTGCGTCGTCAGTTACAAGAACTTTGACAGTCTTCGTGCACAAAGTCGAAAATACCGCTTTATGCTGATGTTTGATAGTCCATACCCACTCTCCTTCATTTAACCGTCTGACCTCCTCCTTTTCACGCTTCTTGAGATCGCTGTAAGCCTTTCCATACTTTTCTTGAGCAATAGTATTCCTTGATCTCCCACCACCTCCCAGAGCGGTCGGCCTAAGAAGATAAGTATGAACACGTGGCTCACGAGACGAAGTAATTCCAGAGCAGGCCCGAGATTCATAAGATTTTCCTTGAGATCGGGAAGGAGGTTTGTCGCCAGAGTTCTGAAGGGTATGATGTTGCAGTCGAGCGAAAGTGAAATCATGGAGCGTGGCTCCAGCTTTGCAGCGCCGAACGTGTTCAGCAAAGTACAGTGGACTGTATGCAGACTTCATCTTTAACCATTTCCGGCATTTGGAATGTTGGACACTCCAGGTGGAAGGGTCGAACTCGGCATTCTGGTCTGACTCGTGTATACGGCTCTGGAATTTCTCGTAGCGAGATGTATTGAGGTTCTGAGTACCAGAGAGACGCGCCTCGCGCAGTCTTTGAGACGCGAGTGCAGAACGGCTGTGTCCCACGATCAGCTCGTGGCACTCTTCGAAGTGCCGATCCTCCTTTCTCACAACCACGTCCATCCCACCATCTTGATCATCCGACTCATTGCCAGCAGACTCGTCGATGCCACGCTTGTCATCCGTGTAGTCTTTCTTGGGCTTGAAAAAGGCATCTAGTGGACCTGTATTCAATTTCTTCCACTTCTTCTCTTGACGTCCTGGTTCCTCAACGAGCTTCGCCTCTCTCCGTCTCTTCAAGTTGGACCAGGTCGGCGACATGTCGCTCAAGGTCTTCATGGTCTGTGATCTCAGAGAATCCTCTGCGTCCATGGGACATGAAGACTCCAGGCTGGCTTCAATAGACGGAGTTGGGCTCGAGGCATTTGATACGGTAGGCCAATCATCAGTGGGAACTGAGGAAAGCTCCTTTCCCGCCAACTCGACATCTGAATCATCTGATACGGCAACATTATCTTCTACTGCTTCGTCTTGTAGTAACGTGTCAGACGGTGGATGCGCTAACGCTTGTCTCTCCACTCCCGGTCTGTTGTCCCATGAAAGCGTGCGAGACGGCGAATGCTTGTCCGCATGGCTCGCCAGTGTCTGTCCTTCCAGTTGGTCTACTGCTTCATCTTGTAATAACGTGTCAGACAGTGGATGCGCTAACGCTTGTCTCTCCACTCCTGGCCCTTCGTCCCATGAAAGCGTGTGAGACAGCGAATGCTTGTCCGCATGGCTTGCCAGTCTCTGTCCTTCCGGTTGGTCTACTGCTTCGTCTTGTAGTAACGTGTCAGACGGATGCGCGCACACATGACTCTCCTGTCCTTGTCCTTGCGGTTGGTCTCCACGATTGTGAGAGGGAGTTCTGCTGTCGACTGAGTATAAGGACGGCTGTCGGGTTCGCTGCGATCGCAAGGTGAGTTTCTGACATACAATATATACATTCTGCTACTACTTACTCTCTCGTTATGCCTCATAATGATCGCATTAAATGCTTCAATGCGATGTCGTTTACGGTCCTTCACCGTCCAGAGCTCGTCGCCAAACAGCTCGCAGGCAATTGCATTACATGCGATAATTCCGCATGAGAAGGAATCTCCTGTCTGGTCACCACGAGGAATTGTGTTGCCAGAGTAAGTACATTTTTGATTGTCCTCGAATATTGTTCTTATCCACCAAAACAGACAATCTTTCAACGGTCGCATGATGCTTTCATGCAAATTAAGTGAGTCACCTGTTTTGTCCTTCACTATTGAGCAATCCTAGTCACAATTAAGACAGATATTACGGACCATGACACAACGTTGCAGTCCCGCAATCAAATTTCCAGGCGACCCAATGATTTCCGCCCACAAGTCCCACAAAATACAATTTTTTTTTCTTTCCACTAGCGAAATCTTCTCGATATCGCTCCAGCAGATTTACGGTGAGTGGCGTCTCGTTATTCCGTGAATTATATGCCTGCTGGAGATATTGCTGGAATATACAGGGCGCGATGATAATGTCGCAGTCCTTGGCCACTCGTTCCAACCGATCGGTAAGTATTTGCAAAAACATATCGATATGGGTACCACTGAGCCACACATTGTCTAGCATCGAGAACAAACTTCTCGTAGGTACGCTCGTTTCGATCGCTTGAAGTTCCGTGTCCCATTCAAACGTAAACATTAGTTTATGCGCCTGAGATACCACGTTCAGTAGGTCGTGCGTCCGCTTGCCGTGGCCCATCCAGTTCACAGCGCGTACCCATTCCATACGAGTCTCATTTGCTCGTGCAAGCTCGCGATACAACGTCAGCGCCGGCAGAGGGTAGCGAATCTCCGGGTCAGTCCAATCTATTATCGAGTTTGCCAGTCCGTTGAACCATAGCTGACCAAATTCCTTCATCATCTCGTTCAGCGTAGCAGTTGGCGGAAGAACACAGGCCTCGAAAAGCCCTTCGAGACCTGCATTCGGCTTCTCCGGACTGAAGAGCATCTTGCCATGCATGGACGGCAAGACATCTCCTTGGGATACAGTCTCCAAATGGCAGAGAAGAGCCTTGACAGAAAGGCTCGCATGCGGCCGCTTCTTGCTGAACTGCACGGGTATCTGAAATACCAACTGCCGTTGGCGCTGGACAACAGGGTATGTCTCGGATGATGCATATATGTGTCTCTGGCCGATCCAATCCTCGTCCCGCCAATTGCTTTTCTCCATTGTGTTGTCCTTGTGATGTTGGTTTGTTCGGTTTGCTTAGGTTGATAGGAGAACAGCCGATATCTTGTAAATAAGTTTTATTTTATTTTTTGTATCTAATTCACATTGTTTATGAATAAATCGAAGATTTGAGGTCTATATAAGGAGAAGCGGTCCCACAGTAACATATGCTTTCTGATATATGAGTTACCAGCTGGATTACCTCAGCGCTCACACTTGGTCATGTTATCCGGATTGGTCCAGGCCTCAGGGATCCGGCGGTCTGTCTTAGCCGGATTTTTCCCCAGGCCTCCGGCCAAATTTTGACCAAAATTATCCGGATTGCCCAGGCCTCAAGGTCCAAATCCGGCCAAAATTATCCGGATTTGATTCAGGCCTCCGTGCGTATTGCCAGGGGTCCTCCTCTACCTTATGTCAGTTTCCAAATAGCAGAGATTTGGTAGGACGTTAGCGGGTTCAAGTTCGCCGATCCCGGAACAGTTCGGGATTTAGGACTCAGGAGCATTGCATTAATCTTCCGCGTGATTTCCACCGCGCCGGCACGTGTTTTCTCGACGGGCGCGTCTTGAGCGCGTCGTCTAAATCTACTTCGACAACCACCACATCCTAGTCTGTACATACAGTATGCCATCGGCGGAGGGCTCGCGGGGGATGTCTCGGCTTCCATCGCGGAGTAAGGTCATGACATCATTCGAGGTGTGTTTACTCAACCCCTGCTCATCGTTGCCGGACTGAATAATCACCTTTCGTCGCGCAGAATCTCGTCGTGCTCGCAAACTACCAAGAAGCTTTGCGTGATGCTCGTAAAATGGTCTGGAGAGATAGGGGTGAGCCTGCTGTGGAATTGTACACAATATGGGAGTGCCTTGAACATGCGGGACGAGGCGGTCTTCGTGAGTTGATTACTGGTGTATCAGAGACGAGAAAATAACCCTCTTAGGTACCGGTACACTTGGGTTTACTTTAAGGTCCGGCTTTAATATGTTTGTTCTGCTATTTCGTATCTGGAAAATGCCTCGGTATGTGCATTTCCTTTTTCATATTGAAGTTCGTACTAATACAGAGTATAGGCATTTCCGGTTCTCGGTCATACGGCAGGCCGTTCTGGGCGGGGACTCCCTCAGATTTGCCGCAATGCTTGGTGATATACATATTCTCACTTCTTCCAAGAATCTGTTAATTGACTTCATTCTCAGGCAGTTTTGCAGCAATATATAAATTTATCCTTAATGCTCTGCCCATACTCATTCCGCAAAGTCTACATTCTCCATTCTCTCCATCTGATTCCCCTACAACACCATTTGATGAGCTTCCCGTTACAATGGCGCCGACACGTTCGGAACGACGTCGTGGGCGTCTCTCCTTCCGGGCTCAGGCACACGAAATGTGGATACGAAAGAGAACCCGCCGCTGGCACGCGGTTGTCGCTGGTGCACTTTCCGGCGGTCTCGCAGTGCTATTCGAGAAGAAGGGCAGGCGTGTGACTATCGCACAGCAACTTTTCGTACGTGGCCTGCAGGGCTCATACAACGCACTAAGCACACGGCATAATATCAAAATCCCACACGGAGATGTCCTTGTATTTTCGCTCTGTTGTGGGCAGATCATGTATGGCTTTTTGTTGAGACCAGACACAATCCCGCCATCCTACAGCGCTTGGTACGTACCACTGTATCACATGTTGGTTGCCCCCAAAACTCATATAGCTAAAGGATCCAGAACGCGTCTAAAGTTCCTCTTCAAGGCGTGCGCGTAAATCGTTCGCTCGTCCGCGATGGTAATTTTGACTTCACGGACCTACTATCCGTGATTGCTGAGCCGCAGACGACGCCCTATAACCGTACCCGAATTGCGTCCCGCCTGCTCGCTGCAGAGACATCCGCAGATTTCGGTCCGCGCTACGCTCCATGCGAGGTCGTGCATCCCTGGCTTGATACATGTACCGCGGTCCCGTTCGACCGTTTCTTCAGCGTTGCGAAGTGGATGTTCCCGATCTATGGTGCGCTGCACCTGGTGCCCGCCGTATTGTTTAAAAGGCAGCAGTTCTGGGAGCATCCCTGGAATGTCTTCGTCCGGGCGGGTCTCGGGACGGCACGTAGCTCTGCCTTCCTCGGTGTTTTCGTCGTCATCTACCAGAGTGCGTTGACCCTCCTTTCCAGCCAGTCTCAATCCTGACGCTTCACTTCAGCTTATTTCTGCATGAAACATAATCTTCATGCGTTCCTCTCTTCCACGCGATCACCAGTGAAGCTTCGGAAAGAGTGGATCGACCTCCTCATTTCAAAGCAGTCCTTCTGGCTCGGCGGCCTGCTCTCCGGTCTCTCACTGTTCGTCGAGGCGAAGCGGCGGCGCAGTGAACTCACGATGTACGTGCTCCCGAAGGGCCTTGAGAGCGCGTGGAAGATGGCGCGCGGACGCGGGCTCGTCTTCCCCGCGGGCCCATACGGCGATGCGATTGTGCGTGTCTTCTCTTATTCTTTCTATGCGTATTAACGGGCATGATTTACTTGGTCAGCTATGTGCGATCGGAATGGGAATGGTGATGGGCACCTACCAGGTATGCATTATCCTTTTCCTCGCTTATGCATGCGAGAGACTGACGATGAGTTGATAGCACGAGCCACAACATCTATCAGGCCTCGTGCGCCGCATCCTGTACCAGTTTATCGGTCCCAATTGAATGCGTATACATACAACCCTCGAGCAGTTCGACTCGCTTAAAGCATATCATAGACATCTTATACGCGCTATGAAAGCAGCGTAATAAAAGCCAAAGATCAGCCAGGGGTGGAAGAGTTTGACAGGCAAGATCGTATGTATTCATATAAAGAACAGCGTGTAGGAGGCGCAGATAATGGGAAAGCTATCAATTTGATTGTTATCCAGCTGAACCACGAAACAACTTGAAGATGCAGACTGAAAGGCACTGGGCGCACGTTGTCATATATTACTGATTGAAATCAGAAAATATGACCAGACCGGGCTAATCGAGTGTCAGGTCAACAATGTCCTTCTCGATCTGCCTAATTCCGCTCTCTGTCTTCATCCTTTTTCTCGAAGGTCCAGCCTGGCGCTGGGACGCAGGTTCAGATCTGGTGGCCTTGCGACGACAAGCCTCCGAGTTCCTGAGCTCCTTTATCACTTCGCGCTGACTCCTCTGGTTCATAGTGCCCTGTTCCTGCCAGAACTAATCAACACATAGTCAATCACAGTACTTTGCGATACCGTGAACAACGGGTGAAAGCACCCACCTCGAGTTTCTGTAGCATCTCCGCTGTATTCTTTACTGTCTTTGTGACGTCTGCTTGGCGTCTCTGGATCTCGGCATATTGGCTTTGGAGGTACTAATGCACAAAACACATATCTTATCAGCGAGATAACCCACCATTCACAATGATCTTGCATACCTCCAGCCTGGCTCGCAATTCCTCGTCAGACTGAGCTCGCTGTCCAAAGCCTAAAACATCTGTGTTTTGCTCATCCTCTTCCTTTACAGGAGTTCTAGAACGTTTTTGAAGGCTTGAGCTGGTCGGATTCATGCTGTTCAGATTCGAATGATCACCAGATACATGATCCACTGTCATTGTTAATGGTGCAGGAGCAGGAACCGGTTCGGCGGGAATGGTGTTGGATGTTGATGCTTCCGGAATGTATTCAGATTCCGCCAGGATGGAGGTAGATATGGTGCATGTTTCTTGCCTTTCATTTGGCACAGGCACAGCTACCTGCATGTGTAAAATTGGGATGGATGTTCTTTCTGTGTCTGTGCTACTCTGCATGTGCCCGTGCATATCTGGAGGGCCTCCCACTGGCCTGGCTTCGGGTGGAAGCACAGTTCCATTGAATACATTCATCTGCATTGGAGCATGTGCAGGTCTGGGTGCGGGTGGAATACTAAAGTTTTGACCCAAATTTCTGCTGAAGCCGTGAGTACCTGGCCCTACTTCGGGTAGACTGGGATCAGTTACTACTGATGAATCCAGGTTTGCCGGTGTTGGTGCAGGTGCAGGCATGGGTGCAGGTGTGAGTGCATGTTCAATTTCCACAATCATTGGTTCGGGTGGAGTTGGTGAAGATTCCTCCAGGCTGAGCAAATGATTGGCTTCAAGGTACTCTACAGGAAAATTTGTACTGTTCAGTTGTTTCCTTTTGAGGTGCCATGCGAGGAACTCACCTTTCGGACGGTATTTGAAGCAAAATTCAATACTGCTCGTATGTTCGTATCCGACGAGTTCTATATCAATCTGATCAGGAGGGGAAAGCATCTTGTGAATTTTTTTACTCAGGCTAAAACTCTGATATGAGCTGATTGACTGACATAGTTTATAAGAAGACAGTTGCTCACCCAACCCTATGACAGAACATCTTCTTCATGTCTTCATCTAACGGAGACTCTGCAAACTCCACGAAGTAAGGTGGGCACCACGGCTCATTATCCGTGCGATCTCCTGTTACTATACACTCCCTAATCTCTATTGATATTGTTCCTACATCTGGCTCCACTTCTTCATCTGAGTCAGAGCCCAGCCCAGGGTCAAAGGTGGATGCACCTTGGGCATTTCGTTAGTTCTTCAAATGGGCAAGGAGTCTTCACAAGTGACTGCACCTTTAAGAGCTGTAGCCGATGAAAAGACGTAGCGCTTGTAAGTATTTTCGCTAACGGGCGCCCCTTTGGAAACAACCCAGGAGCATTTATCAACACTCCCCCCAATGCCGACGTCCTTGCTACCTCGAATGTACATCTCGTCGGCATAGATGCCATCCGGTTCAAAGACGACCTGACTACTCCTAGCCAGAGGCTTGCTATGGTCCATGACATTTATTTCGAAGGTCTTCAAAATATACGAATGAGAACTACTGGTCAAATTATAACAGGGTAATATCCTGACCTTGCCGATTTCGCTTTCTATCCAGCACGACATGAGCTCGCAGTTCCCATTGTCGTAAGGATCCATGTCTAGCTCTTTATCAAATTCTTCCAGTCTTCGTCCACCCGACTCAACCCATGCTTCGAATTGCTTATAGCGCATTGCTTTCGAGTGCAGAGTCACGGAGTCAGTGGAGTGGTGAAGCCAAGATCCTTCGCATCGCTTATGGCATTGGATTGTCGGAGAAAGAAAATCTGAGCGGAATTTCGATTTTTGCGCGCCTTGTTCTCGTTACGCACAAATACAATACATATCAAATCTACGCCTCAGTTCATTTGCATGACTCAGTCCATTTAGTCTGGGGACGAGAAGCGAGGAGGGCTTCGCATTCTTCAGAACAAGTCAGATGAGCTGAATTGGTGTCTCTAGCTCGGAGTTTAAGTTCCAGACTGGAGACAGCATGATCATCGCTAAAGCCTGCTTTGAGCTTTTATAGTTCGAGTTCACAAGTCCAAACAGGAACGTGGGAGCACAATACGATGGAACATACATTCAAATATGAAACTATACGGTGGTGCAAAGAGAAAGAGAGGGTATCTAGATCGTGGTGGCGCAAGGCGCGAGAAATTTTGGAAACGGGCGCCGATACCAGAGAGCGACGCAGAACAAAGTATCGCCCACGCAAAGCCTAGTTGAGTGAGATCTCCTCCGTCGCGCCAATGTCGTCGTCCGCCTCGCCGAGATCGACACGTTCCTTCTCCTTCTCAACAGGATCCGGCGGAGGCACCTCCATCGGCGCGGCCGAAAGAGGGGAGAACGGTGCCTCTTTCGCATGCCCTGCATGTTCGCTATGCTCTTGCTCGCCATACCCGCTGTCCGCATCACCATCGCCCGAGGAGGCGGTCGTGGGCTGTGACGCCGAGTTTGGCAGCGGCGGGACGGGAGGCACAGACTCGGCAGGCGGCGAGGACGGCGGAAACTTAAAGTTGCGGTCCATAGTCCCGTTACGCGCGCGCCGCTCAGCGGCTGAGATCGGCGATCGTTGATCCTTGCGTCCCGAAGGTGAGTCCTCGCCTTCGCCCGCGGTAGCAGGATCTCCATTTGCATCTACTGTACTGCTCTCATCTGCTTCTGCGACAGGTGCGACGCCGTTCTGCTTCGCTTTTGTATGGGACTGATTCACAAAGGAGGATGAGGAGACCTCAGTTTGTGCGGAGGGACGCCGCGGAGGTGGCATTGATGCACGGTTCCCTGGACCGGCACCGGCACTTGCAGGTGGACTTGTCGTACCCCGAGAGGGCGAGCGTTGGAGAGTTACCTGTGACATGGATTGCGGGCGCGTGAAAGGCGCAGAAGATAACGGCGTATTCGGCGTTGCTCCCAGATAATATTGGGCGATTGGAACCATTCTATGACAAGGTATTAAATCATAGTTAGACAACAACGCAAAATTATGGATTAGAGAGAATGGACGAACTTCCTTTCCGATTGGCATGCGAGAATCCATTGAGGCTGGACGATAGGGATGCTGACTTGTAAAGCACGCTGGTACTCAACACCAGGTCCACTGTTCGCAGCGGCTCCCTCTCCAGCAGGGGTGTTGCACACGAAGTGTGTTGTGTCAATCTGAATCTTATCGCTCCAGCGTGCGCGCATCTCACGCAGCGCATGCTTCGCATCCTCAAGCAGCACCTTATCATGCACCGTACCGAAGCAGACACTGATGCCTGACGTGTCCGTCATAGTGTGCGTGCGTACGCGTACAACGTTGCTTGGGAAGGTGCCGGCAGACGTGCGCAGGACAAGTTGGAAGGTGTAGTCCGTATTGAGTTCCAGCCCTGTGAGTTTCGTAGAAGTATTGTGTCGAGGCTGCGGAATTGCAGCAAGACGTTGACCATTGCGGTAGATATCCAGCGAACGAAGTGTCGCGGTGGCCATGTGCAGGGCAGGCCATTCGAGCGTCACGGACGTTTGAGTAATGTTACGGACCTATATATATATATATATATGATCATGATATTTGTTCGTTTAGCCATTAGAAGAACTGGCACGTAGAGACACACTGACGCACCTCAAGATTCGGCGGCTTGGGCGTGTCCACGCCGAACGTCTCATAGATCTCCTTCTGAAGGTCCCAGAACTCCTGATCCCTCCGCTTTTCCTCCGCGAGATTTCGGTTCACCGCTATGTTGACTATCGAGCCCGCCGTCGCGCCGGGCGGCAGTAGTATCGAAGGGAACTCGATGAGATGTGCGCGCTCGCCGAGCAGGATCTGGCGTTACGGTACTTTAGTCTCGAGTTGTACGACCAACTGTTCTTGTTTAAATGTGCGCTTACCGCCATTCCGGCGTCTACATAAAGTATCAGAGACATTCTCATACAGCTCACAAATGCACATACCCAGCTTTCCGACTGTGAACATGAAGCTTTCCGGAGATTTTGCCATGATGTCGTGGAAGCAGCTGAGGAGACCGTGACGCGAGCGACGCGCTCGCAGCAGGAACGTCGATCACTGTTTTCGGACGCATCCGCACGTGCTTGTGAGAGTTTGGCTGCGCACGGGCCAGCAACAAGTTTTCACTTCATGCTCGTCGCGCCCTGTTTCTTCACATCAACGATAGCGGAAGAAGACATCGCTTTTTATTTTATTTTTACGTTCAACGAAAAAGTGGGTCCCACCGCTGGGATCGAGTATGAGTATAAAATCTAACAAGAAAATTTTGCATCGATAGGATGTCTGACGCTGGAGATGAAGTCCAAGTCGATGCCCCGGCCGCTGAGGTCGAGGTCAGCGAGGCCCCGAAGGGCAAGCTTTCCGTTGAGGACGCTCTTCAGGTGCGTCAGCTCGTCACGTCGCTTTAATCTCATGTACTGAAGACTCGATCGATGTGCAGCAAGTCCTGAAGAACGCGCTCGTGCACGATGGTCTCGCGCGTGGGCTGCGCGAGAGTGCGAAGGCGCTCGACAAACGCCAGGCACATCTGTGCGTGCTCGTCGAGGCGTGCACGGAGGCGGAGTACCTGAAGCTTATCGAGGCACTCTGCGCGGAGCACAAAATCAACCTGATCAAAGTCGGTGACGCGAAGGTGCTCGGCACGTGGGCCGGCTTGTGCAAAATCGACCGCGAAGGCAACCCGCGCAAAATCGTCGGATGCTCGTGCGTCGTCGTCAAGGAGTATGGTGTTGAGAGCGAGGGCTTGAACGTTCTACTCGACTACTTCAAGAACCGTTAGGTAAGTATTTTGTTCCTCATTCTATTTCTCTTCTGTCTTGTCTTTTTTTCTTTGCTCTCTTTTGGGATGACAAACAGACTCCCTCAACGGAGAGAAGATATTCTTCTTTTTGAAGATAAAAGTCTATCCGGAATCATTATATTTTGTCTGATACTTACATACCATCCCATCCCATCCTCCTGTCCCTTTCTCTTCCTTAGCTAACTCCGATGCCTTTTCTAGATCCGTGTATCTTGTATGTAGTGTCGTGCACTTTATACCAAAAATGTAGCATTGTATGCTTTGCAAATCACCTTCAAATGTGCGATGTTGAAACAAGCGTGCAAATATTGACAGCGCCCTGGCACTGAAGTGAAGACGACCCTGCAAACCTTCCTCTTATCTCCGCCCCAATTCACCATTCCAGCCGGCGTAATTTTGGTTCCGATGACAATTGTACGCATACAAGACTAAATTCCACAGGCGAAATGAATTGAGACCGGCGTTCATCTGTGATGTTCACACTCCAGATCCGCCTTTAACTCTGACGCGACCTAGAGCTGGGTCGTGATTCTCTCCGCCCTTTCCCACTCTTCCTTTAACCACGGCCATCAGCTCCACTCTGTATATATAGGAGTGCTGGTCGCTCGAGTGGCTCAGGCTGGCACGACTCGGACGCGGAACCCCCTGACGTTGGAACCTCGTTATTGCTGTGAGACAGGCTAACGGCCTCGGAACTTAGTGCTGGAATGACGAGCTTGCTCGCGGAGCAGGGTTTGTGGTACGGGAGACTTTGTACTAGTGCGCGCTTTGTTGGCTGCAATCCTTAGTATGTAGCACTGACTTTTTATGTCTTCAGCCTCATCTTCCGCTATTATTCTCTACGACCATTGTGAGTGTCCTATTTCTAGCCCGGCGTCTGGTCGACGACTGATAACCTTCCCTTCTGTATAAAAATAGTGATAACGTTTGGCGACGAAGTGCGCTTAATCTGGGTGCGTCTTACTATATCTTCTATACTGGTACGACTGAATCCTAATGCCATTCTTTCAGAGATCAAGATGGTCCGCAGGAAAGGTCTTGTTCCTCATTGTTTGTCTTACAAAACCTCGCTGTTCTCGAGTTCGCTGCTCATCTGAAGAACGCAGAGTCGATATTATAATATCTTCACGGTTATGTGAGTGCGCTATCTCGCAAGTCAAATCAATCTGCTGACAGGGTTTTCAAAGATTTAACTCGAGCAGTGCGTACTTTATGGACACCAAAAGACTCCTAAAGATGCTCATGTTGAATTATTAGTCTTATATTCCTCGACTATTTCTTCACGCCTGTTCGTCTCCTTGTTCGTCTCCTCTGACGCTTTGATTGACGGAAGCGTTACTCCCTTCTAGATGTGAGTTGCAGCGCATACATCCCTTCAAGATGGCTTCTGAGCAGAGCCGCCTCCTGAAGGCTTCGCTTGGCTCCGCTGGCAAGCTACCTCCGGCATCTTCGTCTACGGTCTCACTGAAAGTGAATGCACCTCGACCTTTTTTTCCATCGTTTCATTCTCGATGATCTGACGAACAACGATACATCGGTTTTTGTTTCTAGTTATACTGATGCTACGACTGTACGCGATGTACAGCTCGAGCCGCCGAATCCTGACGCTGCTCGTCGTAGGCTTCACAACTGTACTCATCGCAGAAATCGTCATTATCGTGCTTTCCACGCAAGCACAAATTGGTACGTAAACCCAACTCTGATATTTCTTCTCTTCACTTTCTCTCTCTAAATATATATCTTTATCAGGTCCAGTGAACGCCGATCCCTCCCGCCACCTCTCAATGTCATCATGTATCCTCACCGACACCTGGCCGCTCTCCTATCTTTACTGGCTCCCCTTCCTCGCATTCGAATTCCTCCTCTTCGCTCTCGCGCTCGCCAAGGGCGTGCAGTCTGTACGCGAACACGAGCTCGAGCTCGGCGCCGATGGTTTCGGGCTCGGGCTTTGCTGCAAGGCACCCGGACGCGGCCGCGCTGCTAAGGCGCTCGAAGTATTGATCAGGGACTCGATCTTATATTTCGTGCTGTGCGTACCTTATCTTCCCGGTGCATCTCCCGCGCTGTCCGGATACTGATGGCGATGTAACCCCAGGATCTTCGCGATATTTTTGGCCAACACTCTTGCTTGGATCATCAAGGATGTTAGTTCCCCTCCCATTCCTCTTCGCTCCATATATAAATCCATCTCATTTATGCTATTCCACCATTCATGAAACATCAAACCCGAATAGGGCCGCATCGGTGAGATCCCCGTCGCACTCGCAGTCGCGCTCTCGACCGTCATGGCCCAGCGTCTCCTGCTCAATATCCGCGAGAACTTCGAGAGGCGACGCGCCTGCATGGATGCCGACGTGTCCACCGCTGCGGCATCGGAGACGTTCGCGCTGAGCACGATGGCGTTCGACGGGCAGTGCGTTGTCTCAGAGGCGGGGCCGAAGCACGGTGAAGGTCGCGGACTTGCCGGATTGAATAACAGGGCCCATCACGCGGCAATGACGAGCAGTGCGCTGAGCGGGTTGACCGCCGTCTCGCCCGTATCACCCGTGAGTGCTATTGAGGTTGGTGAACGAAACCGCATAAAGTCCCGCGATTCCGACCTTCACGAGTATGACCCTCAGAATTGGGGGCCCGAGATTGTGTCCCATTCTCACTGCGAGGCTCCGCACCTTGAAGTGCATTCAATAAGCCATCCTGTAAATAATGGTATCTCTTCTACTTCATCCTTCGGCACTGGTATTTCGTCTTCTGCATGTTCGTAATCTGTTGTCCGCTTTCATACTTCTTGTACAGTTACTTTAGCGAGTAAGTTACATGTACTTGATAATGCCTTGGAGATTATTTTTTCTCGTGCTGGAGAAAAGATACAAGCTTGGAGTGAATGGCTTTGCGCAGTTTGCGCAGTTCTCACCTTAACGTAGCACAATCAGACGACCTCTAGAATTAATCAAGACTTAAAATATGTAGGATGATACTATTTACATTAGAATTTAGATGGCGCCAATTACTCTGATACGGATGCTAGTGTCACGGTTAAATCCGCCGTCCGATGCCCTTCTTTTATCTCTAATCCCGCAGCCCCAGCCCTCCCTGTGTTCCTCAAACCTCCGGACCCTAAAAGCTACGTCGTGAACGCTTCACAATAACCACCCATGGTTTTAGGGGGCAGATTTCGGCTCTGAGACGTGGATATTAGCATACGGAACGATGTTCTTGAGCTTGTGAGCACTGAGAACATGCTCTGTCTCGATCTCAAGCTCGGAAAGATCGGCGTGATTTGCGACCAACGTCCGGAGTAATTTGTATAACTCATTCGGTGAGTTCGCGCAGTTCCCGATTCGCAATGTCCGGAGGAATAGTGGGTTATTCTGTAGGTCATCGTGGGTGAAGGAAACCTTGCAGTTCTCCGTGTTCAATGAAAGTGTCTGTAGAAGGGGACTACGAGTGAAGAATGTGCTGATTGGAAGGGTGAGAGTAGGCGCGTCCTCGTCCTGTGTCCGGATACTGAATGAAAGGTTGGATACCGAACATAACTGGTACGGATCCGGGAATGCCTGAATGAACCACTTTGCCAAGTCAAACTCCTCTTCGAAGGCTATAGATATAGATACGTTTTGAACTTTAGGCATCCTTAAGGCTCTCGTGATCTGTGCAAGCTCCGGCGGATGACAGGCAACTGCGACCTCCGCTTCGCCAGACATATAAGATTCATCTCGTATCCAATTTGAAATGCTGAAAGAGACGACGTTCGGAAGTTCCACCTCAAAGGCATCGAGGGAGTCGGAGTAAGTTGGGAATATTATGAGTGACACATCGAGATAGATGGTGTGCAACAATGGTGCATGTTTCAGAATCTCCACGAGTCCCTTCAAAAACCCACCACCTTCACCGAATTCACAGCTGTTCGAGACGTATTTAAACGACTGCAGAGACTTCAGGTAATCTCCTGGCGGCAGATCGTCCACTAATTCAACCACCTTTGCACAAGGAAATGACCAATCTGGATAGCCGTGGTGCTCGATAGAAGAGATAAGAAGGCGCAGAGTCTCTATCGAAGGAAACACCAGCGAAGGGTGAGCCTCAACGAGTTTGTTGTCCATCGAATCGAATTCTGCACTTAGATAGTGCCAGCGATCTTTGTGCGCAAGCACTTGAAGAATGTCCTGCTCCAGATCGTCCGAGTAGTTGAACTGTACTGACAGTGGCCCATTTTTTCCCCGAAGGAGAAGTAACTCGAGAGCTTGGCCGCGGCAAGCGTTGAGATCGAGATATGTCCAGACAGCGGTAAACGACAGAACCATATCTCGGAAATGCTTGCAGACCAGCGACATAATGAAAATGACCTTACGTGCCCCGACGAAGATGTCTTCTTCCAACTCCATCAGATTCCTGAATATGCGTAGATTGACCTCCTTTGGAAGCGACACTAGGTCGCGACGACGACCGAGAGGGATGATCTGATCGCGGCCCTTCGCAATAACCCAATCTAAACTTTCCATCAATGAGCACAGAGCTTTCCTCGCATCCTTCAAAATCTGTATCTGCATGTCGTCCTCGCTTAGGTCTAACTCCTGAGTGGAATCTAAGCAGCTTGAGAGGCCACGTCATTAATATTTTCGACTGAGACGCCCGGAAAACGAAGGGAGAACTGACCTTTGAGAACCAACGTAATAATTTCTGAGCCAAAGCTCTTCCGCTTCCATTCTCCCTCCATGTTCCTTTAGCTTGGTAGTGGACTTTAAGAGGATAGATAGGGTACGTGGATCAACACAAATGTCGTGTTTCGACGGGGAACAATAAGAAGACATTGCGTTCAGCCAAAAACTTGTAACGATGCCGTTGCAGTTTGAATTTCGGCCTTGCAAAACTTGTTTTAAAAAAAAACTGCGAGGCGAACACGAGTGTTAGAATTATTTCAGAAAGAGATTGGAGAATATTAGTGGGTGAAAAAGATGTAAGAACAAAAGCGCCGAAGCCAAACAGTACAAAATAACGCGGCCCCATTATATCACGTGTTCGAAACGAAAGTTACTCGAGCTGTAGTTGCTCTAAACACAAAATAACAATTAAGGTGGAACAGTGGTATGATCTCATATCTTCATGCATAACCAGGCATTGGATTTTATAACGCGTTATACAAAAGGAGCATTACTCTAAAATAAATTTAAAATTATTATAACTGAGTTGAAGATATCGACATCTCATTCCTCAAGGGTATTGGTCAGACAAAATAAAGGCCTGACTGTCTATATTTTCCTTGGAGTCTCGCAGCTATCGCGTGAGTCGTTTTGGTTGGGTCTTATGATCTTATCTCCAGTTACCACAGAGAAGCCACAAAATCTGCCCCTTGAAGCTTGCCTCTGCAGATCTCCTTCCCACCAGACTTTTGCGGCAATAGCAGACAACTGCAAGCTTTTTCTGCCATGCAATCGATTGCAGAAACAGCTAGCAGAGATTAGTTTGCTGATCATAAAAGGCTTCCCGTTGCGTCACCAATGTGATTAACCTTCTTGGGCGTTTAGAGAAGACAAATGTTACTCTCGATGAGCTGAACATCAAACGGAATTCGATGTTGAAGTCGGTAAATTCTGGAGTAACTTTCCAAAGGCCAGTATTACTGTCAAGTATATGCCCTAAGGTTGAGATATTTCGCTGCACATCGGAATGTGCGTTACCCCAATCTCGCCTTCTTCCGCGTGTTTCCCGCCACGCTATCGCTTGCTGCATTTCCAGAGCTTACGCCCACTGGTAGGCGCGCCATGCCTACTCCACCATACACCGTTCCCGTGGTGTACGAGCCCGATCCCATTGCAGCAGGCGCTGCAGGTCCAAAGCCGCTTGCGAAGCTCGCCACGCCGCTAGCAGGGCGCGCAGAACTCGCAGGTGCAGGCGGAGGTGCGCGGGCAGCAGCGGCGGCGGCGTTCGTAGGAAGCATTGCAGCGGATGCTTCATCATGAGTGATGCGACGCTGAGGAGGTAGCTGCGTCCCGCTTAACGTGAGGAACGCACTGAATTACAATTAGTCGAAATAAGCTGTTTTGAAAGAAGGCGACACACTTCCTCGTGGGCACGGGCTCCTCTTGGAACCATTTATGTTCCATTGCTTCACGCGCCGTGAGGCGCTTCTCTGGATCGTACGCAAATAGGCGACGTAAGAGATCGTATCCGTCTTTTGAGCGGATGCGTGATTGGCACCACTCATACAATCTGTCCTTGAATCTAAGCAAGTAGTATAAGGAATCTGTTGAAGCTCATTTGTCACTGCTGCCACTCACTTGTCGAGCCTCTTCATGTTCTGAAACTCCGGCATGTACTTCAGTGCAGGCCACTCGGCAACTAAAAGAGCATGAGCTTAGTGACAAGAAGAACAATACAAAGGGCGGACCATCTGGCGTCCCCCGAACTTCAAAAATCCTGAGTAACTGGTCTCGCTGGAATGGAACGTTCTTTTTGGAGTCCATTTTTGCCTCCTCGCCTTTGAAAACAGGCCTTAGACTCGCCAACTCCGCCAAGACGCAGCCGACAGCCCAGATGTCGATTGCCTTCGTGTAGTGTTTTGCACCGAGGAGTAGTTCGGGTGCACGATACCAAATAGTCACGACAACTTTATCGCCCGAAATCAGCGGTTGTAGCGGCTCGTAAACCAGTCGAGCGAGGCCGAGATCGCCAACTTTGACGACACCGTTAGAGGTAATGAGGATGTTTGCGGGTTTTAGATCACGATGCAAGATATGACAGGAGTGAAGGTAAAGAACACCATTGAGAAGTTGGTACGTGAGTGATTTGAGTACGGGTTCTGAGATCTGAGTACGAAGATTTTGTGAATGATGATGGATGACTTGCTGCAACATGGTCCATGTCAGAAAATGGCTTTCTCTCCCGACAATTTGAGATACTGACGAGGAAATCGTGCTCGGCGTAGTCAAAGATCATGTAGATCGACTTGTCTTCCAAGATAACTTCTTTAAGTGCAGCGATATTTTCATGATCAATCTCACGATTTAACTGGAATATCATAAGTATTGATAAATTAACGCCAAGTAAAAGAGTTGTGTCTAGTGAACTAAGTACGGACCGCGATCTCTCGTATAGCGCTCTGGCTAATCCCAGTGTAAGTGACTGCTTCGCCCTCTTTATCCGGCTTGAACTTCTTTGCAGCATATATGCGATTGGCATCCTCCCCATCCTTGGCTTGCACTTTGTAGACACGCCCGTAGGTACCAGAAGATATGAAGCCGAGGAAAGTGTACTTAGACTGCACGGATTTGCGGGCACTGTCTCGCCTGGCGCGGTATGCGCGCATCGGATCATTCTGTAACGTGCCAGACCAGTCTTCCAGCATTTCTAATGCTCAGGTCATTGAGGGTTGAGGCCGAGCTGCCGCAGCATAATGCAACTAGAGCCGAAGATGATGCGTGACTTTATCGTATGTTACTAAAAATACAATCTTGTGACTATCACGTGCATCACGCTTCGTGCGGTTCCGACAGCGAAAGTTGGCCGCGGACGGCGATTAGCACAGTCTGCCATGTCGCAAGCTGTGGGCAACGTAAGCCTTCAAAAGTATTGGATTTGAGAGTATTGAGCTTTTTTCCCCTACAGACCGTTCTAGCATACGCCAAAGCATGGCACCATGTCGACGCTTCGGGGCGCACATTGGGCAAACTCGCTGAGCGAATAGCGACTGTCCTCATGGGCAAATACAAGCCCATGTACGATCCAGGAGGTGAGAATATACCATCCACATGTCTGATGCTTTCTTGCTAATTGACATGTGTCTTCGTATCGTATCGGACGACTAGTGGACTGTGGTGATTACGTTGTGGTAACGAACGCGCGGAACATTCGGGTATCAGGAAACAAGGCGGAGCAAAAAGTGTACTACAGCCATACGATGTTCCCCGGTGGTCTGAAGGAGCGAAAGTTCAAGGACCTTATTGTACGAAAACCCGACGACGTAAGTACCCCATTACTCTTTCCTAGATTCTAGTCACTAAATTCTCCAACTCCACATGGACTTACTGCACTTCCTGAAGATTATTCGGGAAGCAGTGTCTGGCATGCTTCCCAAGAACAAATTGCGCGATCGCCGGCTGGAGCGCTTGCGGATATTCGCAGATGAGGACATGGGTGCGTTCAAGCACAACATCCTGAAACGATGGGAGGACGGGACGCTTCCGAGTGATACCGCAACAAAAAACTTGTAGCTGTAGGTGGATGGTTCTTCCCGAGGGCTGCTCTGCTGTCGAGGTGTTGCTCTGGCTTTGTGTGCTTTTACTTTATCTTCTCACATAATAATTTATCTCGTTACTCATCGTCAGAAAGCGCGCTTCAAGGGTCTTACTTATTCAACTGAGCTGCTTTCTGAAGAACTACGGTCTGTGGTACTCTTACCAATGCCATTCGTGGCATCCTTTTCTCCGACTTCCTCGGCTGACTGAGAGCCATCCCGTTGCTCCTGAGCTTCATTTTCTGCACGTCCACCGGCTTCGCCATCATCGACTTCCCTCTTCCTTTGGCTAAGCTTCCCTCCTCGGACTCCATGTGCTCGGAGCGCCTCTAGCGATTCAATCTGTCGCAGCCAGTCCTCCGGTGGCTCGGCGCTCATCATCTCCATAACGTGTTCCTGCAAGAGCATTCCTGGAAGTGTCGTGAGCTTGATGTAAGTCCGAGGGAGTGCGAGTAATTTGTCCTACCTATGGCCATTAATGCGGACCCGTCGAATGCTTTGTACATATCCCGCCGTGGGATTTCCTTTGGTCTCCTCCGCTTTCCCATTCTTGACCTAGTACGCCGATGTTCCGCGTTGTTCTCGTCGGTGTGTCCTTCCATCCGTCCCTGTATGTACTCAACGGCTTTGTCGCTGCCGTCACTCCAATGACCGTTGCCGTCGGAGTCAAGCTCCAGTTCCTCTTCTCCGAGGACGCGCTGTCCATTTTTCTTCGCCACGGAACACTTGAGCCTCGCAAGTTTGCGCGACTTCCTCACCTTCCGTGCCTCTTGTGGAGCGTTAAACAGGCAGCCGCGAGCAGTGTAATATTCACTCGCAAAGTGATGTATGCATTTTAGCAAGTCCTGTATTCGGAGAAGTCAGGAATTACACATAAAGTCATGTGTAGGACATGAGGCTCTCACAGAGGAAGGAACAGGGAGCAATGACTGAAAGTAAGGAGACTCGCTTTCAGTGACATGTTGAGACGAAGACACGGCACCCGAACTCGAGGCTTGTGTAGAACTGAGAAGCCCGGGTGAGCTCGTGCGCAGCACATCGAGAAACGAGAAGTCGTGGTAAAACTTCCTCCTCTTCCTCGCCCTGACATCCTTCACATCATCCACACTGTCGCTCGCACTTCCATCCTCTCCAGATGCCGAAGAACTCTGTAGCTGCCGTCGCTGCTGGGAGCTCTCACTCGGACTCACGAGGGCGTCTATACCATCCTCTTCTTCTCCTGCTAGTTCTTCCGCTTTTTCTTTCCCCTTCCCTTCCGGCTCCTCAGATGTGAGGATTCTGGCACGCCGACGCTGCTTTATCGACGCCGTGCCGCCGGCATCGAGTGCGACCCAGTTTGTTCGCACGTCACGAGCTGTATACCGTGCTAGGCGTGTCGTCCGCGCCTTCGTGTTCGTGCTACCAGAACCCTGCCTTTTGCTACTGCCAGACGCGCCTGTGAACGCTTGCACGCGCGAACCATCGGGATGAAGCCGCAAGCTTGCGAAGTCGTGGACTGTGCTGCGGCGGCGTATGCTCATGTTGAAAGAACAGTGACGGCCACGGTCAAATACAGTCGGGGAGATCACTCCTTCCAAATACGGAATAAGCTCTGGAGGTCTTCTAATCGGGAAATATGATCGACCATTATGCAAGTCCGCCTTATGTACCCAGGTATGCGCCTCTGCCGCTTGTTCGATCACTGTATTGAAGTCTGGAAGTCCGCAAAAGCGCCCAGTCGTCATTCACGCCTTTGCAACGTGTCCCCTTGCCATTCCCGTGGCCTCTTTCCTCCATCCTCTTCAATTTCGGAGATAATTTTATAATCATGTGCAAGCATCCTTTTCTCTCTGCAGCCTTACAATGCATCCAGCTGAATTTCTCTAACAGACGTATCTCATAGATGTGCAAAACATGATGAAACATGCGCAACGCGCCCGCGTAAATCACATCTTTCAAGCGTGCAGTATAAGTTCCCAATCCCTCGCTACTGTCTGTGCTTTGGGTTTCAAGAGCTTAACAGCCGAAAAAGGGAAGCTAAAAGCAAGTGATATCAACATTATATTCACGAAAGGGTGGACTGCGTGCCGACGGTGTGCCGACGATGCGCTTGCCTGAATGCATTCCGCTTTCATCTCTTCTTCAGCTTGCACATTCTACTGGTAACTTCCCGCACTTCAAGGCGGGAGTCGCCACAGAGATGCTGGCATCGTATCCGAGATAAGAATCTGAATCGTACGAATTCACTAAACCGGAGTTACACGACTCCGAGTTCGGGGCAGACGGCAGTAAGTCTGGATCCCCTCTCTTCTCAACCCCTCTTTTCAGTGACGATATATCTGGTGCTTGTACCCAAGGAGTGCCGTAGGCTAACGCACGGAGGGCTCTACATCCATGGCGGGCTACTCCGAACATCGCCGGCCAGTGGATACGCGCGGTAACCTTTGGAAAGTAAGTTCAAATGCTCATCACACAGTAACTCTGCTTGGACTTTTACTTGCCGACATAAGCTTGGCGAAATGGAGGAGTGCTGTCAGCTGCGGAGTCTATGGGCGCACGTGCAAATGAACTGGATTAGGAACTGCAACAGTGCCGCTTGGACCCAGATAGAAGCGATCGCACGCACGCGAGAAAGCCCTGGTCGACTGTGTGGTATATGACGACGTTACTTGATATCCAGTAACTTACACTCAAGGACGGTGAATGTCGGAAGCCCTTGCACGCTGTGCGTTTCTTCCACGACGACCATCGACTGTCTCCGGTTTCTCTCGTCAACAGTTTTTCGGTGGAATCCCCGTTCTGCCTGTCGGGACGAGCGGGTGACTCCATCCTGGACGCTAATGTACCCATATCCGATGCCTCTGCACAATTTTCGCTGGCCCGGACGGTACATTCTATATTTTCCAGCGCCTGCCTGTTGTTTCAGAGTTGACATCATTCTATCTTAGCTAGTAATTCATCGGTTTTTCACCGCGGAATTTCAGGGGTAAGTGACCATCTCCACAGGCACGATTGAATTGAAACTTGTCCACATCGGAAGCAACCTTAAAATACCTAGATGTATTGCTTCGCGGATCAAGGACGGCGGACCCGAGCAGTCTGAGGCACTGTATATGTGAGTTTCTCTCATATACACTGTTCTCTCTTCTCAGTCGTCTAGTCTCGTCAGACATATAAACTAAGGCGATGGCCGCCACAGCCTGCGGACGACTTTATGTTTCGCATGAACTTTTGTACCACATCGAGATCGTAAAAATCCCGAGGAGCAATACTTGAGCTTGAGGAGACTGATGTGGGTCATAATCAGAGCCTGAAATTACGGATTTAAGACCTACTTTCTATTCCAGCCAAAAAATGCACTCGGAGCCTCTGGTACATGGCCGGCTCGACTAGGAAAATGCTCCCATTGCAATTCAAGGATCATTCTGCATTTAGACCCGATCGGAAGGAAAAGATGTCGAAGGTCTGCAAATTTAGGTGCATGTAACATATATACTAGTTTTTATCCTAAAACAACATAGTTAAGTAAGGCTCGACATTCAAAACATCGGACCCGGCAAAAAAAGAAAAAGAGAAAAGCGCAAGTGGAGCGGACCTAAAGTGAGTTAATTATAGGAATATGTTACTGTCGCGCAACTTGGCTTTACGAAACCCCATGAGCGCGGTCATTAGATATTAAATGCGCAGTTCTTGCGAAAGCGCTCGGAGGAAAGTGCGCATAACGATGCGGGTGCGGAAAATAAGCTCTTCTGATCCACATGTACGGGCCTATATATCTGGAGAGACCGCACTCCAATACAGCGCCTCTACAGAGGCTCCCATGCGCCTTTATCCGTCCGGCGCCAGGCACGGGAGCTGGGAAAAAGGACAGCCTGGAGACGGGGAGCGAGGCTGGCCCATTGTTTTGCAGCACGTGCCTCCGCGTCAGCGTCGAGGATTGAGTGGACATTTCGGTGGCAGGGGAGTTCAAGGCGAGTAAGGTCGGAGAAGGAGGAAAGGACGCTCTTGAGCGTCGTAAATATTTCCTGTGAATTATTTTGATGAGTTATACTAGTGAGTTAATGCAATATGAGGCTTAGACGGAGCGGGACTGCTAACAGATTCGTTATGATAATCTGCGGAGACGTTGTGAAGCCGCAAAGACTGCAAGGCAGGCAGGCACATCGCGAGCGCACGAACGAGGACAGACGACCAACCGGGCGTCGCGACACTGAAGCTCAATATCGGCGCTGATGTCAGACCTAGCGAGGGCACGATGCATCCAACTTCAAGTTCGACATTCGGGGAATGCCATGCGAGTGTGACTCGTCGCACGGGGCGCCCAGGAACCAGCGCGGGAGCAAGACGGCGCGATCCCATGTATGAGGTCAATGCGGGTAATGCAATAGGTGGTAGCGAAAAGGGCGACGCATTTCGCGAGTCTGGGTGATTTGAAGGGACGTCTCCTCCTAGACAGAGAGACGTAATGGAAGGATGGCGGGTAAGAAAGTCGGCTAGAGGTGCTGGGCTGGGAGACAGGTCCGCAGTGGAGGAGAATGTAGTAAGACGGGGAAACGTGCAGCCGTTAAGTGCGGGCAAGTATGGCCCTTCTATTGCGAGGTGGAGTGCTGTAAGCTGATTGAGTGACCGAAGCACGGTGGAGAGAACGGGACCGAGTTTTGATATACAATTCCTTGAGTCTCTAAAGAGATGTTGATCAGAATCAGCATATGATCTCCCTCATAGTGCAGCTCTGTTTCCAGCTCACTTGACCATTATAACGAGTTCGCGGACAGACTGCGCCGCTTGGGGCTTCTTTTGCAATGATTGGAAACACTGCAACGTCTGAGAGACTGTCGTAAGCTCCAGATGGCGGTAGATTAATTTCTCTGAGACTTCATTGAACGAAGTGTTGGCTCGTGCGACAGACGTGAGCGTAGTCCTAGGCACATTCTCAAGGATTTGATGGAAAATCTCGACAGGAATGGTATGAGAATCCGACGACGATCTAACGTGGCCAGAAGAAGGGCGTTTAGAGGACGAAGACGACGATGAGGCAAAGGGGTTTGGCATGACTTCAAGTAAACAATCGTCAGAGATTCAAGCGAAAGGTGACTGTAATGAAGAGGGGCACACTAACATTTCGCCGGCATTGCGCTAGCGTAGGCTCCTTATTAAATAAACGACGAAGCTCCAGGCACGAGGAGGATGGAGGCCAATTTCTCGAATCAGCTGGCTGATGGAATACAAATACCGCTTAGAATAGTATAGAGCTGGATGCGTGCTCGTCCGCGCCTGCAGTGAAGGTCACGACGGATATCGCACACCGTGAGCAGAATCGCCAGACACAATCGGATAGAGAAAGACACGAAAGGTGATCCGTCTTCTTGAGCGATGTCGAGATCCCGGTAGGCGGAGGCCGGGGAAACTTGGCGGGATCTCCAGAGATCTGGCGTTGCGATACGTCCGAAAATCGCATATTTTTTCATGCTTGAGGAGAGAATTATATACACCATGTGGTCTGAGAAGCTCCAGGACCAGTCTCATAAAGTTCCCAAGAAGCAGGAAGAAGGAGAGATGATGGTCGATGCAGGCGCTCTCGGCAACGCGGCATGGTTCAGACTCCGCATAAAGGCGCCTACTCTTTCGGGATCACTCTTTGACTCGAAAGTATAGATTGTTTCAGCTTGGGTTCCACCTCTCAATGCTTTCCCGTGTAGCTCTCGCTTATGGAACTCTAGCACTCGCTTCCTAGTGAAATGAAAACTGATGTTCTCGGGTCATAATCGTGTTTCAACTAAAACGATTCATCATCGTTCGTTGCTGATGAGACCGGACTTCCATTCTCGCAAGCCTTTCTAACAGAAATAAAATGTATCACTCATTGAGACGCTAGCTCAAGAATCGGATTGATCAAAGATTTCGACGGAATAATCGCTCTTCCTTGCGACCACGAGCCTCGCTTTGATGCACTCAGTCCTATGCAGACACAAAACCTTCCTCTGCCTGCATGCGCCGTCCCGCTTATCAATCCGAAAGTCCTTCCATAGACTGTTAGTCTCGGAATCGCTGCCATTACATGTATTTCTTACGGATGGCCCGCTTTACCACTTCCATGCTCTATTTCTGGTGCAAAGCGCAAGCACGAAGTCGAAGAACCTTTGGATCCGGAATCTATTTCTATAATCCGAGCTAGAGTCCCACTTGCCGCCGGCTCTCTAAAGCCGTCTTCGTGCAATGCGTCGAGGATAGCGCATTGCTCGACCGATAGATCCCTATCTTTGCTTACCTGTCTTATTCGACGAAGCCAGGTAGATTACTCCCGTTGACGTTCTCCAGTGTTACTTCTCATCTGCCAGGACCAGCCGACTTCTTCTGCCAACGGCCTCCGTTGCAACTCTATTCTTCGACTATACTATTTACACGACTCTGTGAGCATCACTTTCTCGCCGAATAGTAAGCGGCCATATACTCAGGGATTGTGGGCTACCTAGCGATCAGGAACTTATTCGGATGGGTTTTCCGATTAAAGGGATTCCGAACCTCTCTAACTTGCTCACGATACCATGTACATGCAAGGGTTATCTTTTCATGTGTGAAGCACATCCACTGTCACGCAATATAACTATCCCTTCATTGGCCACAAACCTAGAATAACTGTACATGCCATTACTGCGCAAGAAGCTGCAGCAATCAAAATTCAATGTGCTTGCCAAATCGGCGCTTCTATCGACCGTCATCTGGCACTGGCATCCTGATTCCAGCCGGAGATTCCGCGTTCCTACCGCGTAAGCGATGCTCTACTTCCCATCTTCCGGTATGTGCGACCGGTCGGGCAGACACTGATCTGTGTGAGATTCGATGCTTGGATCTCACATTTGAGGGAAGAAGCACATGACTGCCTGTCCCTGTGCATTAGCTACCTCTCCGAGGCCTTGTCCTTCTCGAACGATAATTCCATCATGCGTCGGTGCTATAGAAGTTGCGCTCAAGCCTTGCGTCATAGTAGATGCATGCGAACTTAGTTCTCTTCGGTTTGACTCTCATAATAGACATCGGAGACAACACCAAACCCCGCGTAGCGCTGAGCCTGATAGGAATTCTGGTCTACATCCACAATGAATAAGCGGAACGCGCTCAGTTGATCCTGAGAATTTGTTTGGATCTCAACTCACTAGATATGAAACCAAGCGACTCCAGACCTAAGAGAAGCAGGTACGTCTCGTTGCGTGAAGATAATACAATGATCATATTTGTCTTTTGCCCATTTCTGGGTGGATTTAGGATTCCGGAGCTCCGTTCGCGCAAGAGCAAAAGCTCTTACTAAAAAAGCCAGGCTCAATCCCGTCAGCCCAATAGTTTAAGCCTTCCTATAGTAGGTGCTCCTTGAAGAATGTCAGCCCTAATTACATATGCATTCAAGTTCAAGCTGCAAGCGCATCGGACTTTGAATTTCGAAAACGCGTCTGTGGCGCGTCGATCTTTTCTTCACAGACCTCCATGTCGCGTCTCAGCGGTACTCTGAGAAGGAACGTGCACAAACTCGGACAACAGCGCTCACTAAGGTATCTCCGTCACCTACAAGGCTTCGCTCAACCATCCGTTGCGATCTGCTGCAAGCGCTCTCTCTTGACTTTCTCTGGATCACATAGCGCCGAGACGGAAATAGACGACTCTGGAGACTACGAGATTATCCTTCCTCCTGACCCTCCGATTTGGGGTGTCCAACATATAGCTGTGAGAGATGTGCCGAAAAACATCTTAAGGCCTCCTTATGCTATACCTGGTAAAATTGTCGACGAATCAGATCGATACCATAATGACCCGTACGACGGGGATGGGATAATTGAACTCGGCGGCGAAGACGAGAGAAGACTCCGTCGAGCAGGCGCCTTTGCGAAACATACTCTCTCAAGAGCATCAGAGCTCATCTGCGTGTGAAACTTCGATCTCCTAAGCCATTGTTTCAAGCTTTGACATTGTCTTCTAGATTGGTATTTCTACCAATGAAATAGACGCCGCTTTACACGACTTCATCATTGCCAACAACGCCTATCCGTCTCCTTTAAAGTATGCGGGATTCCCAAAATCATGTTGCACTAGCATCAACAATATCGTAGTCCATGGGATTCCTGATGAGTCAGTCCCGTCATACCTTCGCCTTTATAAATATCAAAACTGAGGGGTCGTAGTCGCAAACTCATGGATGGAGATATCGTCAACGTAGATATCACAGTATATCTTGAGGGCTTTCACGGAGATACATCTCAGACATTTCTTGTCGGCAACGTGGTACTTTCCTCTCAATCCACCGTCCGATCGTAGCTTTTGCTCACATTTCCGTCGGCAGGATCAACTCGGCCGAGACCTTGTCCACGCTGCAACCGAGGCACTGGACATAGGAATTCGAGAATGCGGACCAGGAGCCCCGTTCAAAGCGATCGGTGCTTCTATCCATACTTACGCAAAGTCCCGCAACCTCGCAGTCTCAGAACAGTTCACTGGACACGGGATAGGGAAAATCTTTCATCGGCCACCGTGGATTTTGCATCACCGTCAGTTTTCGCTGTGCCCCTTGTCCGAACAGTACTGTGCTTACTAACGGCTTGCTATGCTACTCTACCTTCCTTGGACGGTCTGAAAATGCGGACCTCGCTGCCTTCAACCTGAACTTCGGCGGTTGCGGGTGTCCCACGTGCCTGGACATTCTGGCGATCTTGTCTAAATGACACTCGACTTGCTTACTACTTACCACTCCTTGACTTCTCTATTTGAATTCGACTTCTCGATCGATTCCAAGCAGGGAACGACGAGCCTGGGACAATGCTCCCAGGGCATTGCTTTACAATTGAGGTGAGTTGGACTTCTCTCTAATTTCAGATCTTCAAGTTATCTTCTGACCGTAATATCACACTACGTTCCGCCTTGCTCTTGGCCGGCATTCCTTTGAATTCTTTGCCATGATCATCAACTCTAGCCTGCTTTGGTCATTGGGCGAGATCCAAGGGCCTGGATCTTCCCAGATGGATGGACAGCATCGACAATGGTACGGTCCCACTGGATTCTGGACCCCTACAACACCTCACCTAACCTACAGAAAGGCAGTCGAAGTGCTCAAGCTGAGCACACGGTTCTCATAACGGAAACGGGCGTAGATGTTCTTACACAGTAAACAAGCCTTATTTTATTTGTTCCGCCGGAGTTGTGAGAGAAAACAAAGTATGCAGAACATCCTTATATTATACAAAATAATAAAACACGTTTATTTCATCCAAAAGGCACACACTGATACCAGCCATTCAAGACGAAACAGCCACACGATCGTCCAAGAAGGCTGCCAAGACCTGCAGCAAATCGACAGGTTCGGGCTTCCCAAGCATCTCGGAACTCGCCGCTATGGCAGCTTTGGCTTTCGATACGAGAGCTTGCAGGTCCATCGTCATCTCACCCGTCATTCCCCGTCGCAAACGATCGGCCAGTGTAAGCGACTTCCGTCTTATTCGCCGCTCGCGCTCGCGATCCTTCGTGGTGCTTAAATCCGCTTTATGTCCGTACCCGTGCCCTTCCGACTGCTGCTGCGAGTCATCAAGCTCCATTTCCCCGGACTGCTCGCCGTCATGCTTAGACAACCACATAACGAGCTGAGTCGAAGCATACACTAAGACAGTCTCAAGTGCCTGTCTGGATATCCGTACATTAGCCTGTTGAGAGTTTGCTGAAGCCAGTGCGGACGATGTAGAATCGCGGTTGGACAGCGATGGCACCTTTTTGCTTGTAAGGAAGTGGAGGGTCTCGTAGGCGCAGTTGCCAAGCTCCAACAGCGTGCCGATGGACGCGGGTTCACCCATTGTCACTTTAGAATGCTACGTGAGAAGTCGGAAAGAAAGTCGTCAGTTATTAGAATGAGTAAGAAGAAAAATCGTATCGAGGCGTACCGGAACGACAAGTGCCTCTCGGATTGGCCACTCTTCGGATCATTCAGAAGGACTGTCTCAGACCCGCCGATGATACTGAGTGTTGATAGCACATTCGTTGTCACCCCGAAGAGTCGGCGAACGACGCTTGCAAGGAGTGGTCGTTTCGTCCCGTCTAATAGCTCGTTGAGACTTGCCAACGATACATCCGACGTCTCCCGATCAATTCTCAATCTCTCCTCGCCCGTGACTGGCTCCAGAAGTCCGGTAAGGTGTTTCGGGTGCGTAAGGGCGTAATTGAGTTGTTGCAGGAGCAGAAGAGCGAGTTCTGCAAAGGCACGCGACACCGAGGACACAGAAGAATTGTTTCGGGAAGTCATAGCAGAAGCACCAGAAACCACGAGATAGAAAAGCTCAACGGTAAGTTCAAGCTCTTCAAGGAAGGGAAAGGTGAGGGGATCGTCGTTGTTCCATGACAATGCTCTGGAAAGCTGCCGACCGTATAACTGCACGAAGCCTACGACCTGCGACTCAATGAACTGTTGAGGGCTGGCCAAATTGCTGATCATGCCCGTTAGATTCGCAAGCATGAGACAGTAGGCTTTATGCGCAGGACTGCGCTCCCCTGGGAGTTCTGGCAATGCTGTATCTACTGCGCCTTCGCTGAGCGCAGCAGATATGTTGTTGTTGCAATAGGCTGCGATGACACTTTCACTTGCGAGTCGTTCAGCAGTGAAAGGAATCGATGCCAACGCCATATGGAATGCCAGAACCTGAGGTGTGTATAAAGGCCGGCCTCGGCTACGAAGAAGGGTAAGGTCCGAAAAACCCGAGATATCTGCCTGAGTCAAGACCTTCAAGCTGATATTAATGACATCGGTTTCCTGACATTTCGTGAGCCATGCAGTTGATGACGTGTGTAGGCCTTGCCGAGTACATTGTTGGAACAACGCGACGAGCAGCTCCATGTCCTTATCCAATTCGATATCCAACCTCGTCCGCGCGGTGTCGAAAGAGAGACGGAGCGCATCAATGACCAAAAGTAAGACTGTAGTGAAAGTTCTGCCCATCAGAAGCCGATGTTCAGCTCTAACGTTCTGTGGAGAGCGACTCAGTTGTTGGCAGTTCCTGGCACAATAGTACACGATTTGTAGCAGGCTGCGATGGAATGCATTGGTGACAGCGCTCATAAAGGACCTTCCAGGAGGAAAGGCTTCACTTATGATTATACCACCGACATTTTCCAGTAACGACATGAAGCTCTTCGTCTGCTGCTGTGTCTCCACAGTAGAGAACCATGCAGCTTCAAGAAGGGCGAGAAGCACTTGCAACCTGCCACCATGAATGGTAGACATGAAATCCCCCGACCTTTGCTCACCAGCGATCTCGCGAGAAACTGATGCAGCTGTTGCAAGGAGTATTGAGCGAGCAGCTGAGTTGCCACGAAGATATCCTTTCACTTGGTCCAGTAGGAAACGCCAGGATTCCGCGAGGAACAACTGCGAATGCGCCAATGACATATTCAGATTAACTGAATAAACCAAGAACTGTATTTGCTCAGACAGTGACCCAGTTGCACCGCCGTTTGCCAGAGCTGACCGAAGCACATCGTGCAGCAAAGGAACAGAAAGCATAAAGCTATCGCCGAAGTCGCGCTCATTGAGAGGCTCCGGTGAGCGCAGACTTTCGATCGTCAGAGGCGCAAAAGACGAACTTAATGTACCGACGAGCTGGTCATAGAGTCCAGGGTCATAGGAGGAGAAAATAGCCTCTGAAATAGCGTCCGTGAATTGTTCCTCGGTCTGGAAAATCGATGCCGCTTCTCTGTAACTCGTGGGCTGTTCCTTCGAGGCATCTTTCCCTGAACGTAGGTGCATTGCTATGTCCGAGCCCAAAATGCGCAGAGCATGGGACTTGATTTTTGTTCGATACGCGTGACTTCCGACTGCATCGTGCAGATCAGAATGATTCCCGTCCTCCGTTTCCACCTCCTTCCCAGCAGTATAATCCGGCGAAGGGCCAAGCTCTTCCCTTGCAATAGCTGCCATGTGCTTCCAAAATTCTACATCTCCTCTGGTCGGCTCTAGCGTAGCAAGATGCTCGAGGCTCCGACTCCAGACAACGTCAAGGAAGCCCATGACAGAAGCCAGTAACTGTGGATTAGCCTCCCACAACTCTTTCCATCCTGACAAGGTTGCGCATGCGGCCTCTACTGCACTCGCAGACGTTGTCGTGGATGCAGACAAGTCGGATGTCTTGTCAGTTTCTTGACTCTCAGTAGCCTTGGCCTTACCCTTAAAAGAGTGAATCCGGAACTGCCCAGCGACAAACAAGACAGCAAGTGCGGGCTGCTTCTCCACGGCGACACACACGAAGGCCCAAAGCGCGTTCCTCAGGTCAAGATCATCGTACGGATGACGCAGAATTTTCACAAGCGATGCCATGGTCGCTTGTGCATCACTGAGGTACCCGATAAGCGATGGCGGAGAGGGAGTGCACGCAGACAAAGAAGTGCAAAGTGCCGTCAGAGTGCGCGCCGCCTCCCGTGGGATGAAAACGCCCAGTTCTCGCTGCTTCACGTAGTGCGCAAGCATGTCCACAGGATTGACGCGCGCCTGGCGCGCACGCATCAACATTCCACCAGCAGAGTGATCTGTGCAAAGCGCTTGTTCAAGCACAGTGTGCTTCGTCGCAGCCGGTGACACAGTCTTAAGGTAAAGCACGAGGCGCGTCAGACGTAGACTGTCCGCCAGAAGCGCCGAGTATCGGCTTGTCTCTGAGAAGCGACGCATGCCGGCGAGTGTGTCAAGTATAGTGCGGCCGGATGCGATGGTATGGACGAGAGGTGTGACTGTGGAGGACGTTGCCTGGTAAAGTAGGACATCTGTGACGAAGCCAGACAGACCCGCAAACGTATGAGCAGACGCCACGGCGGACGTTGTCTGAATGACGCGTGCATACAGCGCAACAATGCTCCGCCCGATTTCGAATCGGTCTCCCAAGTGCGTGTATCGCCAACCAGAATGTTCCACCCAAATCTGACCATGTATGAAGCGTATGGCGCGCAGGAGCACCTCTTCTTTGATGGTCTGAAGTCGCGGTTGTTGGGCCTGCGTTGACAAAAGCGAGGCGATTGTCTCCTCAAATAATGTCCGCACTAAACGCAAGAGGGCAAGCGTCATTAAATACTGACCTGAAGTACGCTCTGTCGCTAATACGGCGGAGTCGAAATTCGCATTGCGTTCCGAACCGAAGAGCACTGATGTCGACCGAAGATACAGCCATACGCGGTTGCAGTATGTTGGAAGAGAAATCAGTGTGGACAGAATATCGAGGGCGGGAGCGACAAGAACAAAGGGTGCGTGTATCCTGTTACTCTGAGCACGAGACAGGGCATCTTCGAGTATCATGAAAATAAGTTGTACTAGATCTGGCGGAGATGTATCGTGCGCAGTATACGAGACGGGCGGCCCACCTTCTTCCAGGGATTGCATAAGTTGTTCTGCCTGGGGAATGTTCCCTTGTACGATACTCAGCACCAGCTCCAGTGCGTCTGCGATCATTGCCTCATCCTCATCCTCTCTCTCCATGCCGATGTCGTCTAGTTGTAGTGTTACTGAAACATCTGACCGCCTACTATGAATAGGGTCTACATGTCGGTTCGTTGCACGAAATAGACCCTGCCGACGGTTGATGTAGTCAATGAGTACATCTACCAATGTCTTCCAACCAGAGTGCTCATGCTGCCATGCAACCACAACGGGATCTGATGTGCTATCGGCACATAACAGTCGGCCAATGGACTTCTGAGGAAGCAGAGAGCCGCCAGGCAGCGTGACGGGCCGCAGGTTCGTGTACGCAGTGCCCCCTGATGCGGACGATGGGCTAAGTCGATCGATCATACGGTCATATAGTGCACCAGCACCGCTCCGCGCCCCAGAAGGAATGACATGTGTGTATGTCGGAAGCCGTCGGAAGTAGTGATAGACGTAGCTTGCACTGAGCTGCCGATCTGCGCGATTACTCACAATTGCCTCGCCTTCTATGTCCGGGTCCGTCGATTGCACATGTACACTACCAGTCATCGCTCGGAGGAGTCGCACAAGAGGGCGGAACTGCACGGGAAACCGAGCGCGCGCGATATCAATGATTGCGCGTCGGGCATTGCCCAGCCGCCAATCGACTTCCCAAAATTGCTTACAAAGTCCTGCGCACCGTGGGGACTCGCTGTTGCCAAACAGTGCAATCCATGTCTCCATGAAGCCTTCGAAGTCTGGAATAAGCTCCACGGGTTCATAATCAGTGAGGGACATGATCAGGCCTGCAATAAAGATGAGATTTGGCATTTTTAACTAAATAGCAACGCACCCTTTAGTAGAGCTCTGTACGCAATATCATTGGCGTCGGTGATCGACGAGCCCGTTTTTAGAGCACTAGAAGCCATGAAAAGCGGGGAATACAGTAAAGCAGATAGAAAAGCAAATAGGCTGGACTCGGGACGGAGGCATGCTGCAACCAGAGTCACATGAAGCTCCTTATCGCCTTTTTTGCGAGCAACTTCAGGCGAAGCCTTGATCTCTTGCAGGAAGGGCACGAATGCCTGAGGACGTTCCGCCACGCGAGACGCAGCCTCAGAAATCGCTTTGAGGTAGAACGCCCAAGCTAGCATAGTACAAACGTAGCCTGGGGTCGTGTGCATCGTGACAAGTTTGTGTATCTTGAGTAGAGCTAATGGAGCTATATGTAATGGGCCTGTTTCTGATGGTTCTTCCGGGAAGTCTACGATCGTGTCTGCCAGATACTCCAGCTGGAGGGTTTCAATCGTAATTAACACCCAGAGCGCAGCAAGATCACGCTGAATCTGGGTGCCCTCCTCGTCGAGCATTGACGTCGCGTTCGCTTGGTTGTACCCAAAATCTGCACCATAGGCCGTTTGGAAGACCGCGACGGCGATGGGTGCAGTGACGGAACAGTAGTCCCATAGCATCCAGAACAGCGTCTCCACAAGAACAAGCTGCTCTTTGGCATTCTGCTTTGCCCATTGCGAGGCTGCTTTCGGGTCCTCCGCTGCGTAACCGGCAACAGGTAGCTGAGACTTGCGCAGAAACTCAGAGGCAAGATTCATTGAGAAATCTGTGGGATCCGGGATAATTTTCGGCAGCAGCTTATGCGCCACGTCGTTGAAAGGGTCGGTTTCGGACTGCGAGCTTTTCAGAAGAGCGACGAGGGTGCGCGCGACATATAATCGCTCGGAGTAGTAAAAGGGCGTGATTCTCGTCATCACTTCTTCGATTACTGAGGACTTCTGTTCCTCGGGAAACTCAGGTAAACCTTCGTTGTAGAGGAAGGACCGTACGAGGACGAATGCGTCGACCTGGTCAATTTGAAAACGCTCGCTCATAGCGAGAGCGAGCTCCCTGTTGTCGTCCTCCACATGAATCGTCACACCATCGGCAAGTTTGATGGAGCCACTTTCGAGTTTCTTTTTCGACGCGTCCGATGGCGGGGCAAACGGCTCTGTTACGCGCTGTAGACGCTCGACACGAGGCTCTAGAATTTTAGAGAGCTGGTCGGGTCGTGTACCCTCCCGGTGGCCCGACACGATCAAGGCAATAGAATCATATGTACTATAGACCGGTTTAGTTGAGAAGACTAAGTGTCTCAATGCGACTTACATGTCGATGAGTTGAGAACGCGTCGAACTCGATGAGGCCATTGTGGTTCAAATTTCCGCGCTTTTCTTACAAAACTATAAATTAGAGAAATATAAGATGCCGCCAGTCATTTTAGAAACTCACGCGTTCTTTCGTGTGCATATGCGAGTTATGGGGCACAAACGAGATGGCGGTAGCGCTGACCGGTGAACTGGACGCTTTACGTGAGTTGTGACGACTTTCGACGCGAATCAATCACGTGTTGTCTAAGTGTGACGCGTTACTACTGAACGCGCACAAACCACCAAAGCATCGTCAACGACGACGGCGAGCGGAAGATGGCGATGACGACCCAGGCGACATATGGCGCGCCTGCGGCCAAGAAGATGAAGCTCGAGCACGATGGCTCGACACCGTCCACGCCTCAGCCGCCGTCAACAACACCCGCGCCGACGTACACAATGAACGCGCAATGGAGTACTCGTACGCTTCCGCCGTCTCTTTCTTTTCGATTATTAAACATGGAGACCGACAGCTATTCCCATTGATCCTGCATTGCAGCAGCAGCCCACGCCGACTCCCGCACCGCAGCCACAAGCCCAAGCTCCGGTGCAGCAGGTGCAACGACAAACACCGCTGTGAGTCTGAGTAGCGCCGGCCTCTTCGCGTTGACGTCCATGAGCTCAGCTGAAACACGGGAAAAATAGGATGAACTACCAACATTACACGGCGTATGGGGCCTCGCATTATCCTCAGGCGTATACACCGCAGCATTACACTCAGTACCAAACCGCGCAGCCTGCGACCCTACCTGCTCCTACACCTGCACCGGCCGCTTCCGCGCCTGTTGCGGCGCCATTATCTCGCCAGCCAACGCAAGCGGCTAATGAGTCGGAAGCCAATGTGGATATATCTACGTTAAATGATGCTTTGGGGAGTGCTGGACTAGACTTACGGGTGAGCGTAAAGACCGCTTCGTGGTCGCGTCGTTCCTAACTTGAAGTTTCAAGGCCGAGGAAGAGACACTCCAACGCTCACAGGATAACTACACCACTTACAGAAATTATGAAGACCGATCCAGAAAACAGCCAAATAGCCCGGCGTTCGACACGCGCATTTTAGGCGCTACGATGCGCACCATCGGCACGCGACATAAAGTGTCGCGTATACCCGAGGACGCTGTCTCATACGTCGCACTGGCCCTCCGGGCGCGCCTGCAAACCCTCATCGAAGCGATGGCCGGTGCCGCGACGCATCGCGCCACGGCCCAATTTGACCGACCGCCCAGTCTATATGACGACGGAACCCCGATGTGGAACGTTGTGGTGCGGCGGGACACGAAAAAACTGCTTGAAGTGCTTGAGCGCGTCGAGCGCGAGGAGGAAATGCGTATACGGCGGGAGCGCCGCGAGCGTGCAGATGCTGCTGCCGCCGCTCAAGCTTCGCAAGCGGCAGGGTCTCCTTCGCTGGACGGGACGGGCGGAGGTGGCTCGGGTGGGGACGATTCTATGGACGGTAGTGGGGGAGGGCCATCGGGCAAGAAGCCAAAAAAGAAGAAGGAAGGGCCGGGTGTGACGGCGAAAAACATGTCCGAAGACGTACAAAAGCGGCTCTCGAACGCGACTGCGGCGCAAGCGGCAGGCCTGGGACGTGGGAAGTATGCATGGATGAACGCGGGCGGTGCGGCATCGGCATCCGCGAAGCCGAAGGCAACAACGTCCGCGCCTTCAACCCAAGCTACTCCCGCGCCAACGCAATCAACCTCCGCGAGCCAGACTGCGTGGACCAAGCCATACGTGACGGCGTCGACGAAAGCGTCTTCGTCGCCGGCGCCGGGCGAAGAGGAGAAGACAGTCGTGACGATGCGGGATGCGATGTTTGTTATCGAGCGCGAACGGGGGCATGGAGGTGGTCGCGGGTCTGCTCGGGGTTGGGTATAGCGATTTCCTAGGTCTGACCTTCAGCATCTATCTCTTTTACTCATTTATTTTTGTGCCAAGTCGCACATTTCTGTTACACTTCTCATCGCTTTGCCTTCCTCTCTAGTACCCAAGTCATTCAACCTTCATGCTTCTGAAATTATTGTACATTGTATCCTACTTAGTTCACAATGATGATGCCCTTTGCGAGCGCGAGCTCTGCATTTATGATACTGCTTGTCGCCGCGCCAATACACACGTTATTTGCCAATACAACGAACTTGATGTCGAGCACTGGACATTGCCGTACGCGGCCGACAGCGACGCCTGCACCCTGCTGGAAATCACGATCAAGTCGAGGCTGCGGCCGATCGGGTGCGTCGTGCACGACGATGGTCGTCTGTGGTGCTGAGGGGCATCCAAGGTGGCGCACCTCGGTCGTGAACTGTTCCAGCGCCTCACGCACCTGCTGCGGGCTCGGTGGTGGACGACGCGCGAAGCGCACGGATACAGTCGCCGTATGTCCGTCCAGTACAGGTACCCGATTGCACGCGGCAGATATACGCAGCGGATGCGACGCGTGCATGTCGAAGGTTTTTGCGCCGATGGATGCAGCTCCTCGGTCTGCCTTCTCGTCCGCATCGACAACACCACCGAGGATTTTGAGCATTTCCCACTGCATCTTCTCCTCCTCGCCCGGAATGTATGGCACGACATTGTCGAGGATATCGAGCGAGGGCACGCCAGGGTAACCGCCACCGGAGATGGCCTGCATGGTCGTTGCAAGAACAGCGTCCAGAGGCCCGAAAGAACGCTCGAGCGCGGCAAGCGGGACGACGATGCCCGTCGTCGAGCAGTTCGCGTTCGTGACTATGAAACCACGCTGCAGGGCTGGGGAGTGTAAAGAGCGCTGGTAGGGAATGACAGAGAGATGCGAAGGGTTCACGAGCGGCACGAGCAGCGGCACATCTGGATCCCGTCGGTGGTTTTTTGAGTTGGAGAACACTGCGAGCTCAGCAGCCCTGAATGCCGTCTCTACACACAAATCATATCGTCAGCTACAGACCTCCTTAAAGCTGCTGCATACGCACCGATGTCTCCCGCCACGTCCGCATCGAGGCCCGAGAATACTACAACACACTCCGAGAATTGATGTGGCACGCAGTCGTTCACGATTATCCCCCGTACAGCAGCTGGGATGGGTGTCGATAGTTTCCAGTTGACGGCTTTTTCATAAGGTTTGCCCGCCGAGCGTGCAGATGCACCGAGCGCGTGCACAACAAAAAACGGATGGTCTCCGAGCAGCGAGATGAAGCGCTGTCCGACAGTGCCGGTAGCGCCCAAGACACCAACTTTGATGTTCCGACCTTCAAGCATGTCCAGCGTCAAGGGCGAAGTCCAGGACTCCCAGGAAGTCGAGCGGTCGTTCGGAGTAGCAGACCTGACTGTATGCGGCCTGGTGACGAATGACTCCTTGTGACTTCAGTCACGAATACGTACGATCTTCCCCAGAAAGCAGACAAAAAAATGAATTGCGAAAGAAAAATGACTGTATTTAAATGCATCGAATTTATACGTCTCTTGTAAGACGAGCACATATTTTTTTTCGTTTATAGTTTCTTATTGGTCAACAAGTTTGCAGCGACGCGTCTAAGTCGCGTCTAAACCACGATGTCCTCCGTCGCGTCTAGTTCAAAATCACAGCCTGTAGACAACGAACTACAAGCCGAGACATTTCGCCGCCTGTATCCGCGCGCATACTTAGAGCGCTTCCTCAGCGAGGGATTCCGTCCGGATGGGCGTGAGGTCGGCGATTTTCGCGACGTCAGTGTCAATGTTGGTGAGTGCGAGACTCGTAAGATTGGCCTGAGGAAAAAGCAACGACGTTCTGAAGGGAAGCTGTGATGACACAGGTTCGATATCGACGGCGGACGGGTCTGCACTCGTGCGTCTTGGGAATACGACGATTGTGTGCGGCGTGAAGGCCGAGATTGCAGAGCCCGAGCTTGACAGTCCCGAACTTGGTTTTCTCGGTGCATATCCCTTTTCATCTCTTTCTTCGTATACGAAGGCGCTGAAGAGGTAGCCAAATGAACAGTACCAAATCTCGACCTTCCTGCAATATGCTCTCCGAAATTCAAACCTGGTCCTCCAGTAGACGAGGCGCAGGTGCTTTCTGAGCGTCTATACGATGCCCTAGTTTTCGTCAGTGCTTCTTTATTCCTCCTATTGAGACACGCAGTCAAAATAATAAGAATTGTAGCTCAGAAATCCTCCCACTCTCTTCCTTATGTATACACCCTGGCAAGGCCGTCTGGGTGCTTTACGTCGACGCGACGTGCATAAACTACGACGGCAACGTCTTCGACGCGGCGCTCCTTGCCATGACTGCCGCACTTAAAAACAGTAATTAGATAACATTATGTCGAAGAGATGGATACTGATTCAGGTTTTGTGCTGCCAGCTCGTCTACCTAAAGCAAGATATGATGAAGAGTCGGGGCGGACGACTTGCTCTCGGAAAGAGAAATTTGCACAGCAGATAACGCGGATACCAGTAGCTGTTTCGTTTGGCATCTTTGACTCGTACGTCCTTTTACGTCCCTTCTCACGCGCGAAGCATTCTCTGACTCTAAGTCGCTCAAGGACATATATTCTGGCCGACCCATCCTCCTTCGAAGAGCCGCTCCTGGACACATACCTTACGGTCATCGTTGACGAAAAAGACCAACTCACGTCTGTACATCAGGCCGGAGCCGGCGCTACAGGTGTACAAGACAGCATGCTTCATTGCATCGCGGCGGCGAAGAAGCGGCGGAAAGAGCTAAGACAAATATTAGATGGTATATGTTGGTCATAGAGTATACAAAAAATCGGGACAGTACTAGTGTACGATACGCTACGACATATATTTTACTAGGAGTACATTGCGTTAGGAGTCTCGAGGGCATGTTCTATTGAGCGCGTCCCCGATGCGCAAGATAGGAGTCGATCATGCGCATCATGCTCCCGTTGAGCTGCTCATCGGGCAGCCACTCGCCGTTGCTCACGCATAGAACTTTCATGCGCTCGTGGTACTTGAGGTCAGTGAGTAACTTAGGTGTGATCAAGAAGTACTGCCCACTGTCCGCCTGGCACGTCACTTCAACAAGCGAGTTGTGCACAGCACGTTCGTACTGAGCGTCCATTCCCTGTAGTCATTGGTGAGAAAGGGCTTGATCGTGAGGCTAGACAAAACAGACCTGGTTGATCTCGTCTACCAGCGAGAACGGCGCGCGTGCGAGCTCTGTCAAGCTCATGAGGTACATGATTGTCGTGAGCGCTCGTTCCTAAGCAAAACCTTTTAGCCTCGCTGAGAAGATTTTTAAAAGTATTACACTCACGCCTCCAGATTGGCGCTGGCCGGTTAGAAGCTGTAGATTCTCGCTGTTGCGGAACTTGACGAGAATGTCGATTGCCCATGCCGCATAGTCGTCAGCATTTTCCGCGATTCTGATCTCGCCAGCACAGTTGACACCTTCCGAGGCACAGAAAAATGAGTAAAAGATTTTCATTAAATGGCCTGACGTACGATCGAAAGCAGCAGAAAACTTCTCGTTAATATTATCGACGAGCTCCTGGAGGGCTGGTAGCCACTTGCTCCTCGTCTTCTGGATCCGGCGCTCTAAATCAGCCCGTTTCTTTTCTCTGTTTTGAAGCACATGAGTTCTCTGCTCGATCTGGGGAACTAGTATGAGCCATATATTTGTAAATAAAGAACAGACGTATGTACCTCTCGTTGCCGCTTCTCGTATATTTCAATGACGCCAGCATTTGTCGCCAGGTTGAGTTCAAGCTGCGCTCTCAGATTCGCAAGGTCCTGCTGAATATCATCGACACTCATATTGGCGACTTCGCCACTCTGAAAAGGAAGAACATTGTAAAGAAAAGCTAAGCAACGCCAACTTTATACGTACCTCGTCCTTTTCCATAAAAGTCTGTCGGAGCTCCTCATCAATTTCCGCAAGTTTCTTCCTACTAGCCACAAGCTTCGTCTTTGTCGAGGCCTTCATCTCGTTATACTCTTGAGTGACTAAAAGCATTGCGCCTCAATCCGTTATTCATGTGGTACCACTCCACCACCACTTACTTGCGTTGTACTCTTGCATGGCAGTCTGGTACTCCGTATCGTGTGTTTTGATCAGTTCCTCCAATGCATCGATGTTGGCACCGATTTGCAAAAACTGAAGCCCGGATATGGCTGCTTTGTGGCTGTCTTCTATGGAGGACTTGGTGATCTCCTGTGGAACAGAGTGAGACGAGAACAGAATAGAAGTGATGGAACCGGATACAAACCTTAAGTTGTTTTGCAATAGCAAAGCGCTGCCTAGCATAGTTAAGGCCCTTTATGCGCAAGTCCGCCCTCTTCTCCTCCATAGACGGTGCACTTTCTTCCTTTTGCAAGGCTCTCCGTTTATCCCCTGGATTGTGGGAGCCGTTGAATGAAGTGAACCAATTATGTGCAATCGACAAGACTGACCAAGTCTGAGTTTCATGGTGTGCAGTTTGCGCTGTATTTCGTTCACAGCCTTCCTTCGATTTTCAATCGCAGTCCTCTCCGCAACGATTGCTTGAACGCGTGTGTCCGCTTCTTTGATCTGGTGGCTGATCTTCGCAATTTCGTTCTCGGCTTGTTCTTTCAATTGGGTCGCCTGTATAATGGAGTTTTCGAGTGCCCGTTTCTTCTCCTGATCAACTGAGTCATTAATGATTCAGTATACTTAGGTTCAAAAGGGAAGATTAATCAAAATACCGGGGGCGCTCCTGAAGCTCCTAGCAGGGTTGATGTCCCGCGTGTTGTTAAACGGCTTGCGCTGTCCGTAGCGTGAGCGGGTGACTTGCGAGAGCACGTTGCCTGCGACGAAATTGCCGGCTCCGCCCGTGCCGTTTGGCAATGGACGCGACACCATCTCCATGGCACTTTGAATGTTCATTCGCGAGCTGTCCAGACCGATAGCCTGCCATGCGCTGTGTCACCATCTTTACACGGAGCCATTCGAGAGGAGCTTACGAAGCGATGCAGCTTGATTTCTTCCTGGAGGAACCAGAGCATGCCCTCCGGGTACGTCACCAACTCAATGCCATACGCGTCGAAGCCTTGTTGCCGTAGCTGAATTGGATATGAAATGTATCACAGCTGTAAAATATAAATACATGCAAAGCACGAACCTCTTCAGGGTTCACGGGTGGTGGTATCAAATTGTCCGGTCTGTGCGGCCGGTACCAAGTGGCAACCTTAAACTGTTTGCCCATGCCTTCCTTCGTATCAATGATAAGATGATTAAACAGCTTGCGGTCTTCATCGCAAAGGAAAACAAATGTCTAGAAGCGAATGATTCTTTCTTGTTATTCATTTGCTCGAGTAATTCGATCACACGAAACATACCTTCAGTTGCATAGCATTAAAACCAGCCTCGACGGCAGCAGCGTATCTCCCGTCCTTAACATCCACAGAAAGTGCCGCTGGCTCGATGACGTCCATTTGGAACCGATGTTTGTTCTGACGTAGCCAAGCAACGACGGATCCCGCACCACGGTCCCAGTTGTTGAACGCTTCGAATTTTCGATGGGAAGCACTATCAAGCTTTCTCAGACTGGAAAACGCAGGTTGAAAGGAATATTAGAATAAGCAATAAGCAAAGAACGGGCGGCAGAAAGGAACCCACTCGTCTGTCACTCTCCTCAGTTGCACATCCTGACGCGCGGACTCCTCAACAAATGGGTGGATCTCTCCTTCCAACATATGCTTAGCCATTTCCGCCTCATTAAGTTCCCGCTCGTTCGACCTCTATGCATAAAAACTGATTCTTTGTCTTCAATAAGAGGTGGCCAAGACGTACGAAATCAGAATTAATTGTCTCCATGTCCTCTATAGGCGGCGGATGCGCGATTTCATGCTCTACCTTATGAATATCATCCTTCAAGCTCTGAATCAAATTCCTGCGCTTCCTTTCTTGATTTTTCAAGGTGGTAAGTTCGTCGGTTATCTTATCGCTTTCAGTTTGCTATCAAACATGATTAGAACAGTACAAAATAGTGAAGAAACGAAGGAAAAGCATACCAAGTCCTCGCTCTTCTTCCAAAGAGGTTTCAGAGAATCAAACTTTTTTTTTGCCGTAGCTCTGCACCTTTCCCTTTTGGCGTTAGCTTCGTCCTTATTCCTCGCCATTTCACTAACCACTTAACTTCAGCAAACAGGAAAAAGACTAGGAGGAAATGAATAATCATACTCTTTGAAGTCAAGCGCGGGCTTGCTCCTCTCCTTGAGCATCAGCGCCCTCTGATGCAGCTCCTCACGCCTCTGCTTGAGCGACTCGTACTCTTTTCGTGCATCAAGATATTCTTTGCACGGAAGGATGAGCTCCAGCAATTCGATTTCTTTCTCGATCTTGCGACGGTTCTTATACGCTGATACCTCCTTCTCCAGGGTGGCATTGCGTTGCTCTAGGTTCTCTACTTCCTTGCGCTCATGCACACAGCCCTAAACAAACCCTTAAGTATATTTAAGTGTAGAAATTCGAGACGAACGAACCGAGGACACGTCTTTGAGCTCCTTCCCTGCCCTAATCAATTCTTCGTGCCATGTGATCAGCTCTCCATCACCAGCGGCCTTCTGCGTCGCATGCAGCAGTTGTTGAGGCGATAGCTGTGCGAACTCGGCAACTTTGTCTTGCGGCAAGAAAGAGCTAGCAACCATGGATTTAGTAGAGTCAAAGATTCTAAAACTCAATGGACCTCACCAGAGATTATTTACTTGGATGCCCAAGCTCTCCACGCGTGCGCTAATCTCCCTCCCTGGAGTCTGGACACCGTTCAGCGTGAACGTCTGTTGTGTACTCATAGCAGCGGTCAGCATACGCCGAATAACGAGATTTCGCTCCCCGATAGGGCCTTTAAGTTCGATCTCGATGAAGCCATCAGGTTTGCCTAGTTTTACGAAGCTGCCGAGCTTCGATGCTCGACCCAGGACCTAAGTAAACTGTCAGTTTTGCATCAGCGGAAGCAAAGCGGTAAGACGCACACTCGGAGGCCAATTGAGTCCAAGACAAAGAGCGCAAGCAATTGATGATTTTCCTGTTCCGTTCGGTCCAAGAACCATGTTGAGGTATGGACCTGGACGAAACTCGACATCATCGTAAGTCAAGAACTGATGCAGTTTGACGCGTACGATCGACCCAGCGACATAGCTATAACAGCAATATTAGCTTCATCCTTCACAGAAGCGAATCCAGAGACGCACCCATCAGTATCGCGAGATAGGACAGTAGGGCGCGGCGGCCGCCTTGTACTGCTGCGCTCGTCCTTTATTTTGAGGGACTCGCCCTCGTCATTCACGCGCGCTCGCTTCCTGCCCTTCGGTGTTCCACCTTCGCCTTCCTCATCCTCACCATCCTCGTCCAACTCGTCTTCCTCCTCGCCTCGTGCATCATCTTCAAATTCTCCTTCCTGCTCCAGTTCGTCCCGCTCGTTACCTTGATCGTCAGCGTCACGTCCATCGCGTCCATTTGTCTTTCCCTTCTCCGGATTTACCTTCACGGGCCTCTCATCAATAGTCTGCGATGATTTATCGGATTCCGTATCTGGCCTGCGCACCATTGTCGTGGTCGATGGATAGACGCGAAGAGACGCGCCCTGAATAATTACGCGAAACGCGGTTTCAACTCCGATGGATTACGTAACGGACGATCAGAATAAGGGAAACTACTCAAAATGAATATTCACTGTGAAAACGACCTACATGCTATCTCGAATATAAATAGTATACAGCACTTTATCCAACACCTGTTATCTTACACAAGAAGAGAGGAGGAGGTGGGGGGGGGGGGGGGAGGTAAGAGATAAACAATCTTTGAGTGTCGGCAATCACTAATCACTCCTGAATAAAAAGTTCTTGCCAAATAATGCTTCATGAATCGATCATAAATCAACATGCCAAGATACGCAAAATCAAGATGCACTGCTCGTCAGCTACTGTACCTTGAGCGCGGCAGGCACATGCACTCGGGCAAAATGAACTTACGGCAGCTGGTTATGCGAGGCCGCTCATGGCCGTACACCCTAAAGCGTTTACCCCCCCCCCCCCCCCCCCCGCGCCAACTTTTATAGATGATAATGCACGTGTCACGACGACGAAAGACTTTACTGGCACTCTCTGCCTTGACCTTGCTCTACGTCTTTTTTCTTTGGTCACAATACCATTATCAAATCCGCAACACACTCTCGTATGCAACACGCCCTTTCTGGGACCATCCTGACGGTCCGCGGGATATCGTGCCACATTTTTATGCCGATGGCATGCAGATGGACGAGCATGCATGTCAATTACACGGTTGGAATCGCAGGCCGGAAAACATAGACGTACGCGTGCTGGATGCCGTCCTCATAAGCAGCGAAGTCGACCTCCTCGAAATCCGCCTGCACGAGCTCGAGCAGATCGTAGACCACTTCTTCATCGTCGAGAGCAACGCGACATTCACTGGCCTGTCGAAGGAGACATACTTTGCAAATAATCGTGAACGTTTCTCTGCTTTCGAGCATAAGATCGAGTACCGTTTGTAAGTCGCCCCCTCCTTATTTCGGAGAGCGCACCTTACGCCTTAAACTAGTCTTCCGGGATTTGATCTCCAGGACAACCAGAATGCGTGGGATGTTGAAGCACACACGCGCGACTTCATGACCCATCACCTACGCGCATATGTCGACTCGCTCCCGTCCTCGACGCAGACACTAGTCGTGATGTCTGATATTGACGAGCTCCCTGCCTGGTACACGCTATCACTGCTCAAGGCCTGTGACTTCGGAGATAGTGTCCATTTGATACTTCGAAATTACCTCTATAGTTTCGAGTGGTACCTCGGCATGTCCTCTTGGCGTGCCTCCGTGCACCGCTTCGATGCGGAGACCTGCTATAGGCATTCTTTGTCTTCGGACAAAGCGCTCGCAGATGCGGGATGGCACTGCTCTTATTGTTTCCGCACACTACCAGAGTATGTCGTGAAGATGCGCGGGTTCTCCCACTCAGATCGTATTGGAGGTAATGAGCGCCTATTAGATGAGCATAGGATACAGGAAGTGATCTGCAGAGGCGAGGATATTTTTGGCATGCTTCCCGAAGCATATAGCGTAAGCCTTTCTGAAGCTAAAGTGGTCTTAGTTTTGGTAGCAACTGACGAATGTTATTTCAGTACGGAGATTTATTGAATCAGATGTCCTTGCAACCGTGAGCATATTCGATATTCACTTTTCCATCTACGTCTAAACGTCCTCGTAGATCTCGCTCAGCCGTGCACATACCCAACTATACCATCGCAAACGCAGAGCGCTTTCGCTTCCTCCTGCCTGGGGGCTGCATGCGACAGACTTAAGCTCGACGCTGCGATGGTGGTTATATGCGATAATTATCTGCTATACCTTCTAACCTCCTTGTCATCCACCGCCTGAACCCTCACGCGGAGTTCTTCAATTACCTTTTTTTCTTCAAGCGTAAGCTGTGCTGTCGGCCCAAAATCCACTCAATTGGCTTGACGCTCACTTGGAAGCCAGTCAATAGCACGCCGCGTGTAAATAACACCCGTACTGGGAAAGGTACGACATGAGCCTGAATTGCAGCGGCGTCGAAAGAGGAAGCGAACTATCAGGATGCACAGAATGCTATCCTCCTTCACCATGGGATTTTGCTAGACACATCCTGAGCCAGGAGCAGGGGTTAGAAGCAGCAAGCGAAATACGACAGATATATATAACATCTTCGTTTCGGCCTCAAATTCTCCGTCTTTTTAAATTAACTGAATACTCTACGGGCAACCGTGTACAGTACTCATCTTTACGGCTCTTGGCTTCGAGCTCATCATTCCTAATTATTTGACCGATTAAATATGCGTCCTGTAAAATGTTAATGCCTGCTTATATCTTGACAAGGCAATTTGCTCTAACCTAAGGTAGGTCCTTCAAGTACGCTCTCAATAGCTCGAGCGCGCGATAGCGGTGCGAGATCTTGTTTTTCTCGTCCGAGCGCATCTCCGCATACCTGCAATGGCATTGAGTGCGTTCATTGCACGATAAGTGGCTTGAATTGATCCCCAGAGTTAACAACTATGACGAATACGCACGTTTTTCCGGTCCCCTCTGCTTCAAAGGTGCAATCCCAGCCGAAGTCCTGCGGTCCGCGCGGGGGCACGATTTTTCCGTGCGTCTTTCCCTCGAAGAGAATCGGCTCGGTGCCGGGCCCGACGCTGTACGCAAACGTGCAGATCGCGTAGGCGTCCGTTGTTGGGAAGCCTTGGAGAAGTGTGCTTAGACCTATATGTAGATAGGAAGGCTCCTCGTTAGATCGCGACTTAAAGCTGGAGTGAGGTGGAAGAGGGTCTTCCCTGCAGGACCAAGGGCATTCAGGAAGTGTTTGATGTAGGGACCCGGAAGATCGTTCATGGCTTTGAAGCAAAGCGCAACGTCTTCAGTAATGCATGAGCCGCCGACCTCCAAATTGTTTACTGTAAGCTATCTTCGAGAGATTCTGTACGTCAGTATCAGAAATCACCAATTCCGCCGCACGTCGGCATTTTTCGCGTGCTACTTCTTGCGTAGTTCCTTGTACCTCAGGTACTATCATTAGAAAACAATGGAACATAGATGTGTAAGACTACAAAATGTCAAAGCTTTTCAATCGACTCACTGTCCAGACTTTTTGACTCCAGATTGATCGGCGTGAAGCCATTTGACCCGTCAGATAATATCGCGCGCACTTCTTTGAGCTTGTTGGCATTGCCAGTCACGAAAACTTCGAAATGAGATGGTAATATCCGAAATTTAAGCTTGAAGCAGTGCAGAACTCGGAAAAATCAACTCGCCTAAGGTCCTGTTAGCCATCTTTACGATATTGGGCCCCTTGGTTATTCCAGATATGTGAGTTTGTAGTACTTTGTACGGCGAAGGGTGAGAATTCCCGCCAATATTAATCGGCGTCACGGTCACGGTCTAGATTTTCTAAGTAATTTGTGACGTGACATGAAGATATTTTTCTCATATTCACACCCGCCCTTCAACTAGTACTAGCCTTCTACCATCAGCCAAGTCTGTACGCTTGACACGTCCAAGGCTCCCGTGGTGCAATTTTTATTTGAAATTTCTCGCGCTTCCTCGAGACCCTCTACTCTCGGCAATTCGGTCAGCGCTCGCCCCTCGGCTCAGGACTCGCGCCGCCATGGAAAGCGAAGATCTCAAAAATAAATTGAACTTAGAGCGCTGGCCATTGCAGCGCCTTTTCTCTGGGAGTCCAATGATCGCAGCTTCATGACTGGTAGAGAGCAATGGATGAAATGCGGAACTGTTCTTTGGGGATTCTTAATTACCGATTAACTCACTGTAATTATTCAGTCTCTGCGTTTTACTCAGGTAAACGGCTTGGCTTGAATGGTTATATGACACGTCGAGACCAACGCAATGCTACAATGACGGGCCGCTCCTCCTCGCCCATCAACATATTTGGCAATATCAGTACTTATATAACGAGTATCGTTATATATGCTCTGCGGACCGTTATCTGTAAAGTTTTCTCTAAATTACTTATCGGCTATGTGCTTTGGATTTTTGATGAGAGATCCTTTGTCGTTCAAGTTTCTGCCTTTTCAGAGTAGAAATTGTGACTCGTCGACACACCTAGCCAGATGAGACAAAGCTCAAGCTCATTCTGATATACCTCCTATATACCCACATGAAGTGGATCATCGTCGAAGGAACAGCGCGTTTTCCTGGCGCCTGTTATTACGTTTCGCGTCGACGCCCACTCTGGATCGCATGCTCCACAAACTCCTATCACTGTGAACTTAGAGGTCTGATGTTTCTTGCAATGTGCCTTATACGGATATAAAAACTTTTGTAACTTGGCGCGGTGATACGTAGGAGCTCTGGCTAAGCTAGGTTTATCAGAAGCTCAGAAGACCCAATAGTGAGCAAGGTTCCGAGACTGGCGCAATTGGCTGATGAGGTCTTCGAGTCAGGCCACCGAACCCTCTAGATGACCCTGAGAGCTTTATGAGAAATATACAGGCCGCACGCTCGATCATGATCGTCGATTTTGTTATGAAGGCATTCCAATTCTTGACGTACACGTGCAGAGTGCTAAACAGATTCTGTCATTAACACTGGTAGCTCATGACCCAGACGTTATTGCGCGAGAATCAACTGAGGTGTAATGCATATACTTATACTCTTGTTTTCAATTCTCGTTGCTGGAAAGTGTTCGCTCATCACGTGGAGCACGCGTCGAGACACGCGTCAACGGCACGTGCAGGATAATTTATAATATCTGCTATCTACTACTAACAGACGCCCCACCGCATAAACGAACAGACCAGATATACAGAAAATACTACGTAGCGCTCGAAAAACCAATGATGGTAGTTGCTAGTGGGAGGTGATCGTAACAAGGAATGAAGAGGAATGACTACAGATGAAATGATGGGGGTAAATCGGAAAATACAGGCATACTGTCCGGAGGGCGACGGAATGAAAAATAAGCAAATTGGAGAAGTAAAAGAAAGTTGTTTGGACGAAACCAGTCTGAAAAATCCAAAGGTAAAGAACGTTGACGATAAAGGCCGTTTCTGACAAGTGCAAAAAAGGGGCAACAATTAAGAATGTGACGGACATCATGTTTGATGCACGCCGGGTCCGGACATCGTGGTTGGAGGTTTCGATCATGCAAATCGAGCGTGTTCAACATCAGGTTGACAGCGCGTGATAGAACTGTGCGGTGTATCCTCTTCCTAGGGGAAAGCTTCAAGAACGGACGTAGAGATCGCGACGGATGAAGGATGAACGAGGACGGCTCAAGAATAGAGCGATGTCCCCGGAGGTTAATGATGTTGGCTTTCCAGTCTCGAAGGAGGTCGAGATGTACTTGCGCCTTCAAATTGGGAAGCGATTCGGGGGTGGGCTCGGAATGGTGGTTGGACGCGGCGTCCTTCGCCAATTTATCAGCCTTTGAGTTACCCAATACTCCGCGATGTGAGGGGAGCCATTGGACTGTGATGTGGGAAGACTCGTGATGGAGGGCGAGAAATATTCCGCATAGGCGGCGGAAGGTAATAATAAAGTCGGCGTGTCGCTCGTCATTGGAGAAGATGAGCTCGATGCAGTTAAGTGAGTCCGAGATGATGTGGATGTGGATTGGTGTGAAGCATTTCGCTAGTAGGAGGGATATACGACGCATGGCTGTGATGAGCGCTTCCTGCTCCTCGAACAGTATGTTCGAGCGAGAGTGCGCTACTGAGGAAAAGACAGCTAGTTCTTGTTGATTGTGCATGATGACGAATCCGTGACCGCCGGTGTGGGAGCCATTGGCATCTGGGATGATAGAGCCGTCTGTAAAGATGAAATATTGGTAAGGTGGAGGGTGTAAAAAGAAAGAATTGAAATCTCGGATAGCTTTATGTTGTTGAGTATGGGACGGAATGGGGGTCATAATAAGACGTGAATGGATTTGAGTGAATGTGTGGAAAGGAACGGTTTTAGGGATTGAAACACCGGGAAGAAGGGACGAAAGCAGATATTGCTTAGGAGAAGGGTTATGTTTGGAATGAGAAATATAAGAGAGTAAAAATCATTGCGACAACGCTCGGATAAAAAGGGGAAGGGGTGGAACAGATAGAAGAGATTCAGCTATAGACGAATTAATGTTTTTATGAAAGATGGAGTTGAAGAATTTGTGTTGTGTTTTTTGAAGGATAGAAAGATGCGAAGATTCTGGAAACAAAACTGCGCCATAGATGGCGACAGAACGGATTAAACCAAAATAAAGGAGACGAGCGTATTGAAGATGTGCGCCGTTGGACCGGTTGAAAAGGAAATAACACTGATGTAAGGTAGAAATGGCTTTATTAGCCCGAGCCTCGAAATGGAGCTTTGGCGAAAGGTCATAAGAGAAAATAACACCCAACCATGTAAGGTGGCGTGAGGGGCTGATGGTAAGGCCATTGGGTAAGGTCAAAGACGCAGAGGGTGATGGGGGGGAAACAAAAAGGAAAGAACAAAACGCCTTGATGGCAACTCTGTCATGTGGAAGGATGTGAAGGAGTTCGATAGCGTTGGGGTCAATGGATAAACCAAGGGAGTGAAAATGAAGTGAAAGGAATTGAAATTGATGACGCAGACGAACCAAATTGGTTCGTATGCTGTGAGAGCGCGCGTAAAGAAGGTGATCGTCCATGTAAGCTAGCAATGGACGATGAGGACCAAAACGAGAGTTGTAGGCTGTGATGACATCGGCCGCAGCAAATATTGAAACGAGGGGTGATAGCGGAGATCCCTGAGGGACCCCGCGGTTAGGTTTGATGAAAGGTGTAGAAAAGAAATTGTTAAAATGAAAAGAAATGGGTCGATCTCTGAGCCAGACCGAAAGAACACGAATAAGATTGGGGTGAACGTTGGAATGAATGAGTTTGTTGAGAAGACGGTTATGAGAAATGTTATCGAAAAAACCTTGGATATCAATCGTAAGGATGGAAGTAATAAAGAATCTGTGTTGATGGGAAAGTTGATCTGCGTGGTCACCTGTTAGAACTCGAACCTTCACCTTTTCTTTTGTTTTCCTTTTACCATTTCTTTCCTTTTAACTGCTCCTTTTTCATTATAATTAATCATCTTTCCAATCATTTCCCACACTCCTTCCACACGACCTTCATTCGTTCCATTCCTAATTACATAAACTATACAGTACTTAGATAATACGGTCCCACAGGCGCCGTGTTTATAAGGAAGAGGAATTGTAAACGAACACCCGTTCTGCTTTTCCTCTTACCTCCGCAACGACCTAGGTGAGACCGCGCCCCCCCCCCTCCTGTAATAGAGTACATTGTATTAATCCTCTTACCTCCGCGATGACCTAGCCTGAGTACAGCGTGTCCCGAGTCCCCGCTCGAGTATAGCACGTCCCAGCCGACAGTCAGCCGAGGCCTGCCCAGTCCGAGACATCTCCCGGACTCCCGCCTAACATAAAAGCAGAACCCACCCAGGCTCATCCCCAGCGTACGTCGTCGCTGTCGACTCGCCTTCACTCAGTCTAGAGGAGCGCTCCCCTCGACGGACTTGACGTGTAAACCCCCTAAACGACAACCCTCAACCCTGCCCGGACGTTTTCGGACGTTCGTGTATTACATAAACCTACACCCGACCTTTTCCGACCCTGGCTCTCCGCCTCTCCCTCTGGTGGAGGAACCATCTGACCTGGACGTGGGTAACACACCGTGTACAGTCGTCGACGTCGTTGTCAATTGTGATCTCGGTCGCCTCCTTCCGTTTGGTCCTCAAACTCGCCGACGAACCTGTCCTTCGTCAGCGTAGCAATCACCCGGACAACCAACCGATCCCTGTCCCTCCACCAACGTCAACATAGATCTCGACGAAGAACAACGTCGTGCTCTCCCGCCTCGTTCCTGGTATAACGAGGAACGCCGTTCTTGGTTTACGGTTACCCAAACAGGTGCTGAATACGTTATCTGGTGGCGTCCGGAGAAAGGACTCTGGTATTCGACGCTTGAAGGAGGAAGGAGATTAAAGTGGGCTCCTGCATCGATAGACCAGACAACCCCGATTTCGCCATCGCTTTCGACGTCAACCGTTCTCCCACCAATCCCAGGACCGTATAGAGAAGCGCGACGAGATTCGTCACCACCGACCCCCCCTGAGCGACAAACGGACACGTCTAGAACAACGATGTCGACGGGAACCTTCAGCACCCAACAGCTAGAACAAATCGCGGCGATTGTAGCGGGCGCCTTCGCTCACCAAGCCGCAAACGCCCCAGCGGGCCCTAGCACCGCTACGGTACAAAACATCGACGTCGCCCGACCACGTGAATTCACTGGTGGCGACGACTACCTCGACTTCAGACGTGAAGTCCTTCTTTTTGTATCCGCAAACCCGAACCGATACCCTACGTCGGAGAGTAAGATTTATGTAGCTCTCTCCTACCTGAAGGGTGGTAATGCGGCGACGTGGGCGCAGAACTACGTCGAGGAGTCGACAACGTCGGGAATCGTCACCTTCACCGACAGCTGGGAGAGATTCCAGGAACGACTCGACGCCTCGTTCGACGACCCGAATCGCAAGGAGGCGGCGCTGAAGGAATTCCGGGAGAAGGTTCAGAAGGACCTCACCGCAGACAAGTTCTTCCAACAGCTCGACGTCATCATCAAGCGTGCGGAACTGAAGGACGACGGCATCATCTGTGATCGTCTCAAACGCGCAATGAACATCGAAGTAGTGCGTGGAGTCCTGAGATCAACGCCGGTCCCGACGAAGTACGAGGACTGGAAGAACAAGGCTATCGAGATCGATCGCGGTGAACAACAGATCCGCGCAATCCAACGAGGCCGCCCATTTATACCTCAGCCTCGCCCGCCGCAACAACAAGGACCCCCGGCTCGCCGTCAGGTAGCGGCCCCTCACGTCGACAGACGCGACGCGACCGGCGTCACTTTCGGAGGCGCTGGTCAACCGATGGACGTCTCAATGAACGAGGCGCAACGACGACGCGCGTGCTGGATCTGCGGCGGGCTGGGCCATTTCAAGGACAAGTGCCCGCAGGGGAAGCCGATCATCCAGCGCATGCTGGAACTAATGGCACCAGGCGAACGCCGCATCCTCGCGGACGAGCTCGGCGCGATGAAGGAATCGGCCTTCGAGGAAGTCGTAGACACTCGGAGGTCGACGGTGGAGGACTATGTGGAGGAAGAAGAGAATGACGAAGAGGTCGTCGACTCGCAGGGTTTTGCGAGTGGTCAGGCGTAGCCATCGGGGCGACTGACCGAGAAGAACAGGGGACTTCGAATCCGTACTCATTAAAATATAACCAACCGTCTGTACAACACGTAGATGCAAACGACGTCGATGGTTTTCCTGAGTATGAAGTCCCCACCGGTGTGAAAGAAAGGGAAGGATATGAGCAGCTGTTCATGAGAGGAACTGGCGGACGCCAGCTGGACCTTCTCCTGAACGTCGGACACAGCATGGAAGGTGAAGTGAGGGAGGTAGACGCACACGCACTCGTGGATTCGGGATGTACGGGATCGTGCATTGACGTAAGGTTCGTCGAACGGTACGGACTTGAAACGAAGCGTTATATCCGACCCCTTGCGGTACTCAATGCCGACGGCACACACAACGAAGCCGGATTGATCGAGGAGTACGTCGACGTCGAACTTACGATCGGTCACCATAAAGAATGGATTGTCCTGGCGGTAACCTCACTGGCATCGTCCAACATCTTTCTAGGGTACGACTGGCTTCGTCGACACAACCCGGAAGTCGACTGGAAGACGGGAACACTCGACTTTACGCGTTGCCCGAGTGAATGTGTGGTGGAGAGGGATGTGGAGGAAGGCATGCGGAAGGTGTGGAGAGCAGTGGAAGAGACGAAGGGGGTGAGAGAGGTGCGAATGGACAAGACGTCCTGGCCCGCATACCTCAACGACTACGCCGACGTTTTCAGCGAAAAAGGTTTCGAGAAGCTACCGGAACATCGCCCATGGGACCACGTCATCGACTTGAAGCCCGACTTCAAACCGAGCGACTGTAAGATCTACCCGCTCACGCCAACTGAGCAGCAGTCGCTCAAGGACTTCCTCGATGAAAATCTGAAGTCAGGTCGCATTCGACGGTCGATATCGCCCATGGCGTCACCTTTCTTCTTCATAAAGAAGGCCGACAAATCGCTACGCCCGATCCAGGATTACCGCAAACTCAACGACGGCACGATCAAGAATAAGTACCCCCTCCCTCTCATCGACGAACTTGTTGATAAGGTCAAGAAGGCGAAGTACATCACTAAGCTTGACCTTCGCTGGGGGTACTACAACGTCCGGATCCGCGAAGGCGACGAGTGGAAGGCGGCATTTCGCATGAACATGGGCCTCTTCGAGCTAACGGTCATGTTCTTCGGTCTTTGCAATGCGCCGGCGACGTTCCAAGCGTTCGTCAACCACATCTTCAAGGAACTGATCTACGCGAACCTGATCATCGTATACCTCGACGACATACTGATCCTCTCAGAAACCATTGAGGAGCACATCGACACGTCGAGGCGCGTACTTCAGATCCTCCGGGAAAACGGCCTGTACTTGAAACCGGAGAAGTGCGAATTCGATGCCAAGGTCGTTAAGTATCTCGGTCACATCATCGGCAACGGCGAGATCAAGGCGGACCCGGCAAAGACGGAGGTGATTGCAAACTGGCCGGTCCCACGAAACCTCAAGGAGCTACAACAGTTCCTCGGCATGGGTAATTGGCTACGACGGTTCATCAAGGACTACAGCAAGGTGGTCCATCCGCTGACGTCGCTGACGGGCAAGAAGGACTGGGTATGGGAGACCGAACAGCAGGAGGCGTTCGAGGAGCTGAGACGACGTCTCTGCTCACCTCCAGTCCTGGTCATCGCTAACGACGAAGGCCCTTTCCGCGTTGAGGCGGACTCGTCGAACTTCGCACTCGGAGGCGTGCTATTGCAGAAACAGGAAGGCAAGTGGAGGGTAGTCGCCTATAGGTCAGAAGCGCTCCTACCGGCCGAACGAAACTACGAGATCTACGACAAGGAGATGCTCGCAATCGTCTCAGCACTCAAGGAATGGCGTCAATACCTCCTGGGCGCTCGCCACAAGATCGAGATCTGGTCCGACCATGCCAACCTCACCTACTTCAGGTCGGCACAGAAACTGAGCTATCGACAAGCTCGCTGGCGGACCGAACTCGAGGAATTCGACTTCCACCTCGAGCACAAGTCGGGGAAGACGATGGGCAAGGCGGACTTACTGTCGCGCAAGGCAGGCTATGATAAGGGAAAGGACGACAACGATGACATCGTGTTCATAAAGGACAAATGGCTGAATCGTGGAGTGGTGAGGACGTCGCGTGAGGAAGTGTTGGAACGAGTGGGTGACGCGCAGAGGGCGCAGGACGAGTCGGAGAGACCGACGGGAATGGCGAAGGCCGACGGGTTGTGGCGGATGAAAGGCAAGGTGTACGTACCGTCGACGATGAAGGAAGCGGTTTTACGGGAATGCCACGACTCGACCCTGGCAGGACATCCCGGATCGTCAAAGACGGTCGAACTGGTACGTCGAGACTTCTGGTGGGCGTCGATGTTCTCCGACGTTCGAGCATACGTCCGAGGATGCGACCGTTGCCAGCGGACGAAGGCTCTGAGAACATCGAGATCAAGGCCACTTCACCTGAACACGATCCCGGAAGGCCCATGGGAAATTGTCACGGTCGACCTCATCGGAGAACTCCCAGACTCCAAGGGGCACAACGCAATCTGTGTCTTCGTCGATAGGTTCTCGAAACAGATGCACGCGATCCCGATGACGACGAGGCTGTCAGCAGAAGGCATGGCCCAGCTGTACCGAGACCACGTCTTCCGCCTCCACGGCTTGCCGAGGAAGATCATCCATGACCGAGGCACGCAGTTTGACGCATCAATGATGAAGGAGCTGTACAAACTCCTACACATCGAAGGCAACCCGTCGACGGCGTATCACCCACAGACAGATGGTCAGACAGAACGCGTTAACCAAGAGCTCGAACAGTATCTTAGGCTCTTCGTGAACCATCGCCAATCGGACTGGAAAGACTGGCTCCCCCTCGCAGAGTTTGCGTACAATAACCGCAAACATTCGGCGACGAAGATGTCCCCTTTCTACGCGAATACAGGACGTCACCCCTTGAGCTTTGACACAACACGAACCTCGTCTGCCAATATGTCGGCGGAAGAATTCGCGAAGCACATAAAGGAGACTCATCGTGTCGCGAAGGACAACCTGGTCAAAGCGGCAGACGACATGAAACGCTACCATGACCGGACGGCAGGAGCTTCGGTGGAGTACAAGGCTGGCGATAAGGTCTTCCTCGATGGACGAAATATCAGCACAGATTCGCCCACGAAGAAGCTTGCCGACAAATGGTACGGTCCCTTTGACATCATCGACAAAGTAGGAGCGAGCGCGTACAAGCTCAAACTCCCGAAGCGATGGAAAAAGGTCCACCCTGTCTTCAACGAAGCCCTGTTGAAACCCGCCGTCAAACCATCCTTTGAAAGCCAGAAGCAACCACCGCCGCCACCGCCAGACATCGTCGACAACGAGGAGGAATACGAACTCGAGGAAGTCTTAGACTCACGTCTGCACCGAGGGAAACTACAATACCTTGTCAAGTGGGTCAGCTACAATGAACCCACTTGGCAGCCTGAGACGGACTTCGGCGAGAACGCGAAGGAGGCGATCGCTGAATTCTACCTCAAACATCCCGGTGCACCTCGAAAACTCAACATCCCTCGCCAACGACTCCGTCCGCTCTTCGTCGACACCGAGCCTGACGACAGCAATCATGGTTGGTCGGGACGCCCAACCTTGAAGGGGGGTAATGTTAGAACTCGAACCTTCACCTTTTCTTTTGTTTTCCTTTTACCATTTCTTTCCTTTTAACCGCTCCTTTTTCATTATAATTAATCATCTTTCCAATCATTTCCCACACTCCTTCCACACGACCTTCATTCGTTCCATTCCTAATTACATAAACTATACAGTACTTAGATAATACGGTCCCACAGGCGCCGCGTTTATAAGGAAGAGGAATTGCAAACGAACACCCGTTCTGCTTTTCCTCTTACCTCCGCGACGACCTAGGTGAGACCGCGCCCCCCCCCCTCCTGTAATAGAGTACATTGTATTAATCCTCTTACCTCCGCGACGACCTAGCCTGAGTACAGCGTGTCCCGAGTCCCCACTCGAGTATAGCACGTCCCAGCCGACAGTCAGCCGAGGCCTGCCCAGTCCGAGACATCTCCCGGACTCCCGCCTAACATCACCGCCATTATAAATAAAGGGAGTGGTAAGAATGGTTGAAAGAAGATCATAACATGCTGTAAGGGCCGAGCGATGTTTTCGACACCCATGTTGAGCGTCCGGAAGTAAGTTATTAAGTTCGAAAAAAGGTTGGAGAAAATTGAAAAGAATGCGTTCAAATAACTTTCCAATGGTGTCAACCAAGGTAATGGGCCGGAACGCTCTTGGAACAGAAAAGTCAGAGCGTTTGGGTTTAGGGATGAAGGTAATGAGTGATGTTTTAAAGGACAAGGGGAAATGACCAAGTTTCAGACATAGAGAAAAAAGGTCGACAAAAAATTGTCCGTGGTGCTCAATTAAGAGTTCCAAATGTTTATAAGAAATATGGTTGTTACCCGGGCTCGTTTCGTGATCAATGCCATGGAGGGCGGCATGTATGTCCGCCATCTCGATGGGGCGGAACTCGCGGAGATCCGGAAGGGGGGTGAGTTCCGGAGAAGACGTTAAAGGGGGGAAAAACGTCTCGCGGAATAGGTCTACTTTATCGGATTCTGTAGTCGTGAATAACCCGTTGTTCATGCGCAGTGCGCCGATGGGTGTGCGTCGACGCGCTGTTCCCAAGTATTGATTGCGCCAGATGGAGTGGTTGTCAGATTTCTGAAGACGAGAGCCGAAGAAAGCGCTTTTGGCTCGGGTGATCTCGATGTCGAGGCGTTTTTTAGATTCGGGTTGAGGGTTATGACAGTGATCGCGATAAAGTCTGGAACATGATTTGGACCACCAGTTGTTGGGGCCGAAATACGAGCGGGGCTTCCGTTTGCGAAGAAAGAAGGTTGCAAAGTTGGAAAGGGAGTCGCTGAAGGAGAAGAGGAGGTCGTCCAGCGCCTTGGTGGAATGGATCCCTTCTAGTGAGAAGGAAAAAATATGAGAGTCACAAAATTCCGCAATAAAAGAAGGTAAGTCATTAGAACGAATGGAGCGAAGGGGATGTTCTATGGGTGAAGCCAAAAGGTTGACGTTGAAAGAAAACCGAATGGGGCGATGGTCAGACAGAATGTCTAACGAAGGGTCAGATATGATGACATTATTTAAAAGAGAGGGGGCGAAATCGCCAGAAGCGATAACCAGGTCAAGGATGGTTTTAGTACCGGACGAACGATTGAAATAGGTGTGTTGGTTAGGGGGGTTGCAAACTGATAGGTCGTTGTCGTTAATCCATTCGACAAGAGTCTCTGATCGTGAAAAATAATGAGACTGGTCTGTAAAAGACCAGATGTCCGAATGACGGTTGAAATCCCCGGTGAAGATGTTGGAAGGGACGTCTAGTGAAGGGAAGGGGTTTTCGAACTCGTGCAAAGTTGGGGAACTGTAGATGTTCCAAAGTAAAAGGGGGGTTAAGTCATCCCGCGAAATGGAAATGACAGTAATGTTGGGTGATGAATTATTAGAAGCGTATAGCGAAACACGGTGAAGAATGCGAGGGTGTACAAGCGTACAGCATCACGGTTTGGAAGATGAAGAAGGATAGAAGGCAGTGTAAGGAACGGAATTGCGAATATAAAACCCACGCGATCCAGATGAAGAGGATTTCGAGGGGATGACTGCGGTTATGATGGGTATTTCCTGAAAACAGATGATATCAGGTGCGACATGGGTGGAAGAGAAGGCGCGTAAAAGATAGTCGAAGGTGGGTTCTGAATTCCGGATGTTTAGGGAAAAGACAGAAATTGTTTCAGTCATAAGAATTAGAAAGGAGAGCGATAATTGCGACGAGCTGGGCACTCTGATGACCTGGCGCTATGGTTGCCCTGGCAATTAATGCACAGGGCGAAGTGGTCACACTGAAGGTTGTTAGAAGCTGTGCACGGTGCGCATTTGGCAACGTGTACAGCGGTACGGTGAGGTTCGGAGCAGACCGCACAGCGGGCAACTGATCGACATTTGGAGGCAGAGTGCCCCAGGCGATGGCAGTTATCGCATTGGTTAATGGTGGGGCGAGACTTCATTTCCTCGAGTCGGCGAATGACGCCGAACACGGGAACTGATCTGTTGTTGTGTAGGAAAAAGTGGTCAAAACATAAGCGGGAGTCGTCTTTGAGGACGACCGATACGTTGCAGTAATCGCGCTGGTTAAGACGTTCGATAGAAGACATGAACCGCGGAGGGAACATGAATTCCTGTCCTTCGAATTGGGGTAGGGAAGAGATCTCCTCGACAAGATCTTTTTCTGAATAGATGAGGTTGTTAGAACCTGAACTTTCACCTTTTCCTTTATTTTCCCTTTTACCATTTCCTTTATTATATTCGTCCTTTTCATTATATTTACCCATCTTACACAATCATTCCCACACTACCTTCATTCGTTCCATTCCCACTCGTTATGTAATGTTAGGTAATATAGTCTCACGGTCGTCGCTATATAAGGTCTCAGGAATCGCATGAACTCCTTGTTCTGCTTTTCCTCTTACCTCCGCGACGACCTAGGTGAGACTCGTCCCCCTTGTATTAGTTTAGACTTGTATTAATCCTCTTACCTCTGCGACGACCTAGCCTGAGTAAGCGTGTCCCGAGTCTACGCTCGAGTATAGCACGTCCCAGACTACAGTCAGCCGAGGCCTGCCCAGTCCGAGTCGTCTCCCGGGCTCCCGCCTAACATAAAAGCAGAACCCCACCCAGGCTCATCCCCAGCGTAAGTCGTCGCTGTCGACTCACCTTCACTTGGTCTAGAGGAGCGCTCCCCTCGACGGACTTGACGTGTAAACCCCCTAAACGACAACCCTCAACCCTGCCCGGACGTTTTCGGACGTTCGTGTATTACGTAAATATATCAACCGACATTTCCCGACCCTGGCTCTACGAATTAGCCTCTGGTGGAGCACGCACCTAACGTGGACGTGGGTAACAAGACGAGTCCAAACTTCGACGACAATCTCGTTTGTAATCTCACTCGGATCCTACCGCCTCGTCATCAACTTCGCTGACGAACCCGCTCAACGTTGGCGTAACCCCAGATCGAACGCGCAACCGATCCCTGTCCCTCCGCCAACGTCAAGATAGATCTCACCGACGAACAGCAACGGGCCCTTCCTGCTTCAGCCCGTTGGGATCCAGACCGACCAGGCTACGTCGCGACCAATAATAGCGGCGTCACTCACGACATCTGGTGGAGTGAAATCCGGCGCAGCTGGTATTCATCAGACGAACGAGGGAGGAGAGCAAGGTGGCCCCCAGCCGCTCCATCGTCACCTGCACCGTCAACGTCTACGGTCAACCTACCACCAACCCCAGGTCCTTACCGCGAAACCAACAGAGACCCCTCACCGCCGACCCCTCCAGAACCTTCGACACCCGCACCCGAACCCGCGATGTCAGCAGAAGGTTTCAGCCAACAGCAAATGGCGCAGATCGCGGCCATCGTTGCGAATGCCTTTGCCCATCAGGCGAACAACGCCCCAGCACCGGTCGCGGCTGCTAACCCCCCGACCCCCAACATAGATGTCGCCCGACCACGAGAATTCACTGGTGGCGACGATTACCTCGACTTCAGACGTGAAGTCCTCCTTTTTGTATCCGCAAATCCAAGTCGATACCCTACGTCAGAGAGTAAGATTTATGTAGCTCTCTCCTACCTGAAGGGTGGTAATGCGGCAACGTGGGCGCAGAACTACGTCGAGGAGTCGACAACGTCGGGGATCGTCACCTTCACCGACAGCTGGGAAAGATTCCAGGAACGACTCGACGCCTCGTTCGACGACCCGAATCGCAAGGAGAAAGCGCTGAAGGATTTCCGAGATAAGGTTCAGAAGGACCTAACCGCGGACGAGTTCTTCCAGAAGTTCGACGTGATAATTAAGCGCGCCGAGTTGAAAGACGACAGCGTCATCTGCGATCGCCTCAAGCGGGCGATGAACATCGAGGTGGTCCGTGGGGTGCTAAGGTCGACGCCAGTCCCAACGAAATACGAGGATTGGAAGAACAAGGCGATTGAAATAGACCGCGGCGAACAGCAGATTCGCGCTATCCAATGAGGACGCGCCTTTCTTCCCCCTCCTCGCCTACCACAACAAGCGCCCCCAGCTCGCCGTCAAGTAGCGGCCCCTCACATCGACAGACGCGATGTGACCGGCGTCACCTTTGGAGGCGCTGGTCAACCGATGGACGTCTCGATGAACGAGGCACAACGACGACGTGCGTGCTGGATCTGTGGTGGGCTGGGCCACTTTAAAGACAAGTGCCCACAGGCGAAACCGATCATCCAGCGCATGCTGGAACTGATGGCGCCAGGCGAACGTCGTGTCCTCGCCAACGAGCTCGGAGCGATGAAGGAGTCGGCCTTCGAGGAAGTCGTAGACACTCGGAGGTCGACGGTGGAGGACTATGTGGAGGAAGAAGGCGATAACGAAGAGGTCGTCGACTCGCAGGGTTTTGCGAATGGTCAGGCGTAGCCATCGGGGCGACTGACCGAGAAGAACAAGAGACTTCGAATCCGGATCCGCTAAAATATAACCAACCGTTTGTACAATACGTAGATGCGAACAACGTCGATGGTTTTCCCGATTACGAAGTCTCCACCGGTGTGAACAAGAATGAAGAGTACGAACAACTGTTCATGAGAGGAACTGGCGGACGCCAGCTGGACCTTCTCCTGACCGTCGAGCATGAAATAGCTGGTGAGGCGAGAGAGGTAGATGCGCATGCCCTTGTGGATTCGGTGAAAGGTGATGGTACGGTCTACTGGCAGACTCGGACCTGGTTGAGTTCGGCCACTGGGGGTTCACTCTAACGTGTCTGATGGAGGGGATAGTGTCAGGAAGTGCGGGGAAGTGTAATAGAATACTCGGGGCTAGGTGTCGACTCGAGGACGCGAGTACAAAGGACGACCGGCAAAACGTGCCTAAATGCGGTCGGAGAACAAAGAGCAACTACGATCTTGACAACCCGGGCTCGGAAACTCGCCAGTGAAGACAGGAATCGATACTATTCGTCGAGACGATTCTGAATCTGAAAAGACCTCGAGACGCGATGCAGAATTGACGGAGATATAGCAGTTGCACTGGTTGCGGCTGGCGGAACGCACGGAACTCCCGGAACCAAAAGCTATTTTTGTAGCTCTACGACGCGGGCTCGGAATCGTGCAAGAAAAGACAATGTTCGAAAGCGATTTTCGACGAGATTAAGAATCTGAAGAGAGCTCGGGAAACGGATAAGAACTGAGGGCGATATAGCGAAAGCAAGATTTGGCCAAAAACGGGACTCGAGACGGAACAGACGGAACGACACTGAACGGCGACGGAGACGAGAACTAAAGACTGGGAATGACTCGGGGGAACTAAACTTTTATTTTTGAGACATTTACATGAGTGTTTAAATAACCGACAGAGGGTTGAGCCTCTGAGCGGCGTACAAAGGACACAAAGACAGACCGGAGGCTCTAGCCAAACAATACCAAACAGCCGGAACTCGGAGCCGGAACTCGAGAACATGAGCAATTAAGCTTTGGGAGGCTCGGAACAATACCAGATGTGATCCAAAACGGACTTCGGTGGCTCACCGGTGCAGAACCAAGCTGTATGCGTCGAGTTAATACTGCCAAACACTGAAACTGTCCTGAAATGCGTCGGGGATACTTGTAAGACTGTCCTGAGTCGAGTCGAACCTAATAGAGCCGATTCCGAGGCCAGCGGCATCGGGATCTCCACATCTCCACGGACCTTCTAATAGTGACCGTCCCCGGTCACTCCGCTCCTCGAGTGTCAAAGACGAAGGCAAAAGCGGTGTGAGGGGAACATCCGAGGTGTCTGAATCCGAGACAGAATCATCTGATGAGTCGAACGACGCTTCTGAGGGCACGGAAACACGAGAGATCGAATTTGCTGAGCTGCTCGACGAGAAACCACTCTGAAAAGTGACTGGAGTCGAAACTGTATGCTGAGACGCCAATTCTGAACCAAAACCGATGGTTGCGGAGTTGATTTGAGCGTGGGAACGTCGTTCCGTTCGTTGCGTCGGACGGAACGCACGGAACTCGCGGAACGGCTTCGAAATGCTATAAATATCTGAAAAACTCGGAGAGAAAGCCTGCAAAGTTGAATCTGCAATGTCGGGGCTGCTAAAATGCATAGAATTCGAATCCGGCACTAAGGCCGGGTCCGAAACGTCGGAACACGATAGAGGAACCTCTGAACTGTCGAAATCCGACGCATACACCGGGCAGACACAAGAACTTGAATTAAATAGGCTGGGTGTCGAAGAATCTGCCTTAAAATGCCTTCCCGGTGCATTTCTGCACTGAAAATTCATTTCGTGGCCGAAACTACCCTTCGAAGAGTCGATCGGCGAGCTCGAGGACCGAGGAATCGAATTGAATGTAGCCGAAGGCTTCGAGAAGCGCGGAGAAGTCGAAGAACGCGGGGTAACAGGCTGTACACTTGAGATAGAAGCACGGGAAGTGATGTGCCTGACAGAAGCTGAATGTGAGAAATGATCGGCACTCCGAGTGTCCGTAACCTTCGGAGGGATGTCAGGGGCACTCGAGGAACTCGACGGAGCCATCCGAAGCTCCGGATATCCATCATAGAATGCATCAAACCTCTCTTGTAAGTCATGGCCACCAAAACTCGATGGAACAAATAATCCACTCGGAAGAACAACCTGCCCTGCCGAATTTCGCATGCAACGACGGGTCCGAGAGTACTCCAATACCACTGGACAATCCTTGATGAAATGCTCGAGGGAACTGCAAAAGAAACAACCAAAAACGCGTCCGGAACAAGTTGTATGCGTCGGCGTCGAGTTTGCTGTCGGAACGGACGGAACGGACGGAACGACCGGAACACGTGACGGATCGACGCACGGAACGCACGGAACGGACGCAACGGATCGTATCTTCGATTCTGACACTTGGGCAGCCGGAGAAACAAAGGGAATCACTGGGGAACGCAGGGGGACACTTGAAGTAGATAACTGAGATGTCGGTGTACTTGTAAAATCTGTAAAACCAGAACCAGAGATCTGAGACGCGTGGTGAGGGTACCGTTCGGAACGTGCTGGACCCAGCTCCTCGACCGAGTGTAAACGGCGCGCAGAAACTCGGTTTAAAATAAAATCGGCAGCCTCCATAACCTCCTCAATACTGAAAACGTCATCGGCGAGTCTGTCACTGAATAAAATCTCAAACCGATCGAAAACGTGAGCTCGAAGCGATGCTGGGATGCCCTGGACAAAGAGCCTCTTTGCCTCCATATCCGTTATACGATCGTGGGCTTCGAGGTACCGAAAAATGCGAAGGAATGACCGGAAATACTCATACAGCTGCTCCACAGTGTTCATGGGACTGGCGGATGACCTCTGGACCAACTCCTGAAGATCTGCACGTAGATAGCGATGAGTGTTGTCAGGGTACTCGGGATATAAGAATAGAACTGCCGTCTCGAAGCTAGACCATGTCGGCGAACTTGCCATGGCCTCCGGGAACAAACTCCACTGATCGGCAATATCCAAGGAAGTGTAGTAAATGGTCCAATAAACTCTGTCAGCCTCTGAGAGCTGAGCCTCATCACAGAGAAGCCCAACATCCTCCAAGAACCGACCTATGAGACGAGGGTTCGAGCCATCGAAGAAAGGTGCATTGTCTGCACCTGAAAGCGGCATCGGGCTGGCACCACGAGTGCCACGAAGACAAGATCGAGGCATACTGAATCTGATGGACCGAAGCTGAAAGAAAACAAAGGGGAACACTCCCAACACAAAGACAGAAACCCCCTCGCGGTGGGCTCCAATTTGAAAGGTGATGGTACGGTCTACTGGCAGACTCGGACCTGGTTGAGTTCGGCCACTGGGGGTTCACTCTAACGTGTCTGATGGAGGGGATAGTGTCAGGAAGTGCGGGGAAGTGTAATAGAATACTCGGGGCTAGGTGTCGACTCGAGGACGCGAGTACAAAGGACGACCGGCAAAACGTGCCTAAATGCGGTCGGAGAACAAAGAGCAACTACGATCTTGACAACCCGGGCTCGGAAACTCGCCAGTGAAGACAGGAATCGATACTATTCGTCGAGACGATTCTGAATCTGAAAAGACCTCGAGACGCGATGCAGAATTGACGGAGATATAGCAGTTGCACTGGTTGCGGCTGGCGGAACGCACGGAACTCCCGGAACCAAAAGCTATTTTCGTAGCTCTACGACGCGGGCTCGGAATCGTGCAAGAAAAGACAATGTTCGAAAGCGATTTTCGACGAGATTAAGAATCTGAAGAGAGCTCGGGAAACGGATAAGAACTGAGGGCGATATAGCGAAAGCAAGATTTGGCCAAAAACGGGACTCGAGACGGAACAGACGGAACGACACTGAACGGCGACGGAGACGAGAACTAAAGACTGGGAATGACTCGGGGGAACTAAACTTTTATTTTTGAGACATTTACATGAGTGTTTAAATAACCGACAGAGGGTTGAGCCTCTGAGCGGCGTACAAAGGACACAAAGACAGACCGGAGGCTCTAGCCAAACAATACCAAACAGCCGGAACTCGGAGCCGGAACTCGAGAACATGAGCAATTAAGCTTTGGGAGGCTCGGAACAATACCAGATGTGATCCAAAACGGACTTCGGTGGCTCACCGGTGCAGAACCAAGCTGTATGCGTCGAGTTAATACTGCCAAACACTGAAACTGTCCTGAAATGCGTCGGGGATACTTGTAAGACTGTCCTGAGTCGAGTCGAACCTAATAGAGCCGATTCCGAGGCCAGCGGCATCGGGATCTCCACATCGGGATGCACGGGATCCTGCATCGACGTCAGGTTCGTCGAGAGGTACGGGTTGGAAACGAAACGCTACATTCGACCCCTCGCGGTGCTGAACGCCGATGGCACGCACAATGAGGCCGGATTGATCGAGGAGTACGTTGACGTCGAACTCATGATCGGCCGTCATCGGGAGAAGATCGTCCTCGCAGTAACGTCCCTAGCGTCATCGAACATCTTCCTGGGGTACGACTGGCTTCGACGTCACAATCCGGAGGTCGACTGGAAAACGGGCTCAATCGAATTCACCCGCTGTCCAGAAGAATGTGCGATCGAGAGGGAGCCGGTGGAGGACCTAGGCGAGGTGAAGAAGGTCGTGGAGCAGATGAGGAGGGTGAGTGAGATGCGAATGGACAAGACGTCCTGGCCCGCATACCTCAACGACTACGCCGACGTTTTCAGCGAAAAAGGTTTTGAGAAACTGCCGGAACACTGACCCTGGGACCATGTCATCGACTTGAAGCCCGACTTCAAACCGAGCGACTGTAAGATCTACCCGCTCACACCGACTGAGCAGCAGTCACTCAAGGACTTCCTTGATGAAAACCTGAAGTCGGGTCGCATTCGACGGTCGATATCGCCCTTCTTCTTCATTAAGAAGGCCGACAAATCGCTACGCCCCATCCAGGATTACCGTAAGCTCAATGACGGTACGATCAAGAACAAGTATCCCCTCCCTCTCATTGACAAACTCGTCGACAAGGTCAAGAAAGCAAAATACATCACTAAGCTCGACCTTCGCTGGGGGTACTACAATATCCGGATCCGCGAGGGTGACGAATGGAAAGCAGCGTTTCGCATGAACATGGGCCTCTTCGAACCGACGGTCATGTTTTTTGGTCTTTGCAACGCGCCGGCCACGTTCCAGGCCTTTGTCAACCACATCTTTAAGGACCTAATCTACGCGAACTTGATCATCGTATACCTCGACGACATCCTGATCCTCTCGGAAACCATTGAGGAGCATATCGACACGTCGAGGCGCGTACTCCAGATCCTCCGAGAGAATGGCCTGTACCTGAAGCCGGAGAAGTGCGAGTTTGACGCCAAGGTCGTCAAATACCTTGGCCACATCATCGGCAATGGAGAGATCAGGGCTGACCCGGCAAAGACGGAGGCGATTGCGAACTGGCCAGTCCCACGGAACCTCAAGGAGCTGCAACAGTTCCTTGGCATGGGAAACTGGCTGAGACGGTTTATTAAGGACTACAGCAAGGTGGTCCGACCGTTGACGTCGTTAACGGGCAAGAAGGACTGGGTATGGGAGACCGAACAGCAGGAAGTGTTCGAGGAGCTGAGACGACGTCTCTGCTCACCTCCAGTCCTAGCCATCGCCAATGACGAGGGCCCTTTCCGCGTAGAAGCGGACTCGTCGAACTTTGCGCTTGGTGGTGTGTTGTTGCAGAAGCAGGAAGGGAAGTGGAGGGTGATCGCCTACAGGTCAGAGGCACTTGAACCGGCGGAACGAAACTACGAGATCTACGACAAGGAGATGCTCGCGATCGTTTCGGCGCTCAAGGAGTGGCGGCAATACCTCCTTGGCGCTCGCCACAAAATTGAAATCTGGTCCGACCACGCCAACCTCACCTACTTCAGGTCAGCGCAGAAGCTGAGCTATCGTCAAGCTCGCTGGCGAACCGAACTCGAGGAATTCGACTTCCACCTCGAACACAAGTCAGGGAAGACAGTGGGCAAGGCCGACTTGCTGTCACACAAGGCGGGCTATGATCAGGGCAAGGATGACAATGACGGCGTCGTGTTCATCAAGGAGAAATGGCTGAACCGTGGGGTGGTAAGGACGTCGCGTGATGAAATGTTGGAACGAGTGGGTGAGGCGCAGAGAGCGCAAGACGAGTCGGAGAGGCCGACGAATATGGTGAAGGTCGACGGGTTGTGGCGGATGAAAGGCAAGGTGTACGTGCCGTCGATGATGAAGGAAGCGGTATTGCGGGAGTACCACGACTCGACCCTGGCAGGACATCCTGGATCGTCGAAGACGGTCGAACTGGTATGTCGAGACTTCTGGTGGGCGTCAATGTTCTCCGATGTCCGAACATACGTCCAAGGATGCAACCGTTGCCAACGGACGAAAGCCTTAAGAACGTCGAGGTCGAGACCGCTTCATCCTAACGCGATCCCTGAAGGTCCCTGGGAGATCGTCACGGTCGACCTAATCGGAGAACTCCCGGACTCTAAGGGACACAATGCAATCTGCGTCTTCGTGGACAGATTCTCGAAACAGATGCATGCCATCCCGACGACGACGAAACTGTCAGCGGAAGGCATGGCTCAGTTATACCGAGACCACGTCTTCCGCCTCCATGGCCTACCGAAGAAGATCATCCACGACCGAGGCACACAGTTCGATGCGTCAATGATGAAGGAGCTATACAAACTCCTACACATCGAAGGCAACCCGTCAACGGCATACCACCCACAAACGGACGGTCAGACGGAACGCGTCAATCAAGAGCTCGAACAGTACCTCCGGCTCTTCGTCGATCATCGGCAATCGGACTGGAAGGACTGGCTCCCCCTCGCAGAGTTCGCATACAACAACCGCGAACATTCAGCGACAAGGATGTCACCCTTCTACGCAAATACCGGACGTCACCCTATGAGCTTCGACACCGTACGAACTTCCTCTGCCAACATGTCGGCGGAAGAATTCGCCAAGCACATCAAGGAGACTCATCGCGTTGCTAAGGACAATCTAGTCAAGGCAGCAGAGGACATGAAGCGCTACCATGACCGGACAGCAGGAGCTTCGGTGGAGTATAAGGCTGGAGACAAAGTCTTCCTTGACGGGCGAAACATCAGTACGGACTCGCCGACGAAGAAACTCGCAGACAAATGGTACGGCCCCTTTGACATCGTCGACAAGGTAGGAGCGAGCGCGTACAAGCTCAAACTCCCGAAGCGATGGAAAAAGGTCCACCCTGTCCTCAACGAAGCCCTGTTGAAACCCGCCGTCGAACCGTCCTTTGAAAGCCAGAAGCAACCGCCGCCGCCGCCGCCAGACATCGTCGACAACGAGGAGGAATACGAACTTGAGGAAGTCTTAGACTCACGTCTGCACCGAGGGAAACTACAGTACCTTGTCAAGTGGGTCGGCTACAATGAACCTACTTGGCAGCCTGAGACGGACTTCGGCGAGAACGCAAAGGAGGCGATCGCTGAGTTCTACCTCAAACATCCCGGTGCACCTCGGAAACTCGACATCCCTCGTCAACGACTCCGTCCGCTCTTCGTCGACACCGAGCCTGACGACCGCGATCATGGTTGGTCGGGACGCCCAACCTTGAAGGGGGGGTAATGTTAGAACCTGAACTTTCACCTTTTCCTTTATTTTCCCTTTTACCATTTCCTTTATTATATTCGTCCTTTTCATTATATTTACCCATCTTACACAATCATTCCCACACTACCTTCATTCGTTCCATTCCCACTCGTTATGTAATGTTAGGTAATATAGTCTCACGGTCGTCGCTATATAAGGTCTCAGGAATCGCATGAACTCCTTGTTCTGCTTTTCCTCTTACCTCCGCGACGACCTAGGTGAGACTCGTCCCCCTTGTATTAGTTTAGACTTGTATTAATCCTCTTACCTCTGCGACGACCTAGCCTGAGTAAGCGTGTCCCGAGTCTACGCTCGAGTATAGCACGTCCCAGACTACAGTCAGCCGAGGCCTGCCCAGTCCGAGTCGTCTCCCGGGCTCCCGCCTAACAGAGGTTAGTATCCTTGTCGTATACCGGAACCCCAGGGATGACCATTTTGAACTGAGGCGACGGAGTGAACGCCTTAGCCCCGGAAATGTTGATTATGCGGTTGAGCTGGGAAACAAGTAAACTATGCTGTGAATCGAAGTCGGAACGAATGTTGGTGAACGCGATTAGAAGGTTACTGTTGGAAGTATATTTGACGTTCAGTATGACAAGATGTTTAAAAAGCGGGTTGCCCTTGAGGCCCGCGCGGACTGCATTTTTAACGGATAAGGGGGACGGGCGAACCGCCAAGTCACCCGGGAGTGAAAAGAAAATTCGTCGAACGTTGCGAACACGGGTGTTGACCGATCCGTTAGACCGGTTGATGGGAACTGTAGAGACTTCCCCTTGGGGGTTCTGTTCAGTTATACGAACTACCTTGGTAGGGGTAGTCTTAGGTTTCTTTTGTGCTGCTTTTGCGTAAGAAACTGTTGTGAAGCCCTCCGGATCGGTACCAACCGATGTGATAGGGGGATAGTGGACTTTGGTTTGTGAACCTCGAGGCGCGTTGTGTTCGGAATGAGCGTAACCGTCAGGCGCGATGATGATACCCTCTGTGGTCATGCGATAGCCGGAGCCTGGGACTCGGGTTCTAGCGATGGCAGCAGCGTACTTGGTTTTACCGTTCTTAGGGGCTGGGACGCGCTGTTTAATGATTGGAGCTGGTGGAGGGAATCTGGGGTCATGGACGAAGCGAGCCCCAAGGGGATCTGGAAGAATTTTCTGTTGTTTATTGGGGTTAATGTTAGTAGCCATGGGCGGGTGAGCAGTGGGAGCGGAGCCATCTGAAAGTTGTTTTTCGATAATGTTAGTTTTCTCCGATATGGAGGATACGACCGCAGAAAGATGGTGAATAGATCGGGACATAGCGTGCATGGTGTCGGTGATTTCTTGATCACGGATAGTCTGACTGTTAACATAAATGTTTTCGAACACATGTTTAAACGAAGGGGAATGGATGCGGTAAGTTGAATGGAAGGCCTCCAGACTTTCATTGGCTGAGTTGGTAAGGCTAGTTTCGTCATCGAGACTATTTGACTTATTGATCCAGGATACCAAGTTGGATCCGATGTTAGCGAGGATGGACCCGGCGCGAACCGGATCATCGAACCAGGGCGTGTCAGATGACCACGTCGGTTGCGAAATGAGCGTGTTAATGGTTTCGATGGTTTCCTTGGTAAGACTCGCAAAAGAAAGGTTGACCTTTTCGGCGATGGCCGGATCATTAGTTTCATCGATATCGTCCATAACGTTGTCAACTTGTGGGCCTGACTGGTGTGCTCGTCCGGGATGTACAAATCGTCGTCCATGGCATCGTCGTCAATTCGGGCAGGGGGTGGGATAGACCGGTGTTCCTCTTCTGAGTTCGAGCGTTTAAGCGTGTTCTGTGATTTGATATCCGGGGTCGGGGGGAGATCCCCTTGTTTGCGAAGTTTGGCGGCATGCTCGTCCGCCTCGACATCGGGAGACCAATTGGCACGATTCGACTGTACGGTGACGCATACGCTGTCGTTGTGGTTGTAGGTCTTGTCGCGACCACAAGTGACACATAACTTGGCGGTCCCGCTAACACACTGGCGACTGTGATAGGGGAGATCCTGTTTACACTCCTCACACTTGGTGGGGTCCTTGGGATTGACAAGGGAACGATAAGACTTTGTCTTATTCAGAGAGGCTTTTGCTCTGGTCAACATCTTGTTGTCCATAGCGCGGAGACGGAGAGAGATAGCTTTGACTACGAGATTTCCCACGATCAAGATGATGGAAGTAAGAGATCAAGAAGTGCAGGATAATGTGCATTCCCGTCACTTGCTCTTGAACACCGACGACGTGCACAGGACCGCCATGGCATCGACAAAAGACGAGTCGACACGCCTTATCTACGCGCCAAACGTCATTCACAATAGCGCTCTCAACTCCGTCAAGTTCCTCTCCTCATGCTTTACAGGGGCTGTCGCCGGCATCCTGGGTCTGGAGAATTGGCAGGGCTTCGCGTTCTTCGCGGCATCGACACTGCTTACTGCCGCTTGCTTATATGTCGTCAACTGCAAGAGCCGGCCAGTAAAGTACATTCCCGGTGGCGTTAGGGAGTTAGCGAACCCAGGGCAAGATAACGTATTCTCCTTCGTGCTGGTCTGGACACTCTTCTTTGGTACGTCGTGTTGACTTTAGATGATCACTCCCCTCTTTCTTCCTACTGCTGGAGCTTCTATTGTCCGAAATTAATGACTGAAACTGACCTACAATTTTACAGGAATTGTACATGGTATCTCTCTTCCCACTTATCTGATCCGAGCAATATCAGCTGACGAAACCGTTTCAAATGCAGTATACGATTGAAGAGGCGGTCTCATTGGCCCTCTGGATAACCTCGGTCGGAATATGTGTACTCGCTAGAAACATGTATAGAAGAATTGTTCCTGATGCTTAACGTTTGAAAAATCAGGTCGATCGGAATATCAGCTGCAATTGGTGTCCCTGACTTCTTGTGTTTCAGCAAAACAAGGTTCTTGTACTTTACTATCAAAGTCCAACTTTTGCGCCTTAACAATCTTGTGCCGAAGGTTAGGAGGGAAAACCTCGATCCAGTCTTGTCTCATCACTGCCCTAGTCCGAGATCGGATTTTGACTAAAATCGCCGGTCTCGGGAACCGACCAGGACTCTTCGTCTGGTGCCACCCAAGCTCCGTGCCTTCCGCCCGATGGATTCGAACCTGAAGAGACGCAATTTTACTTGCGGGAATATCTGATTCCTTATCCGCCTTGCCCCGAAAGATCTGCCGCGTGGAAAGCCACATGGCCTTGCAGTGGCAGTGGTGACCGAAGACCAGTATCTCGTCCCGTAGACGGAACCGGAAGCTGAGAAATACACATAAGAATAGTCTGCTTGCAGCGTACAAGCTGTTTTTACAGTCGCCCCATCAATTGCCTCTCCCTTGCGAACTTCAAATGTCGACTTCTGAGCAATACGTCCTGCTGCAGTATGGCTCCGATCCTCTGAATTTTCAATTTGAGGACTCAGAGGAACGAGTCGCCTTCACGTCGTAAGTCATTCATAATCCTCCATCTACTCTGGACGAACGGGAACAGATGACATATTCACACTATTGGACTTTTAGAACCAGAGTGAGAATGGCTCATTGTTGTTTCAGTTTTGTCCAAATGTACTCACCGCCTCAATAGGTCGTACAGGTACCTAACGTCGTCGTCCAGTTGACTCGACAAGATGAATGGGCCCTCCAACACACCGATATCATGGGACCACGTAGTGCATTCCTATATTTTGGCCCCTCCAATTCGCCTGGTCAAGTTGCTTACGGGAACGGCGAACGAGTTGCCATGTCATATTACCTTCGGAAGAAAAAGGAAGGAAGCAAGTAAGTTGAATGTTCCGTTCTGAAGTCCTTTAGCGCATCTTATAGGGCAACTCAGCTCGCGATATTTCAATGCTCAGGGAGGAAAGGAGCTCAAATGGAAGTCTGTATCTTCCCAGAGAATGGAGGTCTGTGTTTCTCGCGTCGCATATGTTCACGTCCGGAACCTCATCACGTCTTCTATCAGCTCTGTGATTCACGCAGTGTCTTCGCCGTATGGGAAAAAGCTCCACCGGGTTCTGAACATGACGCCCAAGTTACACTATCACCCACCGGTCTGACATTCGTGACGGAAGTCCTCACCACTCTTACGCTCAATCTCGTAGCGAAACGACTGGATTTTTGGTGATGAGAGTGATGTAATCCTCTCCGAATACGCCGCCGCCACTATTACAAGTATCTTCTTGTGTCAACGCGGATACGAATCTAACGCCTGCTCTTCTCCACTTTATCCCACCTGTTCGCTCCAATTGTGATCTCCTACTCTTCACCTCCCAGCTCCGCCCACTCAACCGCGGGTTCTGTGCGACGAAATCGGCTGATGTTTCATTGTTTCTGTGCTATGAGTACAACAGACATTTATATGGCCATCTACATCTGCACGTGGTGAAATCTCATGGGAAGTCATCCAAACTCCTGAACCTCGTAGCCTCCGACGGGGAATATGGCGCGATCTCACAGGGTCAGCACAAAAGCCCTGAGTTGATCTCCCCACCCTGACCAGTCCCTGTATTCAAAAATTTCGCCCTCAAACCTTGCTTCCCGCACTCCTCGCAGCCAGCGCACCCATCCCTCCCCCGGGTCTATTTCTTCAGCTCTTCTAACAAATCGACGAGCTTCGCCCAGTCTGGGTCATCCTCAAATGCATCTCGCGTGCGCGCCATGAAGGTGCGGACGATGCTGCGTGCCTGCATCCGCCACTTACCAGGACGGGTCATCCCCCCTTCCAATGATCCTTCCCTTTCCTCCGTCCTTTTTGCCTCCTCTTCGGCCCGAGACCCGAAATTACGCAGGACGTCGACGATCTCCTCGACATCATTGACGGCCTCAAGCCATTTCGTCTTACCCGCCTCACCGCCTTTGTTCATCGTGGCTGCCGCACTCAGTCTATACGCATCCAGATAGTACTTCACCGCGTCGGTCCAGCGCTCTTGCGACACAAGTAGGCGAGCATATGCGCGGTAGATGCGCTGAGAAGAGACTCGAGGGAGTATAACACGCTCGAAAAGGTCAAGCACGCGCGGACGAAGGCCCTCGCCCTCGTTTGGGGATCTGTTGGTGCCTACTGAGCCCAGTGCCGTACTGTTAACCTGCTCAGGGGCGGCCGCCACCTCACCCGCTTTGTGCTCTGGAGCACGGACGACGGCATCGACAAGCCGGTCGAGGAGGTCCTCATCTACTGCATCCGCTCCGACTTTCGTTGCTCGCTCTTCAACGACCCGCGCCTGCGCCCGAGCAGCTTCCGCAAATTCGCCGACGTCCATTGCGACAATCATGAAATTTGTCCACATCCGCCAGTTATCGTAGCTATGCTTCAGGCCGACTTTGAGGGCACGGAATGCGAGGAGCTTGTTGGTGAAGGGAACAGACCCATGTGCAGCTGAATCTTCGTTGTTTTTAGACTTGAAACAAATAAAATTGTGCGTCAGTAAGAATACAAATTCATCACTAGAGCTATAATGGCTTTACCTCTTCTGCATGATCATCACTCACGCTGTCCGCTTTATCAACATTGCCGGTAGAGCCCATGCGCAAGTAAACGCTCGCTAAATTATTCCAACTTTCTCCGTCCTCGTCGTCAAGCGAGACGCAACGCGCAAATGCATCTCGCGCCTCTTCCCACCGCTCCTCACGGACACACGAGCATCCTAATATGAACCATGGACGAGACAGTAGTGGGTTGATCACAGCGCCTTTTCGTAAACACTCAATAGCTTTCGCAAAGTCACCATGCGAGAAGTAGTATCCACCCAAAGAACGCATCGCACGGCCAGACTTCTCACCTGAGACCTCCCAAGCGCGGCTGTAGTGTTCCACCGCGTTCTGGGGCTCTAAATCTCCGAGCAAGCACCACAGCTTCGCCTCACGTGCGGTGTCGAACGCTGGACGGCGACGTTCGTTGGCCGCTTTTCCGCGCTGCACAATGGCCTCTGATTCCTCCTTCCGCCCTTCAAGTAGATCTCGTACGATTAAAATTCCAGAAGCGGGTCGCTCAAGCGCCTGCCAACACTTCACCGCCTCCTCCCACATTTCGAGTCGTTCCAAGATCTCGAGTGCAGAACGCACGACACCAAGGCTGAGGAAACGCATGGCCAGCTCGCGTTCCAACTCCCACTTGCTCGGCATCGGCAGGGAGTGGATATACAGCAGGCGTTCCGAGAGCGGCGAGTCTGCGGTAGGCATCTGGTCGACGAGCGCCTGGAGTTGGAGCGCTGAGCGCTCGACTGTACGAGTGCGCTCCGCCTCAAGACGAGATCGCAAGAGGAGCGCCATTGTATGGACGGACCAGTTTTGTGGATGCGAGATGACGCGGGCGACGTACGGCTTCATTTGTTCGACAGTGAGTCCGAGCGTTGGGGAGGTATTTTTTATGTTGAGACATAAGGATAGGAGGATGCATTGGTCGAGAGGATGCAAGGGTGGCTGCGCAGACGGATCGAGGTGACTGAGTTTCGATCCAGATGCACCCGCCGAGGAGGTCGTGAACTCGGTTTTCTCAAGCAACGTATCATCATTAAGCGCGAGTGTCTCGGGGAGTGCATTGGCTGCATCTTCGCCATCTAAACTTACGGAAGACCGCAGATTTCCGACAGCAACTGAAACGCCATCAGGCTTCCCATCGGCTCGGTCCTCGCCTAGCCTCGAGCGGCTCTCTGCGAGCAATACAAGTTGACTGAGCTCTGTCTGCTGGAACTTCGTGCGCTTCCCGAGCGCGCCCGTCAGCTCGTATTCAAGACCGGTATAGCGTGCTGCGCGAATAAACAGTTCAGCCGCTAGTTTGTCCTGGCCGATATGGTGCGCCAGCAAACCATGTTCGAGCGCCAGACGGCCTGAAAGATCTTTATCCGATGCGATACCTGTGTAAAGTGCTTCTAACGAGTCCGTCAACGAAGACGGCAATGGGACGGGCTCGTCCAAAATATGTTGATGTATGCGTGCTGTCCGCAGCCTCCACCACGGCGCTGACTGACATAGGGCGAAGGGGTAATCAAAAAGTAGTTGAGCGAGTCGTAAAAACGTCGACGACCGCGCTAGATGGTATGCGGGTTCCCCTCCGTACGCGAGCTCGGCGATGGCCTTTCTGTTTATCAAGTCTTCAGAAGAGTAATCAAGGGAAATCGTGTTTGCTTTCAAGAGAGCATCGGTTGGTGTGATATCCAGATCGGGACCGGTCCAGTTGGCTTGAACAAAAGCGTGCAAACACACGATACCAATCACAAGACGCAAGAGTTCGTTTTCTTGCACAGAGAAGTCTTCCAGGCTTTGGAAGGAGGACCACGCTTCTAGCGGACTTTTGTATAGATCGGCTTCCGAAAGACGGATTTTAAGCAATGATTTTGCAGGCTGTGATGTTAGAACACCCTTAAACTCTCCGTTGATCGTTTTACGAGCAAGTTCGTGGATGGGGGAGCCAGAGCTCTCGAGAGTATCGTTCCACTTTCCAGAAAGAAGGGCCCGTTCGACTTTCTCTATAGGTATGGACATCGCAGAAGTAAAGTATCAGGTCAAGTAGTCAGCAATTCTGAAAATTGACAGATCGACATTCCTAATTTGGATCCATTGGTTTCAGGGGCTCATATAACTTGAAGTCGTACAGATTCTTCAGTTTTAGTGAGCAATAGCACTTTCGAATTCGGTTTTCATTTGGAGTTAAAGAAGTAGTGCTGGTTGCTCAAAGTACCTACAGTATCTTCGTTTATTTGCTTCATTTCGTATACGACATCCCAAGAGCGTACAACATAGTGATCTGCAGCCACCTGATGCTAATGTCAAGAACCTTATATCTCTTAGATTTGTATGCTGCTAAGAATATCATTGCAGGATTCCGACCAAAAGCCCCGCAGAAACACCTCGTGAACCTCTTCCGCCCAAAGTGTCCGATCGAAAGGAATGATGTAGGTATGGTAGATACACAGTGCAAGAAAACAACAACGAAACAGTGGAGCATAAAGAACGAATTGACCAAAGCAAAAGAGAAAAGCGAATAATATAGATAGTATGGATTATGAGCACAAAAGAAAAAGCTTGTAGCAGAGCGTCCAAGACGAGAAGCTAGAAGGAGCGTGGTGATGGATGAATAGTCACAGGCATGCAATCGCTTGGGGTCAGAAGCCAGAAGAAATAACAAGTGCAAAAGAGAGAATAGGTATGCAACGCCGGCTTTACCAAGCATGCAAAGCGCCTGGCATCGTGGTCGGCTCCATGGCCATGAACGGCCCTGCCTGCGCACCCGAACGTCCAATCGAGCGTGCAACGGCACGGCGTTTCTCCTCCCATGCGCGGAGCGAACGCAGGAGATGAACAATCTTGTCTGTGCGACCCTGGCGGACGTCGTTGATGCTTACGCTGCCCATGCGAACGTCGTTGTCAAGGAAGAGGTCAAAGAGCTTGAAGAGTCCGTCGAGACGGTCGTCGTTCGGGCCCGACGGGAATGCGGAATCGGGGACCGGCGGCTCCGAAGGCTTGCCCTTGATTCCTTCCGCGAGCCGGTATAGAGCTAGGCCACCTGAGAAGGAGAAGGGCGTTGTGGTTAGAGTTTTGCTTCGATTTCGCTAAGCGCACGCTCTTACTATAAATTTGCCCGCTGTTCTCTTGAACTTGAAGGTTTGGTGGGAGGTAGTTGTTTGCCCAGCGAATCAAATCTGCAGGCGCATTCGGCTATACAAATATGACGCCAATGGATACATGTCCAGTTTCAGATCATATACCATGAAAATCCGATGTGAAAAAAAGGAAAAAGAAAGGATCTTTAGATACGATGGTAATTAGAAAGTAATTGATAAGGGCCTACACCGTCGATTGGAGGCACGCTTGTCCGCCGCGTTTCTCTAGCGGGCCGGACCGGGGGTGGTGTGCTGACATTTGCAGCACTACGTGGTGTGGGAACTCGTTCTTGAGGCGTCTCCGGGAGTGACTCGAGAGTGTTGAACAGGTCGTCACCGACGCGCGGTGGCTTGTCAGGAATACCACTGTTTTCGTTACTATTGGCGTTGCCATTTTGACCTTGCGGTAAACCCATGAGGATGCGCGCATCCCTGCTGGAGAGTTGGTTGGGGTTCTCGCGCCGCAACGCCTTCTGCGTCGCGTCGCGTTGCGTGGGAGAGGGTGGACGAGGTGCGGGGTTCATGGTTTGCGCGACAGAGAGCGGGATTGTAGGAATGTTACACGAAGAGATGACGGGCCCTGTTGAGCGTCAAAATCAAACACTATTCATAGCTCCGATATCATATAAACTTACTGGTATAATCCCGTCCGATCGTCGCCTTCATCAGTGCCTTCATCCATTCGCGAACAGTAATCGACTCATCCGAGCTGAAGAAGTGTGTCCGCTCGGATTCGTGAATGAGCCGGAATCCGTATTTGCCAGGGTTGATGTTCTCGTCGACGATGACCTTGTAGCCGATAATATTGATATAGCCCTTGATCTTCGTTTCCTATTTAAATAAATGAGTATCCCGAGTTTTATTTAAAAGTCGTCCAAAGTACGGACCGCCTTGCTGTTGCTCCGTAGGTAATACAGATGGGGACCCTTCAGCACGAAGTATCGCAGTTTCCACGTGTTGTAATGCTCGCCCTTCTTGCGCATCCACCCATTATGGTCTGGCGCACCAATCTGCTCGAGTACACTCTGTCCAGCTTTTAGTGCTCCCGAGATGCCAGGTAGTGTAGGCACCTCAGTGGCTGAGGAAGCGGTGCGCTTGCGCAGCACCCTCGGATCCACGATATCCTTGTCGTCGGTCTTGCGCGGCGAGCCAGTCTCTGCTCCAATCTGCGACTTCGCGCTCGTCTTGCGATGCCCGCTACCGAGGTAAAGCCTGGATAGGCTGCGCGAGTGCTTTTCAGTCAACAAGTCGTCGTGGGCATATCTGCAACAACTTGGTCAATGCGTATCCGCACGTCAAAAAAAATAACACTTACGACTGCACGCGCGGAGGCGGCTTTCTTGACCGGCTCAGCGAAAGACTGCCCCCAAACAGACTAAGACGATCTGAAGTCTTTGATGCATCAACGGAGCGCTTGCGGCGCTGAGTGTTTTTCACGCTTCCATCGTCCGTTGAACCGCGCTTCGTCGACGGGCTCCCCGGCATGCTCGTTGACATTGAGACTGGCGTCGCTGGCCCTAGTTCACGCTGTTGTTCCTTCGAGTTGCGGCTCCCATTCTCCTTCTGGTCAGAGTTCTGCGAGCCCGTTGAGCGGCCAAATATCCTCCGCCGCTTACTTCGCGTCTCAAGAGCGTGCGAGGACTCCGTCTACAGGCGAGATGAGACCAGTCAACGGATACATGTGCATAAGTAAGACGTACATCGCTCATTGCGCCACGTTCCTCCTTGATGGACTCATCAGCAGCCGATTTCGGAGAGAACTTCGCTGTTTTGGCTTTTGCATTGAAGGAGGAGTCGCTCGGAGACAAATTCAGATATGCCGGACGGTTCTTCTGAAGAATCATCCATAAGATCGAACCCATCTTGTCCAAAAGAAACAACTTACCCCCTTCGGCGGCTCAAGCTGCTCCGCAGAGCCTACCGCCGCACCAACAAACGCACCCATGGCCACCCCAATACCCAATCCCAGCGCCGAACCGTTCGTCGTCGAATTGTTTACTGTCGACGACTCTGGCTCCTGATCATTGTCTGTCTCACTGACGCGCATTGACGAGCCAGGGTCAGAGTCTCGACGTATCGTATCGAAGGCCGGAGTACCAGCGAGGTCGCCCGTGTGCGGCGGGCTCTCCGGACTGAGCATGGCTCCGAACGCCATCGGACTACGCAGTGAGTGATGTGCAGAGCCAGGAAGAGAAACACTCTGAGAGATGGTGCGCATGTGTGAGTATGTGTTCGATGGCGTCGGCTGCACGGACGACATTGTAGAAGGCGGTCGTCGCAGCTCTGCGATCTCCTTTACGATGCGTGAGCGCTTTCCGAACGCGTGAATCTCAAGCTCAGTCTTTAGCACGTTCGCATCGAGTTCGAGCAAAACGTCGCCCGTTATCTCATGCTCTATGTATTTACAAAAGACCGTTAATGATATATCCCGTCTGAGATATGCTTCAATTTACTCACCGATGAATTTGTCACACACGCTATTGTCGAAGCCCTTGCTCTTCGCCCATTCTACAACATCATCTACAGTCCATTCTGACGGCGGAGCGGTCGGCGACTTCGCTGTCTGGTTTGCGGCCGCCCCGTTCTGGGACGCCGGTGGCGAGGGCAGGGCCGCTGGAGAAGCCATGCCTTTCGGTTCAGATTCGATAGCTGGTGATGCTGGAGGTGAAGGAGATTCCTTGTTCGTCGACTGTTTGTTCGTGAATGATAAAAGTAAGCGACATTACAAAGAGCCAATGAGGGAGCGTGCTCACTTGTATATTATCGGCACTGCTATCCAGACGGGGTTCCTCAGTGGCGAGAGCTCGTCCGGATGTATCAGTTGCTGTGCGAGTCTCAGTCGGAAACGAGATCTGTCGCGCGGTCTCCGGTGGCTGTACTTCCGAGTCCTCCACGTCCCCAGGATTAGTGAGGTTACTCAACGATGCCTGTTCTGGCGAATGACTGAAAGCTTTTGGCGTAATGGGATGCCCATTCGCCTGTTGCCTAACGGAGACTTCGTCATCTTCTTCCTCCTCTGAGATGTGCTCATGGTCACGGCGCGGGAAGAGCATGTCAGCTGCAGGTTCGTGGTCCAGCTCTTCCTCTTCTTCGCCCTCGCTCTCGTCGCTCATCTCGAATTCGATGGGAGGTTCCGAGATTTGTTCGGTAATAATCGGTGCGCGAACCTGCAGCTCGGCATCATAAGCTTCTTGTTCCTGTCTCAGGAGCTCTTGTTGCTGCCGCGCCTTTTCCGCAAGGTTGCTGCGTGCGCCCTTATGCCATGCCTCGCTGCCTACGCCACCGACGTTTGAGTTTGCCTCTGTGTCTGTATCGCGATCTGTGTCGGTGTGAGTGCTTGCAAAGCTAAAGCTGCCGTTCCCGTCTCGGTCATTGCGTCCAAGCTGCTCAATCGCCTCCTGCACATCCGTCATCGTGGCCCTCATTACCCCTTGGCCCTCGTCCTTCTTGTTGTTGTCAGGGGTAGCAGAAGCATCCTCTGCCTCTTCATTGAGAGTATGCAAGGACGCCGGAGTAGCAGAACCCGCGGTATCCTGCCCGTTTGCTTGTGGCGCCGCTGGACTCTGGACAACGGAAGGATCGGACGTGGTGTAGCTCTGAGGAAAGAGACCGACTTTCCCAAAAAGGTTCCTGCCCTGCAGACGGCGCAGATATTTGTGTGAGAATATGGACATGAAGGAGGGCATTTGGGAGTAGCGTATAGAGAACGAACCTGCCACCATCCATCGCCGTACATGTCATCCTTCTCGATTACCTCGATGCGGTCACCCGCACTAAACGAGATCTCATCCTCGTGCTCCGGAGCAAAATCATGCAGCGCATAGACGTATTCTGGCATCGTGCGTGCCGCTGCGACTAGCGTGGTCCTAGATCGTAGTGTACCAGGGAGCCGGGCTCTAGTCGCGAAGATTTGCAAAGAAATTCAAGAGAATTGGATCCTGGATAGCGATGCAGTTTTGGTATCGCTGCTCGTCGCCGTCACTGTTATGAACAGCGTCGAAGACGAAGCTGTACGATGAGAACGCTCTGCAAGTAATAACGTATCGCGTGTGCCCGTGTGCCTATTGTGAGCGTGACTGTGAGAGAATTCGGGAGACGGTCGCCCGACGATGTCTTGCAGGTTGCACAACGCTAAAAGACGAGTAGGAGACGAAGACTATGAACTCGACGTCGACGATGGTGGTGAAGAGAAACTCTCTTCAAATTCAATGCAATCTGTCCGTGGCGGGCAGGCCTTACTAGGGTGGCGTGAGACTATGACGACCGCATTTGGACCGTTCAATTGACATTCTGACATCGGATTCCGGATGCGTCTAGGGTTTGACTTACGCTTCGACCACCACCACCACTACTATCAGTGTCTACGAAACAAAATCCTCCGAAAACGCGAATCTTGTCCCAATAAATCTGCTTGATGTGCTCTGCACCTCATAGAAATGTTCTTCAACGATATCATACACCTCGCGCTCATACAATAGTACAAACCCTTCTACGAAGGCACCGGTTCACATAGTTCACCTTCGCCGACAACAGAATCATTGCTAAGAGATGACTTCCATGAAGCACCAGCGCCACTAAGGCCTACGCCATCGGGCGGCAGGCCCTTTTCTATCCCGACCGAGACGTGGGATAAGGAAGATAATAATGGACACTCTGGCAAAACAACTGCGAGCGGCGTTATTCTGACAGAAGCATCTGGTGTGCATGGCTCCATGTTCGTGGGTGCGATTCTCAAGGTGCATCCGGTTTCATTCATCTACGTTGGCACACCCTGACAACATATTGTAACAGACGTGGGAATTTCCCGAGCATCCTGCCAGGTAGGCTCTACAATCTCAGACGGCGGTGATATATCCACCGGCCGATACATCAGCAAGTAAGGTACATTTTTTCCAAGGGATTTGCTTTGTATTGGAAGCATACTACCGTGCATTGCTAATTTTGTGTTATTTGCAGTACTGGCAAACGGAAGAATTTCCATCGAGCTAAATTTTACGCCTCGCATTTGCAATGCATGTCCTAATCTGCGGCCATCGTCTTGCTCTTATATGTTTCACGTCATCGCCTGCGGTCCAGTCAGCGATGATTTTTCCAAATTTCCTGTGTGGATCTTGATGGATTTGAGCTCAATCGCTGACCCTTCCTACTGGTGCCTTTTTGCTGCTTTTTCGCATTAAATACGCGCTCTGTCAGATCTGGCTGCTGTCTGTCTCTTTCATGCGCTGTTCGGTTTTTTCTGCTTGTCTGTCTGTCGACTCTTCCGCTGGGCCGCCTGCGCTGTGATGTTGCTGTTCTTCCCGTCTAGTTTGTATTGAGTTGTAAAATACACACACACTGCCTGTAATGTTTGCAAATGCAAATTCCCCTGTGTTCCATTCTATTCGTCTCGTCTTATAGAGAGAGAAAACATACGAATTTGATTAAATTGCTTATCTCAGCAAGTTATCAATCGTCAATCGCCGGGTGGCGCGTCGACCGCATAGATCTTGCTCAGCCTACGTCCTTTCAGCACACACGACGTTACACGTTCTTTCGCGCCCACTTGCACAACTTTCATACACTCTGACGCGTCATCGCTTGACAAGCAAATTGTAACACAACCATGAGGATCAAGGTTAAGGCGAGTGTCCGACACGTCCTACTCATTGAGCCGCGCGCTAATTAGATCGTCGTGTCGCGCCGCTGCCTGTCGATGCAGACTTTGACGGGCAGAGAGGTACGTGTATCCAACTATCCAAGCTTAGCGAATATTCTTGAGTGTATGCTTACTCTGATGTCCCACGTATTTCTACAGATCGAGCTCGAGATCGACGAGGAGGACCAGGTGCGTTCGTGCTCGTGCTTGCGCAGCGCGTTTCAGACGTTGCGCATACAAGAGGCTCACAACTTTTTGTTTCCGTCGATGGCATGGCTCGCGGAACAGGTCAGCCGCATAAAAGAGAAGGTCGAAGAGCAGTCTGGTGTGCCTCCGCAGCAGCAGCGTCTTATCCACGGTGGCCGGCAGATGTGCGTGATTCCTGTCTTTTATTTTGTGCCACTCCTAAAGATTCACTTTTTCTGATTTTCAATTCTCCGAATGCTCAACTGTGACTTACGCTCGCAGGCAAGACGAGAAGACCGCATCAGAAGTGGGCGTCAAACCTGGCGACGTCCTACATCTCGTGCTCGCGCTTCGTGGTGGCCGCTGACTTTCGATCCGCTCATCACTAATCAGGTGATATGACTCCGAGTGACGAGATGCCCGTATGGTGTGAAGGGAGATGTGCAACTGACTAGAGGGGCGTTGATACTGATTTGAAGTGTGCAGTAAAGTGAATGTGTATGACAATGGCTCATCAGCTTTTGATTTCGATTCCCATCTCGGCGAGTGCTGATGTCGTGAGCAACTCTCACCAACGTGCTAAAGAGAATCAGTTACTGCCTTCATTAATTGACTGCCATTTTGCAGCCTGCTCAGCTGAACATGCAAATAGTGCGTACTTGACAAATTAGATATGATTCTAGTACTGAGCTTTGTTTCCTCTTATGTTGACAATAGTGTCTCTGTGGCATTATTGCACAGGCTATAATCTCATGGAACAAACCAATTAATCGAATTGTCTACGTCTATAGCTGATATTGCAGGGATCGTGTGGAAGTGTGATCATAGACTGCGGAAATAAATCAGTCATCCAGAGCAGATGAGAGGAAAGCAGACGCATACATGATAATTGTTGCTGGGGAAAGGAATATCCAAGCGCAGCTCGAGCCTCCGGACGATAGTCGAGATGAGCATGCCTAGCTGCAGGTAAGCAAACTAACGACTACATCAGCGCAACTTCCGAAGGAACGTCCAATAATCAAGAGCTTACCTGCTCACCGATGCACCTATGCCTCCCCGCACCAAAGGGCTGGTACGGACTCTCCGTGCCTTTACTAACTGCGCCGAACCCATAGTCCACCTTCTCGCCTCCTGCATCCTCATACGCACGGAATGCCTGCGCCGCGACGCCATCCTTGTCATACCAGCGCGCAGGGTCCCACGTTCCAGACGCACGCCACACACATGGGTCAACCTGACTGACTGCGGGCGAGGAGAGGACGTAGTGGCCCTGCGGTACGATGTAGGTACGGTCTCCGCCCTTCGAATGCGGCGCTGCCAGTGTGGGTGGGACAGGAATGTCGGCAGTGACCTTGCGGAAGATGCTGTGGATAGGCGGATGCATGCGCAGTGTCTCGCGGATTACGGCATCGAGAATGGGCAGGTCGCGCATTTCTTCGTAAGTCATCGTGCGGAAGGAGCCTGCTTCGCCTGTGCTGAAGTATTCGACCTGTTCTTTGAAAAGAGCATCGCTAGGACGACATCAGTAGGACGAAAAGGCTGGCGTAGCTTAGGAATATTCACCCAATGTCAGGACGGTCAGCTATGCGTAACAAAGCCCATGTGCCAGTTGCCGCGCTAGTGTGCTGGCCGGCCATAAGGAGTGCAATCATAATGTGAGCGATCTCATGCTCAGGGACTTGATGACCATCCTTGTATCGCTGATGAAGCAGGGCTGCGATGACATCGTGGCTTGTCTATAAAAGAAGGTTAGTTTAGATGCATATAGGTATTTCCACCTGACGGTAAATGCAGAGATACTCACTTCATCTGCAACACTCTGCCCAGATTGTCTCTTGCGGATCAGGCTGATGTAGAAATCGCTCATCGCTTTATGGGCAGTGTCGCGCTTCCTGTAGCTCGCAAGCGGAAGGTTCGGGAACAAGAAGTTAAGTGGGGTAAACCCTCCATCAAGGTCCGAGTACCGCTGCGCGAAGGTCTTGTCCAAGCTTGCGCGCACCTCCTTGCCCTGGAGCGTGCGCGACGCGGTGAGGATCGTGATCTCGCTGAGCGTCTTCAGCGGGTGAAACTGGCCCCATTCGTCTCGCTCGTCACTAAGCTGGTAAACGCGGAAAGCCGCATCTTTCTCGAGAAACGCGACAATTTCGTCCTCCATCATGCCCATATATGCGCGAAAATTCTCGATCGTGAGTCCAGACTTGATGAACCGCTTCTGCTCCATAAAAACCGCATTGGGAACGTCGAAGACAACGTCCTTCCCAAAGACCGGCGTCGTCAGGTGCTGTAAGAGCAAGGCGTCAACGAGAGTGCATTGAATGTGTTACAGTAAAGAAGCTGCAGACCTTGTATGCATCCTCTGCATTCATCTGCGCGAGCTTACCACCAGTCACGAAATTGTTTCCCCGTGGCCCCAGAGCAACAGTCACCCGGCGCGCAATCATGACGAATGTGAATACGTCTCCATACTGAGAGGCATTCGTTAACGAGGAGATCATGCTGAACCAGTCCATTTCTTACTTTTTCGCGGCACTTGGAGAGAAAGCCAATTGGGTCATTTCCGTATGCGATCGCAGAACCGATGATGGGGATCCAATAGAAAACTTGCGGAGGATGCGATGGGTTTTTCGGAAGTACCTGCGAGAATGGTTACTGATTCTTCCTTATCATAGGAGTATCTGCAGGACATACCAGTTGAGAAAACGCGTTCAGAAGGATGAACAGCAGCGGTAGAACGACAACGCCGATAGCCAAGGGCATAGAAACGGGCTGCATCGGAAGGAGAGACAGATGCACCTGCGCTGGCCGCACATATCCCGACCAGGCTCCGAAATCGAGCGCACTGAAAGGAGCAAGCAGCGTCCCGTAAACCATCTTCAAAGTGTCGAGCGTAGAGAGGAGAGGTTGGATCAAGACGATCAAGAAAACTAGCACAGAATTTTACATCAATGGTTATTTATTACTTTTAGAAATGAGGTGCTTTTTACAGGTGGAACCACATTGCTTGGAGTCGTACCATGCATAGTAGACGTGAGAAACCGGAGACAGTCGGCGAACAATTGCAGGCTTCGTAAGTTCGTATGAGGTCAAGATAGCCTTTCCGAAAAATAGCGGAAGATGAAGAGAGCATGTAGGATCCTTGAGACCGAGATGCAGCGTCCTCCGAGTCATAAGTATAGTACACATGCCGATTGCGTTCAAAATGGTAGAGGAGGATCCTGTAGATGAAGAATATTTGCATGAGAGAGAATCTTCATAGTATCTAACGTGGCAGATGAGCCCATGAGATCATTGGATTTGTTTCAATTAAATGTCGATGGTGGGGAGAGCTAAAGAGTCAAGAAGTTGTAAGCGTGAGAGATTGTTATTGACACGTATTGACGTGTCGCGACGCGTTTTCCTCCACGACTCACGTACACGTCAGCATGCAAGTCTGTCACAATGTTTGGCACGCAAGAGTCTTCACTCTTGCCAGAGCAAGGTCTCTCCCGATTACATATCTATGAGGCCGTCTCGAACTTAACAGACGTAAGTTCTTTTCTGACATTGTCCTTGTTTTGCTCCTGAACGGTTCTCAGTCTCATCCGCGTCGTAGTGATGAAGAGAAAACGAGTCGAATCCATCCAGGACATTGACGACGATAAGCTTTCGGCCCAACGTACACTTCGAGGTCCTGGTGTTCCGCCTCCACAGAGTGTCTCCGATACATTCCCTGAGGATGGTAGCGACAATTCAGACTATGATTCACTTTTCGATGCCGACGATGATGTCGCAGCTTTAACTCACCAGTTCATCACTGACAGTAGCGAAGCTGTGCAAATAGAGCGGCCAGCACTGCGCACTGCACCTCCCGTACCTGGCTTGTACCTCAATCCGTCTCTACTGATACCTACCGATATCGCCGAACAACTTTGGAAAGACTGCATGGGGACGTTTTTCCACAATAAAGACGTAAACCAAGTCATGTTGTTCGAGCGCGCGAGAGCCTTGAACTCAATGGTGTCAGGCATATCTACGGACGAGGATGCCAGCGGAGCCCCGGCCGTTCTCGTCGAGATCCCAAGCAGAGGTCTGCCAAACTTCTTGCTTGACTTACTTGGCACGTTGGACGAACTACTGAAAGATGTCGTCCCGCCGTCCGTACATATGTTGCTATTCCCGCATGATGACGAAAACGGTCAAGCCCGGCAAGTGATTCTGAATCACTACAGACCAGGCGACGGCATCACACCTCATGTCGACCTACTCAAGCGTTATGGTGACGGAATCATTGGTGTTAGCCTCCACAGCGGAACAGTCATGCATTTCGCGAAGGTCTCAGACAAAACCCAACGAGTCGCAGTATCTACAAAAGAGACTGTCGTTGCGGTAGTCGAATCGGAAATGGATAAGCAGCCTGCCTTGGCTGATGAACAGGGTGGACTCGGGTCGGGTAATAATGCGGATGAAGATGGTTATCCTGAACACGACTTCCCTGAAATCTGCCCGGAGTCGCATAGCGCCTATCTTCCAGAACGCAGCATCATCGTTCTGTCGGGCGAAGCCAGATACAGATGGACGCACGGTATATTTCAATGCACTGAGGACGTTGTTGAGAGTAAGGACGGGATTTCATCGGAACTCATTCCCCGCGGCGAACGACTGAGCATTACTTTCCGTTGGCTGCTTCCCGGAGCGGACGTTGTAGGCGCATGACCTGCCCCTCGCCTCAAACTCGTTAATCAGCTAGAGCGGATACAAATCATGAAGTTTTCTTCTTCTCGACTTCTTCTTTGTTCCCCAGAATCAAATTCATGCCGAAAACTGTCATGCGACTTAGACCGCCCACAATCCGTTCCGTATTCCTATCTCCTTGTTAAATCCCTTTGTCTATCTATAATCGTCTCCCAGCTGGAGAATCCAAAATAGGAATATTTGTCATTGAATGTGGGTCTCTTATCTCGGTGTATGTTTCCTTCCTCGATGATGGTAGACTCTCCACAGATAAGAATTGGTGTTGTTCTGCCAGTAAAAATGACAGAAGTCATTCTTATCGTTCTTTTGGCACCAAGTTTGACGCAATGCATCACACAATCCGAAACCGGCGCACAAACTCAGATATCAGCAAGAACTTTTAAACCTCAAGGTGGAAGAAGCAGTGTGCTTAGTGACTCCCACCTTCCCTCTCTGAAGTCCGACGGCCGCTATGGCCAATGGTGTCTTCGACGCTTACCTGCCGCAGTCCTCAGGCTACGCGATCATCCTTGGGGGTGGATTTGCCTTCGCTCTTTTCATGCTCATTCTCTCCTGGCTTCAATCCAAATTTACCGAGACGTCGCCCTTCGAGAGTAAGCGCTTTAACGATTTCTTTCCTTTTCTTTGTGGTTGACTGGAACACATTTCTCCATCATAGCTGAGGAATTCTCCAGCGCTAGTCGAAGTGTGAAACCCGGACTTGTATGCTCCGGCATTGTCTCTGCGTGGACATGGAGTGCTACACTTATGGTCTCTTCTCTCGTTGTCTATCAATTCGGTGTCGCTGGTGGCTGGTGGTACGCAGTTAGCGGAACGTGAGTCGCGTTGTACATGAACCAAGTTGAGCTTACTCATTTGTGGTGCTCTAGCGTACAAATCATCCTTTTCTCTGTCATTGCCTCGAAGGTGAAGGAGAATGCGAACGGTGCGCGTACATTCTTAGAGATAGTAAGGGCACGTTTCGGCACACCCGCGCACCTTATGTTCCTCGTAAGTCCCATGCTGTTATATTTGTTACGCATCTTAATGACTTGTCTGTAGTTCTACGCGCTATTCACGTCGTTAATGGTTTCTGCCATCTTGCTGCTCGGCGGTAGTGCCTCGATCTCTGCTCTCACTGGCATGGATGTTCGTGCGGCAACGATGCTTCTTCCCGTTGGTGTCATTGCTTTTGTCATAGTTGGCGGCCTTCGCAGCACCTTCGTATCCGATTATGTGCATACATGCATTGTCTTCATTGTCATTTGGATTTTCCTCTACTCGGTCTGCGGTTCATCAGATCTCATCGGCTCTCCTGCTGCGCTTCACGAGCTCATCGTAGAGGCAGCCGAGCTTGTGCCTGTTGAGGGGAATCTCCATGGATCGTATCTTACTTTCCACTCAAAGCAAGCATTTGTCTGTGCGTACTTCAACTGTTTCTTCTCACTGTCTCTGACCTCTTGTTCAGATGCTGCAACTTCCGTCACCATCGGTTTTGCTACTGTTTTCCTCGACCAGTCGTACTGGCAGCGCGCGATCGCATCGAACCCGACAGGTACTACTAAAGCGTACTTCCTGGGCGGCCTTTCATGGTTCAGTGTGCCGTTCACTTTCGGCACAGTCATGGGCCTTACCTGCCGTGCTCTACAAAACAACCCAGTATTCCCTACTTACCCCGAGGCATTAAGTGCCGCACAGCAAGGCGCTGGTCTCGTGGCTCCTGCTGCAGCTGTCGCTTTGCTTGGGAGAGAAGGGGCAATCGCCATGCTCATCATCACGTACATGGCTGTCACATCCGCTTGCTCGGCGCAGCTCATCTCTGTATCCTCGATCTTTACCTACGATGTGTACAGGGTAAGTCGAAATTGTCTTGATTCTCTTTTCATGATACCGAAAATCTTCAATTTCCCCTCTTTAGACCTACTTCCGCCCTCAAGCATCTGCTCGCGAAATGCTTAGAGTCGCGCACTTCGGTGTCGCCGCTTGGGGTATCTGGATCTCTGTCTGGTGTGTCATCCTTAACGCCGGAGACGTCGATATGAATTTCATTTACTGTGAGTCTCATCATTTCTGACTCGTCCGAATCCTCGATGCTAATCTCGGTTTCAGATTTTTGCGGCACCATCATCGGCGCGCCTGTTATTCCAGTGATGCTGACTGTTCTGTGGCCCAAGCTCACGAACGCCGGAGTCATGATTGGTTCAATAGGCGGGACTGCTATCGCAATTATGGCTTGGATTGTCGTCTGTCGGTACTATTATGGCGCAGTCAATGTTGACAACCTCATGTCGAGCTACTCCTCCCTTGCTGGAAACATGACCTCGCTTTACACCGGAGGCATCCTTGCCTTCGTCATCTCTATGATCAAGCCTGACAACTACGACTTCAAGAGCACGCAGAAGAGTGAGTAAATTTGCATTTTTCTATGGCGGGAGAGGCGCACTGAGTGTCGTTTACAGTTACAATCATCGGACAGATGCAGCATGAAGGCGATGTCTTGCCGGCGGCACAGATTGTGACAGTGTCTCCTGATATGGAAAAGGGATCGAAAGTGCCTTCCATCGAGGACAGCCTCCCTTCTGCCCAGCACAACATTGAAGTAGTCGGCGCGAAGCATGAGGGCTTCGTTGAAGTTGAAAGCAAACCGACGGATGTCGCGAACGTCTACAAGGCGTTTTACTGGTCGGCAGCGATCATCCTTATCCTTGCCGTCTTCATACCCATCCCGCTTGGTGCGTCGAACTACGTTTTCTCGTCTGGATTTTTCACCGCGTGGATGGTTGTCGCGATGGTGAGCATCTCATCTTACCTTGTAGTTTTCTGCTATTATATATTGACCTTCTTTATTGCAGATCTGGTCTTTCGCTGCAGGCTTCTGTTGCATTGTTCTTCCCGTTTGGGAAAGCCGCGCGGCGCTGAAACAGATGGTAGTGGGACTCGTTGCTCTAACGCGGGCTCAACACATCTCTCAAATAGAGGAATGATTGATATTTCTTATGACTTAGAAATAAAATAGACAAAATTTCTTCTTTCACGATATATTCTTCTGCTTCAGATTTTGTTTTTTGACGTATTCCTGCTACCCTTCCCTACATGCTTTCGACGTCATAGACAGCAAAGGTTCTATTCCTTCCGCACATTAGTCTGCAGGAGATAAGCTACCTCAGTTCACTGAAAACTGGGGATGCCACTGTGTCCATAGCAACGACCTCCTTTCCAGACGCGAAGATGCCGAGAGATACGAGATCGAGATTTTCAAATTTCGCACCTTGTGTATCTGCGTTCCTTTTGAGATTTAAGGACAATTCAGATACAAACCTGCCGCAGCCTGTGAATGAAAATATAAAGCTTTTAAAAAGGCCGAGTTCTCAACGACGATAGAACGGATCAACTTCGAAGCGTGTCCAAGATCTCATGGCGAATCGGTCCCGACTATTCCTCATGGTACATCAGTTGAATGGGACGGATGCTCTAAATTATGGTGGTCTGAGAAATCAGAGAAATGGAACATGATTGATCATGAACGAAGTCTCCACAGTGCGATAATTACTCAATCCGAATTTGATGGGTTTATTCGTGGACTTTAAACACCTTATTTGGACACGCCACTCGACACCAACTTTCCGTCATCTCTTGAATTTATACATGATGCACTTGCAAGCGTCTCGGAAATAGCTGCTCTACGTTCTTGCTTATCTTCTGCTATAACCTCCAGGATAAACCTCTAAAGCAGAGACATACTTTGGCTGCCTGGTTCCCAGGCTGGACCCGGATCTACTATTAAACACGAATATACCATTACTGGACGATGGAGTACTATGACACAGACAGTGCTCAAATCGAAGATGTACTGAAAGGCTATCTTGGGCCATCCGAGCTCATAAAATCTATCCTGGTTGCTCGTTCGATGCTCTCTCACGAAGACGGGCCTCCAACTCCGGCGTTCGGCCAGGATGCTCAGATACTGGCGGTTGTTTCGAGCTCCGAAAACGTTGAGGAAGAAGGCAGGTACTCAAATCTTCACACAATATGCGAGGGCTCCTGTGCTCAGATTCTTCTTTTCACTTTTCATTGGTATAGTGTCTTTATCTTCAAACCTGATTTTACGAGACGTCAATCCCAATCAAGTCCCGAACCCGATTATCTACTTCTCGCAACGCTTCCCTTAACGAATGCCTTGACCATATCTATGGCACAGTCGAGAGCTCGCTTGGGTACCACAGATCTCCGTCCTGGTAAATATGTACCTACTGTTCGCCCATGTGTGTGTTTCTTCGCTTTTCAACAATTCTAAAATTCAAGTGACTCTTCCATCTATAGCTTTCTTACTGACACTAGATTATGCGCATCAGAAATGGATATTTTCCACGGAGTCTTCGGAAGCGCTTGGCGCTTTCGTATCTGATTGTAGGCGGCTTATCAAAATCGCAAACACGTCTTCCCATTTGGACTTCCGGTGGCTGAGCAAGTACCAGTCGCATCGTGAATTTCAAGGTGTGATTATTTAAGACTACTCCAAATTTATATTGACTAATATCTGCGTAACAAGTACCTACACTGTTCCCTCGACCTGATCTCCGAAAAATCCAAAGACCTGCATATTCAAATCTTTCGTCAGCCGCAGCCGGTCAACCAGGAGACGAAGACGCTGATATAGAGCTGATTCGCGATGAGTGGCTTCGCACAAAACTTGACGAAGACAAGAATGTCTTTACTGGAGAACGCAGCGTATGGTATGATCCCATTTAAGGAGCAACGTACCATGACGACAGCATTGACGAGCACTGCTGTACTAGCATCCGACTGGGAACATTCAATGTCAACGGGAAAATGCCATCTCAAGATCTCTCACTCTGGATACGCCCACAACACAACAAAACATTTGACCAGCCATCACTTCCACCTCTCAAGACGATCTCTCCTATCTCATTATCGTCCTTTACCGCTTCCGATTACCTCTCCGTTCAGCCCAATAACTCATCTGTCAGTAATGATGGAGTAATCTCTGATTCAAATGGCGATCCAGATATATATGTATTGGGATTCCAGGAGCTTGATCTCTCAACAGAGGCCCTGCTATATAGTTACACGACGACGCGAGAGGAGATGTGGCTTGAGGCGATATTTGCCGCTCTCGGTGAGGTTCGGGGCCAATATACAAAGGTAATTTTATATTATTTATGTGTTTCTTCTTGCGGCGATCGACTGAACTGCTGTTGTTTCCAGCTGATCTCTAGACGACTCGTTGGAATGCTCATCATTTGTATTGTGAAAAATGAGCTCGTGAAAGATGTAACAGACGTGAAGGCATGTGCTGTCGGAACGGGAATAATGGGTATGATGGTCAGTACAATCTTCTCTTGGTGCTTTTACATGCTCAGGTTAAATAAGGATTGTAGGGAAACAAGGGTGCCGTCGCTGTCCGACTGACGCTGCACTCAACGGTCATGACATTCGTGAATGCTCACCTCGCAGCTTTCGATGAATTCACCGAGCGGCGAAATTCCGACTTCCACGACCTTTCGCGCCGCCTTTTGTTCTCTTCTGACGCAGAGAACTCGACCTCGTTGGATGCATTGGAGCTGAACTCGGAGTCCACATTTCAAAGTGATATGCTCTTCTGGATGGTGATTGATTCCACACCCTGGTGTATATGCAATACACTGAAATTCTCGTACAGGGAGGTCAGTATACGTTTCTGGAGAACACTCTTTGTGATTGCCTCGGCGGTTCTTAACTTTCCGCTACTTTAGATCTGAATTACCGTATCGACCTACCCGACGCTGAGGTTCGGCAGCTGATATCCGGAAGCATAACTATTAGAATTTACGACGTACGAGACTTGTTAAGTCATGATCAGGTAGGCTTACAATCGAAATTGCAATACAAGCTTCATATAATTTTGTTATTTCACAGCTGACGAAAGTTCGGCTCGGAGGGAAAGCATTTGAAGACTTTAAAGAGGGAGAGATCAGGTATCTCCCGTAAGCTTGCTTTGCATCTTTCTCCCTCGCCGGGGTTCACCTTCTGCACTCAGGAGCTACCGTTTCAGCGCCGGAGTTGGGACAGACTTCAGTGGATACGACATTAAGTATGTAATCTTTCCAGCTGTTTTGTCAAGACTTACATCCGCTACAGGCGACGCCCAGCTTGGACGGACCGTATCCTCTACCAAGTTGCACCACATTTGCGTTTGAATCAAACAAAATATGCTGCTCATCCTGAGCTGACGATGAGCGACCACAAACCAGTCTCAGCTGAGTTCCGCGTCAGTGTGCGGGAAGCAAACGAATCTATGTACTACAAGCAAGTGCAACAACTGTTCGACAGCCTTGAAGATTTCGGAGAGTCAGAGGCAACGCCAAAGCTGAAGCTTGTTTCATCCGAACTTCAATTTGGGCATATTCGGTTCGCTTTTTTCCCAAGGTGTTTCCACGACTTATGTGCTTATATGAGCTTGTAACATCCAGATATAAACGAAATACCACTCAACAGCTAGTATTGCAGAACACGGGGAAGGTGATAATGGCACTTCCACATTAGTGTTTTGCTTTGAAAGTGACAACACTCTAGATTCCATGTGCATTTCGTTTCGTCCCATTGAAGGAGAACGAACCGATCTGTGAGTTCGCCTTACTATCTATCGCCATTTCGATCAATCCTTATTTTCGCTTCAGTCACCCCGTGGCTCTCAGCAATGCCTCAAATGGTAAGGTTTTGTCTCAAGCTGCTGCCGGCGCTGCATACCTCACTCTTCTGTGCTTAGGGTATAATCCTTCCGAATGAAGAGTTTTCAATATCGTTGATTGTACACGTTGATGATGCTTCCGCTCCGGCGCTCAACGTTGGCCAAGATCAGCTGCAGCACACCTTGATTCTCCACACAGAACGAGGCAAGGATCACTTCATCGTCGTAACAGGGGACTATGGTATGTACTGTACTACTCAGTATCTACTCCAGCTTCGCTCACATCACGTTGGCCGTCAGAACGAACTTGTTTTGCAAATGACCTCGCTACGCTTGTTCGCCTTCCTGGACCGATCCGACAATTGAATATCCAGAAAGAACCACTTGCCAAGGAATCAAAAGTAAATGCGCCTCGAGAAGTCATAAGGCTGATCAACTGGCTGATGACTAATGCTACTGATATTGTGCGTGCAGCTCGACAAGCTGTATTATTTGAACTAAAGTACCGATATTGCAAACTCAGCCGGACCTCTTCTTCTCGCACGGAGATTATCAGCTAATTGAATCCATCCGAGAGGTAAGTCCCAATTTGCTAGCCAGTGTTGCCGCGTACTGAAAGTGCCGACGCTTCTTCTTCGTATAGTCACTGGATACCGGTGAAGAGTTTAATTTTGATCATACCAGCCAGTCTCAAGCCGAGAAGGGTACACTGGCTCTGTCATTCGCGGATGTCCTTTACCAGTTCTTCCAGTCATTGCCATCTCCACTCATTCCCTCAGCTCTGCAACAGCGCTGCACGCAAGTGGCAGACCGAGATGAAGCCTTCGAGGTATGCCTTCATCGGATCTCTTCCCATGGCATATCTAATTTTCATTCAAGGTTATCTCTTCGGAGCTGCCCGGTTTTGCACTGAACGTGCGTTATTAGCAATCGCTCTTGATGCTCACCATGCTTATGTCTCCATTCATCCTGTATGTACCAGGTCTGGATTTCCCTAACTGCCTTCTTGCATTTCATAGCACAGCAAAAAAATTATGTTGATCAGGAGAAACCAAATGAATGCAGTAAAGCGGCCATGCTCGGTACGAAATTCCTTTTGCGAGCATCTCGTTGATGGGTAGCAATTCTCACGCAGCATTCATGAACTCAGCTTGCATTTTTGCACCTGTGCTCCTCCGAGACGAGCCTGGAACAACAGCTCAAGTTTCACCTTTAGCCAAGAGACGCTTCCTCATGCATTTCATTCAGTGACCTCTCAACTTTATGTATATATTTCCATAAAATGACCGCTGTAAACGCAGTTACTGTATCAAGTATAGTAATAGGAGAGAAAAGGGATACCCGTCACAGTTCAATCGCGTTTCCGCCGCTTTCGTTTACGCCCACTCAACCCATATCCATTTTGCTCATACACAGGCGTCTCATTCCCGGGCTTCTCTTGAGCTTTCGACACAGCCGCCTTCCTGATCTTCTCGGGTACCTTCTCCCAATAGACCTCTTCCTTCTTTCCTTGGACGAGTTCAATCTCTATAGGCGCACCTTCTGTAGCAGACACGCCCACACTATCCAATGCGCTCGTTTGCACAGTCCTGTGTGTGGAGAAGTAGGAAACTAGTGCTCGTGCTTGGTGAGGCTCCGATAGACGAAGATAACACTACGAAGGGAAACGACATGCTTAGTACTGGATCTCGAAAGTGAGTACGGTGAAATGTAGACATACGCTATCAAGCCCCTTGTTGTAGTCAACGTAGTCAATTGCAGAGGTATCCTTGTCGAAAGCAGATGCGAATAGTACGCGGAGCGTCGTCTTGTTTGTCTCGGGATGCACATTTTGGACAAAGACCAAGCAGTCAGCCGGGAACCAAATGGGCCGTTGACTTGCGAGGGCAATGCCACTCCGCTCGTCGACAGAGACTTCCAATTTGATTTGTTTCTGTGGCACATGGGCTGGAACGACATTAAATTGTGCTGGATTGTGAACCGAAGGACCGGAAATATTAGACGCCATGGTCTTTTCCAGTAGTCGACTTTGCAGCGCCAGGTACTCTTCTTTGAGCTTGTCCCATTTGCGTTTCGACAAAACACCGAAACCCGAGATCTACAGCCTCCAACACCGCTTTTGAAATATTATCTTCCGTGTATTGAGTGGATCGTTCTTCGAGTTTCCAAGGCCAACGCTCAAGGAGGCAGTCCACGTCCTTCGTATGCGAGAGGATGATAAAGGCAAAACCCTTACCGACAGTTGGCAGTGGTGCACCAGGATCGTCTTTTTGGTGAGGCGGAAAAGATATGTTTTGTATTGCCAAAGCATGGGACTCCGTGCCTGGCTCGCCTGCCAACAGTTGTTGAACGAATTGGTATACAGTGTAATATGTCCTGGCACGATACGGCAAGTTTTCCTGCAACGGAACCCATTAATGAGCTACATAGCTGTGAAATCAGGAAAGACACGCACAACATATACAGTTTTGCTATCCCAGTGAAAGGAGGTGTACTTGCGTATGCGGTCTCTAACCTTCGTCCAGTCTTTACGTCGGACCTCAAAGCCTCCTTGAGTCTCCACGTCACTTCTCCGCGTTTGTCTGAACCACTCTTCAGGCGAGGGCTCCATGATAATGATACGCCCTTCCAAAACACCACTGGATCGAACGCAACGAATGAGCGTTGCCTCTGGCGGAATGGCTGCTAGCCCCGCAAACGCCGGCGACGTTTGCACCAGATAGCTAATGGAAACGACTTCCAGCTCGATCAAACTTGGATGGAGAAGAAAGTTGAATGAAACCACTCACAACCGTCTTCGTTTGCGTCCACGAGCCCCAACAGCTCGGCGTTCGACCACAGCGCATGTTCGGAAAGCGCCAACTCGAAGAGGGCAATATAAGCGCTGTCATCCAAATATCTCTCCTCCTTCAGCTCGGCGCCTGAAGTCGGTTTGGATATTATGTGTTCGTTCTGGATTTCTTCTTGGCGATTCAAGGTAGTCCGAGTCTGTGACCTGGACGGGTCTTTCGCGCCTCTCGCGCGTCCGCCAGACTTCGCCAGTTTCCTTGGGACGAAGGCAAATTCTTGTGCTGCCATACCTTTAATTCAAGAAAGGGTCACAACAGGAGTAAAAAAAGACTCATAGGTAGGCATATTCATACAGCAAGCGAAGGTAGAACCGAAAGACGAAAGAGCCAGAGCAAGTTGTATGTAAAAGGAAGGTCGCCTTCCTCTTATGTAAGGAGGTAAACAGAGTTGAACGAACCGCCGCCAAAACTGCTCCTTATTGCTGAAACAAGATCATGGGGGAACGACAACGCTACTATACATGTAAGCGAAATATGTAAATAAGTCTAGGCACATAAAATGAGCAGTATAGAGGGGTATTGCAAATGATGAAACGCAGGGATATATCCGAGTTATTGTGCAAAGAAGCTGCAGAACGGAAAGCATGTACAAAAATCGATTAGCCTTATAGAATCAGCGAGCCCGATACACTGTGGAAAAGGAAGTAAAACATGAGGTACCAACGTGATAATGCCGTGAGATGGTCGTGATATGGCATAGCAACGTGTAAAGCGACTAACGTAGTCGTCTCGTGTTCATCAGCACAGCTAGTTACCGACAGTCTCGCGCCTCAGACGTTCGCGGATTCGCATGAGGGCGCGCCCAAGCTCATTTGCCCCCTCTCCATGTTCTCCCTCTCCCCAGAACGTATCAGAGGCTTCTGCATAGACGATATCTGCTATACCTGTGTTAAGTAGGAGTTCGCGTAGGTCCTCATGCTGCTTGAGCTTGAGATAAAGTACGTCCTCCATCTGTGAATGAAGATCAACAATTACGGGAAGCGTCCAGGCTGTGGATATCAGTCAAGTTATTCACCTTATCATATAATATTTCCTCCCAATCATGTCGGATGTATCCCGATATGCCCTGTAGGATAGCATCCAGCTCTGGGAGGCTTCTCGCCTTGCGCACGCGCTCCGCGAGGTCATCATGCATACCCAAAAACTTATGCGCCTCGAACAAATGTGCCGCGGTCGGGTATAACTTCTTTTTGTACAGCACACAGTGCGGAGAAAGGTGACACAGACCACCATATCCTGGTGTTCTCTGATCGAAACGAATTACGGGTGGACCGGAATCGGGATTAGGAGAAGTTGGACCCTGCCCAGCAAAAATTGGAGGCACTGGGAGAGGGGAGAGCGGGTGAGCCGGCTGAGGCATTGGTTGAGGAGGTCCAGGGGTGAGTGGATTTCCTGACTGCGATTGAGGCGGAGCAGGCGAGAGCGGTTGCATGGGTTGCGGTTGAGTCTCCGGTCCAGGGACCTGAGGCGTCGGCATCGGCATGAAGCCGATCGGTGGAGCTTGACCTTCAGTTACCGGAGGCAGCGGCCCTCCCATTGGCGGAGGCATCATCTCCTCATTCCCGCGTCTTCTCCGGCCGAATGGCATACGCGACGTGAAAGAACGACCCAGGCCAGCTCTTCGCATGCCCTGCGACGCAAAGCTACTCTCCGAGTCCGAGCCCGAACTATTTCCGCGAATGAACTCCGGTAGCTGGGGCAGCTCAGGCATAGTATCGTACCGCCTGTGCCCGGGAGAGTAGTCCGGCCCTCGGTTCGGCCTGAATGGATTGAGACGTTCAAAGACACGCCCGAGGCTACCATCATTTTCATGTCTGCGTCCTTCTGAGAACCAGCCTTCAGGGTAGACCTCCTTCTGACGGTCCGTGTACGCACTTCCAACAAGTAGTGGGCGGTACTTTTTGAGCGTGTAGACATCACGTGGAAGCGGTGGTAATGGATTCTTGAGCGGGCTTGAAGAACGCGGAGGGGGCGGAAATGAATGGGTCATTGCGCTGCCGGCTAGCAGATGAGCTGGAGTTTCAGCTTCACGGGGCGGCGCGGGAAGCGGGTTGTTTGCCATTCGATCTGTTATCCCGTCTCCAGTGTTAGAACTGCTAGAACTAGAGCTGGATGTAGAGCTTGGCGGCACACGAGCGAAGGAGCGAGGGATAACAGGTGTAGACCCTGGCATACCTGGACCCTGTCTGTAGTTGGCGGCAGATGCCTCAGGCATTCCATTCGGAGGACCAGGCGTAAGCGGATATTGGGACTGCGGCTGCGGCTGCGGCTGACCAAATAGCTGCACATCCGGCTGCGGCATTTGCGGTTGCGGCATTTGAGCGATGGGTAGAGGCGGCATTGGATTCGGAGGCATTTGATTGCCAAGCATGGGCTGCGCTTGAGGCTGAGGCATCTGCATGTACTGCTGTTGCTGCATCTGCGGCTGCGGCGCAGATTGCTGCTGCTGAAGCTGCCCGACTGGAGGACCTGAAACCTGCTGCATTGGATGCATGAGCAGGGGAACTGGCCTGCGTCAATCAGCCATGCAAAGTATACGAGTTGATAACATAGACTCACATATAATCTGAGGCTTCTGCTGAGATGCTTGAGATTGAGGGTACATGGCAGGATATCCGGTCGGCATCATTCCCAGCGCCTGTCCATAGTATGGTGCAGACTGCGTATAGCCCCTTCCTCTCTGATTGTTGGCGTAGCGGTTGTAGTTTTGTGCTGGATCGCCATAGCTGTATTCGTAACGTTGCTTTGAGGTGTTGGCACCCATATGCTAACCGGAGTCCTTCGAGCTGATTAAGCTTTAATTTGGTGTGCTATCCGCTCCACAGAGAAATTAAAATGCCGAGATGGTAGTAGCAGCCAGAGCGAATGTCGCTGTGTCGAGTTGAGCGAAGTCAACTGTCCCCGCGCGGACAACGTTGAAAACACGAGGCCAGAATGTGTCGTTCGCAGGCTATTTCACAATTATGTTTGTTTCTTTCAAATTCTAGACTCAGATATCCATATCGTCAGGATTCAGTGTGACAAAGGAAGCAAAGAACTGGATTTAAAATTTGAGATCTCGCTTGTCAACATTGGCAGTAGTATAGAGCACGTGCTAACTAAAAGCCAAATATGTACATAAACAATGACTCAGCAGTCCTAAACTGATTGGGCATGCATCACCATGATGTCCAACGGCGAGGCAATATTAATGAAACACCTTTGAAGCTTTATTTTCGCTCAATCACGTCGACTGAACTCATCGATATCCACATTTTCGCCTGTACAGGAATGCTAGCATTCGATTTATAAGTAGCTTCATACGATAAAAAATATATGCGAATTTAATTCTTTACATGAGCTGAATCTCAAAATGCATAATATTTCAGTGTATGATAGTACTCTATGATAGTATCATATGGCAGTTGAATAACAAGTTACATAGGAACATGAAGAGATTTGATACATCGCCACGCGAGAGTTTGGACCCAGTTCGTGACATATCTGTGACCCTCGTGTCACTCAAGTTTGGCTGAGCGCGAAATTCACGTTCTTTGGGTTCCGACCTCATTGACGGAGAACACAATGGCAAGCAGAACTCTTGTTGACAGGGAAAAGGCAAGCAAAGCATTGGAATGCATGAATACAACCGCTAATGGTGAAACACAGACGGCGCCGTTTTTAATGCGGACATTCTTGAAGATAGGGAGCTTTCACCGGACCGACATTTTCGAGGATGGGACGTTGCCAACGACTGATGAGCATCAAATCTTTACGTGGTACGTGTCTTGACCCACGTTGCATATAGCGAAAGTCTTATAGTGATGAATTTTGCAGGAGAGACGCGACGCTGAAGGAGGTTCTCACTTCGCTGCGCCTCATTTCAAACAGTCCCGAAGTTCGACACCCACTTGCAAAATTCGCTTTTCGTTCGCTTTATGCTGACTCTTCCACTCGAGGACGTATCACAACTCGCGACATTGGCATGATTTACTCGCGCGACGTTCTCGGCGAACCAGGCACACTTGACGCTCCGGCACCGCGGCTGCTTGCTGATACAGAGGAGGAAAGCGACACTGTGCGCTCGCTTGAGGAGCTTCGCTTTATGCCCGGAGACTACATGTGCGTCTCCGTGATACTCCCGAAGCATCTTGTCACTACGAATCCGGACGTCGCAATCCGTGGTGCGGCTGGGGTCCCAGGATCGGGTGCGACTGCTGCGGCTGCTGTGAACGGATGGAAGAGCGCAGTTCCCCTGATTCCACCAGGTCCACCCGGGGGGTTAGGTCGTGGAGGTGGACACTGGCGGGGAAACTCTGAGCCTGGTGGAGGACGAGGCAGGGGCGCTCGGGGTGAGCGCCCGCGGCGGGATATAGATCGCGATTTGGGAGACCGCGACAGGCGAGTGCTGCCGCCTAGGCGAGGGCGCGACTCGCCACCACACAGAGATATGTACAGCGGACGCGATGATAGACGCGACAGGCGCTCGAGGTCGCCGCGCTCGCGTTCACACTCTCCACCGAGGAGGCGGTACCGTTAAAAGTTGAGATTGAAATCCGTTGAACTTTTCAGGAAGTCGATTTATAGTGTTCTTCGAGTTTCTCATGTACGTATTTTCGAATCCCATATTGTGCACCTATGCGTGTCTCGCTGCGAACACGAGGCCGATCACATGGGCTGGAACGACCATGGTGGCTCAGCCATGCCTTGTTCTGTGAGAATGACTCGGACGGACCGCTTATAAGCGACAAAACAACAAGCGTAGTCTACACTTGTCTCCGCACACACCAGCATACACTCCCTGTTGTGTCTTTCTATCTTTCATGATAACGGACAAAGCTGCTGGACTGAGTTCCTCAAACGAGAACGAAAGAAGGGTCACCGCCCAGATAACCCCTAACCAGCATTGCTCACCCACGTCCACGCTCGTACAACAAGAGAGCAGTTCACGAATTATCCACGCACCTCTTGCTCGCCGTTCAACCTCTCTTAAAGCCTCCGGCATTCCAGGCTCAAATCGCGAATTTCTCTTGATAACGAAAGACATTATACACGGTACATACGTCGGAAACAATTTCACAAAGGCTTGATCGCTGATTTTTTACGACTCATAGCTGTCCTGGCCCTTCATGAGTTCACTCAACGTAAACACGGTGACATCTCGCCGGAAACGATGCACTGGTATCGCCACGAGAGCAAGGTCGTAGGCGTGCTGCAAGACCTCGACATCCCCCCCGCGCCTAGAGACGAAAAGCCACAGAAACCTCCGAGTCCGAATTCCCGTGCATCCGACTTTCATGACTTATTGGCGAAGATGGAGCAGAGTGGCATTGATAGGAAGCTTTGGAAAGAAGATACTTAGTAATGAGGAACTTGAAATATGAAATACTGGAGGGTGTTCGAAGGAGGCGTCGAATATGATTGATATTGTATCCTTTGAGCCTTTCTGAAATGCGTGATTAATAGAGGTCAATTGGTAGCCAAGTCACCAGATTATGCTATTCTTCTGTTTTACGCAATGCGACAAACCGGACATGTTCCCTAAAGTATACATAATAGCAGGCGTGAAGTATCTCTTCTACATGAGCATGGCCCGGGGTTAACCAGCATTCAAAATAGGGTTATTCATCGAGCAAATCTACTCGTTCGATTCTATCGTACATACAGAACTGGAAAACGGATATTAGGGATGGCGCCACAATTGACACAGGAGGGTAGCATCTGACAATTCTAGTGCTAATGGGTTTAGCAGGACGAGACAGCGGATAACAGCAGCAGACGGTCCAATCTTGACCGGGGCTCTCTGCTGCGCCAGAACGACAATTCCATATCCACTTTTTATGAACCTCGACTTTCGTCTTCCTTTCAAGGCCTGTCCGTCGATGCGTGCCAAGGTCATTGAGTATGCCCACAATGTGTTTGTGGCAGCATGATGGTGAAACTTGATTTCACAGGATATGATGTCCCTGCGGAGTAGACCACCTTTGTTAATTAAAGCTTGCGAGCCTGACAATATGACATGTAAATCGAGGCAAAGACAAGTCATTAGACTTTCCGATTCCATTTACGCCAATGCAGTTGAAAGGGGAAGAAATACGAAATGGACTCACCTGTAAGACCATGGTACATTACGATGAGATATCCCGATCTTCACATGTATCAATGATTCTATCCTTTAACGGATAGTAGCGCTGTCGCATCCTGTGTGCAAGCGGTGTATGGATCGTCCGATCCTTCTCTTGCTCTTGCTGTTCGCCATTAGTGTTCCGTTGGCTCTCTGCTCTCTCTCCGTTGGCTCTCTCCGTATGAACCATCGCCGTTGAAATGTCCCAGCCGTATAGGGGTGTGCATAGACCACGCCATCTGGCGCCGAGGGCGATAATGTGGTGTGCACGACAGACGATGTAAGTTGCGAGAAGGGAATCCGGATCAGGTCGCTCAGGCTGGTATCGAACAGTTTCGCTGGCTCTGGACTCGAGCGAAACTCGGTTTCCGCTTCATCCATCTTTCCCTCCCCTTTTGAATCCGCCCTTTTGGAGATCTTCTCCAGTGCTTGGGTAGTCTTTTTCATGTACAAATGTGGGATTGGATAAAAAATGTAGATGTGGTGTTTGCAGCAGATGGAGCGACTTCATTGGGTCATCAGGTCGCGAACCCTTTGTCGACTTGAACTCCTTGGAAGAGAATGATTGCTCAAGAGATATTCCTAGTTAGAACTCGACTTTATAATACACAGAGAGTTTGGTGGTCGGAGCGCTCACTAGAAAGTGTGCTTGAGCGAGTCCGCGTCAGAATTCAATCTCCGCGAGGGCTTAAATTTTGCCCAGGTCGAGACGCCCTTTTCGTAGAATAAGAGATACTTGCAAGCAATCAGTTGAATGCTCTGGGCTATCACAAGGCAGGTCCTATTTCCAAGAATTTTTTATTGACCAAGATAAGCGAGTACTTAATACATTCGTTTTAATCGACAGGTTGACTTGTGAGTTTTACAGACAGACTGGCAGAAATACGGGCCCGAGCAAAAAGCAACAACACTCAATTGGAGATCATAATTGCGGGCAGCGTCAAAACGGAACAAGAAGAGAAAAGAGACACACGTTTCAAGAAACGAAGCCAATTGGCCACATAAGGTGGGGCCATCAAGAAATGAGGTCCCAAGAGAAAGCGCTGGCAGAGGATGCCATCTCAGAACATGGCAAGCACTCACTTCCCCTGGTTCCAGCACGGAATGGACGTCGGGTCGCGCAGCCACTCGTCCCACTCTTCGCCGTTTAACACGAATCCAAAGCCGTCCTTCTCCACTAGACGCTCGGTGACCTTAGCCTTCTCCGCCCATTTTCTAAAATTCACCTCATCTCCGATGGCTGCGTACGCTGCAGCGAGAAAGCGGTGCAGGTCCGCGTGGTTCTTTTCCAGTCCCTCCTGTTCAGCGAAGTGCACAGCGTTCTCGTATGCATTGATCAGCATACTCCACTGCTTTTTCGGGCCTTTCATCATCTGCTCCCACCCTCCTAATGCTTGATCGAGTGTGAGAGACAAACGCTCGCGTCGCTTGTCGCTTGCCTTGGTTTGCGATGGTGGGAGCGTGCAATAGCGGCATTTGCAGGTGAAGGAATAGCCTGAGGAGAGGGCTTTCTGCCTATCGCGCCGTGATTTATGGATGCCGGTGTATTCCAGTGTGATTTCTTCGCCTGCAGCGATAGTACGTGATGCACGAAGCTCCATCAATAGTGTCCTCGAGTCGAAGGCCCAAACAGCATTCGGCCCGCAGCTATTACATATATCACATGAGGATGAACATCGTACTGTCGGAAACAGTAGTAAAACACACCTATGGTTGCATCGCGCAGTGTCGAGGTAAACACCCGCATATGTCTGGAACAGCTCTGCTTGAGGGAAATTGCATTTCAAACTGTTGGTCATGACCTTGCCGAAAATCGAACCCCATTTCTCCATGGCCTTGCAGCAGGTCAGCGCATTGAATCTCTCCGACGCCTCTTGAGGAAGTCTATCTAGTGCAGTATGCAGGTGGACATCAAGAGACTTTAATTCGTCCGGCAAGCACTGGGGCATTAATATAACTGGCCGTTCAATTAAGATCGTTTCAGCTACATTGATGTCGCGAGTCGCGAACATGCCTAGCCCCGCGCCCGGAGATGCAGCAATGCGATATGGACGCGGGAGCGGTGTCGGAACGTCCTTGGAACCCCAGTTGTGAGGAACTGTTTTCAGGAGTCCATCGTATCCGAGCCACGCGCAGAAGATGGTGTCTTTGTAGAATGGCGTAGGTGCATTTATCGAGCAAAGACGAATCGACATCGTGGGGAATTGAGTGTAACCCCTACTGAGCAACTCGGACGTCATTTGATCGGAATCAAGAACAGGGATAGATTCTGTGTAAATTGTGAAGGGAATATCCTTTGACGGTGGCTTCCGTGTAACAGTGACAGGGGCAGATTTCAGTTCAGGTTTAATCGATTCTGCGCCTTCCTTCTCGTCTTCCTCATAAAATAATTCAAAATGGGAAGCGAACCAGGCAGAAAGAATGTTGTCCTCCTCCACACGCGCCTTTTCCGTCGCGGAGTCACTTGCCGCAACAGACTTGTTGGCATCGAGCGCGTCTTGTCGATCCAGGAAACCATGCTTGAACGTCTTGTTCTCTTGCTCGGCTGTGACATTCTCTTCCGCTGAGCCACTTGCCGAAACAGGCATGTTGGTATTGTATGCATCCTGTCGATCTAAGGAGTCGCGCTTGAATGACGTGTTTCCTTTCTCCGCCGTGACCTGCTTTTTCGCTGAGGAGTCGGTTGCAGTTACTGGAGCGCTCGCATCGAACGCATCAGTTCGGTTGAGGAAACCGCGTTTGAACATTGTGCTACAGTGTTGACAAGAGGATTTAGGAGCGGAAAAGCTATGCCAGTTGCGGTAGTGAGGGTCGAAGAGTGTACAAACTAACTGTCTGCTGTTTGATCGCACGAGATACGCGTCGATGGCGCCTGAAGATGGACGTAGAAAGAAAAGAAAAAAGGCTGAGACTCGTCAGCTAGCGATTATTAATATTGTAGATTATTCAACACGACGCACATATTCTTTTGTAATTTCCCCAAAGGGCTCTCTTCTTCTTTCTGTTAGTCCAGTAATATTCACGCTCGTTGAAGGACCAAAAGCGCGTTTGCTGCGACGCGTCTATCTTATATTGTTAGGGGTGAGAATTACTTACCCGATCAGGTTTACGTGGTCTGCCTAACAGAAGACAACTTTCAACTTTCCTAATTCTCAAGCCGCCAGCTCGATTTTCTGGAATGCGTTGAAGGTCTGTTGATGGGGACGCTTAGTGCGAACTCGTCTTTCTCAGAAATTTTCGATCAAGACACGCCAGAATTCATAAGGGCTCTCCGCACGACAGTCTTCCCAGGAGAGCTGCTGGATTCAACCGATGACAACAATGCTCGTGGACAGACACGGCGGCGCTCAGAAGAGATCGAAGAACTAGCGAAGCTATCTCAAGAGCTCGTCAAAAAGCTTTCACAAAGCTCAGCAGCTTGCGGCGAAGACGACGCGAACGAGACGGAAAACAGGCCACTGAAACGCATGAAGATTTACGACGAACTAGAGTTCACTCAAGGTTCCTCAAAGATACCAGAGGATCGACCAAATCTCCTCCACGACGTGCAACATGATGATGATAACCCCATCGAAATCCAACACGAAGCGAATTTGATGCCACTCCATACCACCGACCCTGTTTCACTCAAGGATGCAGCTCTTATCCCGGGTTATGCAGCGCACAAGGTCAACGAGCATGCAGAACGCCTCATGCAAGACGCCGATTTCCGTGCAGCTCACACCTCTGCAGCTGGTGCAGATTTTATTGACGGCTTCTACAAGAACTCACGCTTGCACCACCTCAGCACTTGGAAAGTTGAGCTGCGTGCGCTGGTTGCAGAAGCACAGGAGCGCGCGGATAAGGCTTTCTCTTGTGGAAGTGAAGATGATGGTGTGAATGGTACTAGAGACGGCGGCGGGTATGGGCAAGCTAAGGAGGACGGATTGGTAGGCAAGGTGGAAGCGGAGGCGGCCACAAGTACGAGCATGCGCGGAAATGCCTTTCAACTCCTTCGGTCTCCCAGTAAGAAGGGGAAAATAAAAGATCAAGATGCCGTGGGATCGGAAGAGAATGTCATCATGCATTGCGACTTTGATTGTTTCTTCGCATCTGTCGGACTTCTTACTCGGCCATATCTAAAGGACCAGCCAGTGGTTGTCTGCCATTCCCAAGGCGTTCAAGGTGGAGAATCGAGTACAAGTGAGGTATCCAGTGCAAACTACAAGGCTCGAGAATCAGGGATTCGTGCTGGCATGAGGTATGCTACATTTCTCTTCTCCTGCTGAGAAATAAGCTGATTAAGTTCTAGCCTTCAGCAGGCGCGGAAACTCTGCCCGGCCATAGTCACAATACCCTACGAATTCGAGAAGTGAGCCGTGTCAATATTAATGGGTGTTTAACATGATACTGATGCTTATTAGATACAAATTGGCGTCTTTACAACTGTATACGATTCTCATGTCTCACGCGGATGACCTTCAGGCCGTTAGCGTTGACGAGGCCCTTATTGACGTCACGACGGCAGTCAGGCAAATGCCTTCATCCACAGAGAAGCGTTATGACCCCGCCAAAGCCTTTGCCGAAATGCTGCGTGCGGAAATAAAGAACAGCACAGGCTGCGACGGTAGGCACGCCTTCTGTTCTCTCTTCCTACATGCTAATGTCTTTTGTACAGTGAGTATCGGCATTTCGCATAACATCATGCTTGCACGCCTCGCGACGCGCAAAGCAAAACCCGCAGGCGCGTACCACCTACGGCTCGCAGATCTGCAAAAGCATATTGAGCACACATGTGTGGATGAACTGCATGGATTTGGGTGTGCGGCGCGGGAGAAGGCGCTCGAACGTCTTGGCGTGGCAACACTGGGCGAGCTCGCGAAGAAACCGCGTAGTGTGTTATGCGATGTATTCGGGAAAACGATAGGTTCGACGCTGTATGATGCCTGTCGCGGGATTGATCATCGCCGTCTTGAGTCGGATAAGCCACGAAAGTCGGTATCGGCGGAGATCAATGTATGTCTGAGTCCAATGCCTTCATTTTCACGGTTTACTGACATTGTGCTCAGTATGGGATCCGATTTGAGAACAACGAGCAAGCACAGGCGTTTATGTTCCAACTTGCGGAGGAAGTAGCAAGGCGCTTGGACGCCATTGATATGCGCGGACGCTCCCTGACACTCAGGATCATGAAGCGCGACCCCGATTCACCCGTTGAGCCACCAAAGGTAACGCTCTTCAGTCTTTCTCTAAAAATACTGGACAGCTGATGAAAACTTAGTTTCTCGGACACGGCTGTTGCAACATCTTCAATAAGCAGGCGAGCCTCTCTTCGGCGAATGGGCGCGCGACAAGCGACGCGCTCATCATAGGTCAGCAGGCATGGCGGCTCCTCAGAGGCTTTGCTTTTGACCCGTGGGACTTGCGTGGCGTCGGCATCCAGATCCAGAAACTCGAGAAAACAAGCGAATCGAGTTCTCGCCGTGGAGAGCTTGGGCAGGCGAAGCTTGCATTTAAAAATAATTTAAAAGCAGAGAAAGAGCAGAAAGAAGAGAAAAATCCAGCTATTTCTCTCACCGTGCAGCCGCCTTCTTCACAAGATGATGACGAGGTGCAAGACGTCAAGCGTGGTTCGTCGCCTCCTGCGGATGGTATCGCATCAAATCTCGCTCTTCCATCTTTCTCGCAAGTTGATCGCGCATCTTTCGAGGCGCTCCCAGATTCTCTGAAGACCGAAATCACAGCAGAGTATAGTCGTCGCTCGGCTTCGCCCGCGCTCTCCGCAATTAGTGACGAGCGCACGCCATCGCTTTCACCGCCAAAGCGACGTACAACAGATAAGGGAACGCCGCTCGCGCGCATTGCGCAGGCGCTTGCACCTCGTAGTCGAGACGGCTCCAGCCGTTCGAGCGCGGCAGGCGATATACAGAAACATAACATTTTTGAACGCTGTGGGGTGCAGAAGGAGCAACGAGGGACACACGTCGTTGTCACTCGCGCTGAGCTCGCGAAGCTCAGCATTGACGCACGTGTATTCTATGAGCTCCCGTCGGACTTACAGCTTGAGCAGCTTGCAAATGCTCGATTTTCTCGGTCATTTGGTTCGAAAGGTTCGAAACCAACGAAGAAGTAAATCTGAATGGATGTTGTTTATTTCTATTCTTATTAGACGTGTATCGCTAGGTTTCGTATGTCCTTTTTGTTTGTTGTGGACTTTACAAGTGTATTATGTCCCTTCAGCCACCGAATCACAAACAATATACTTTTAGCTCTTGTTTCTAAGCTTGGTTTCTTGCTGGCTAGCGATGTCATCAGCGTCCTTGTTCGTTTGTTTTCCTTATGAGAATATGGCAATGCCTTTTCATGCTCGCTAGTTTCTGGATTTTATGATTCGCATGAGCTTGAGTTTGGGACAGAATTGTGTGGTACTGATTTATTTTTCATTGGCGGACAACTGGCAATTTGGTGCGGGGATTAAATTCCGTCGCGTCGAGACGCGTCCGAGTCTTAGCCACTTTGTCTTCCAACCACGCGTCGGACCCACACTTCCTGGCTGGCGATATATACGTATTACTGAAAATGCCTACAAAGAAACCACGCCCTTCAAAGAAAGCTAAGTCGGCAAAGGCTAAACGAAGGGAAAGAGAGAAGGAGGCCGAGGCTCATGAGAAGTGGAAGAAAAGATATTATCAACTGCGCAGTGGCGTAAGACTCAACATTCGAGATCTTACCGTTATGACCTTGCGTTCCCAAGGACCACTTTCTAGTTCTGCCACTTAAAGTTTCCGAGAATGGTCGCAGTATGATTCGTACAGCTTTTAAATACTTCATATTTCTTGTCGTCTACAGAAATTTCATCTGTACGTTGTGCATTCGCTCCTCATGTTGATCTCAAAACTGGCAGATTAGCTCAATGTCATAAAATACAAGACTAAAAAACAAGTATGCGATACGCGACAGTCCTATAGAGCCATCCCTGGCTCGAGTTCGCCCAGGAGCATAGTAGCGTCCTTGCTCCCTGTCAAAACTGCGAAGTAAAATATCGAGTGCATTAGTAACGTTACACCAAAACCTCGAGAAAGGAACTGCTCACCAATGGGCTCCTTCGGATGAAAGTCAACCGCAGTAACGGTACCCTTATGTCCAGGAAGCTGAGGACAAAAATAAGTGCCTGCATTGAAACAGCGCAAGAGCCGGAAATACTCACCTTATAAAGAATTTTACCGCTTTCCACCTCCCAGATGCACACCATCCGATCCGCACCGCCTACCGCGACGCGTCCGCCCCCGTCATCCTTACTCCACGATGCGCGCAGAAGGGTGCTCTCAAACCCTGCGGGCGAGCCGAGGAGCGTCCGATACACTCTTGTCGGGCTCGGAGCGAAGGGGCGTACATCATGGATAATGGTCTGAGAAGAAAAGGAAGGGGAGAGCAGGAAGTTACCATTTGGCGACAGAGAGAGCGAGGTGGGCGTGTCGGTGTGCCCTGTGAGGGAGTACACTTTCGCGCTTTTTCGAAGGTCGAAAACCTAATAAGTTTTTACTTTTAGGCTGTTTGAAAGGAAGAGGGTGGAAAAATGTAGACATACGTGGATCTCATTGTCTAGTGCACCTACGTACACCGTTGAGCCGTCCGCACTCCAACATACAGATGTCACTGGGCAGCCAACGTCAAATGTCGCAACTGCCTGTTTGCCGCCCTCATCTCCGCCCTCCCAGATATGCACAAACCCATCATCCGCAGCCGTCGCAATGAGTTCAACGCCCGCCCCGCCTGCGAGAGTCCGGTCAAGCGCGTTGATGATGCCACGGTGAGCACGGATCTTGCGCGCACGCTGGCCCGTAGTAAGGTCCGTGAGTATGAGTGTGTGATCTGCGGACACGGTATAAAGGAGCGGCGAGAAGAGCGACCATTGCAAGTCGAGGATAGGCGCCTTATGCAGCGCCGTGAGATGGCCGTAGTTTGAAGTTGGTGGGTATGTTCTCCATAATGCTAAGTAGAGCTCATAGTAAGTTCAAGGCGGAGTCCAGGTTTCGGGTAGCAAAATGACAACGTACAGACACTCCGATCCGCCGAACATGCTGCAATATTTTGGCCCGTAGGATCAAACCTACAACTCATGAGCTCAGCCTAAGCATAAAGGACATATTAGCGACGTAAAAGATGGAAAAACTTTACATTCCTCACCGAGTGCGATCCCGACAGGCTGACGATGGGAGCCTCAATACCACTCGTGCGCTTAACAGTACGAATGAGCCCTTTTTTACTGTCATCTCCAGCTGAAGAAATGGCTATTTGGGTTTCCGGAGGAGTTGACCCACGCGCCCGTTTGATAAGTATTCCCTCGGGCGGTGGGGATGCCTCTCTCTTCGACATAATCTTGAGAAAGACAAGAACTGTAGACGACGCTTCAAGTTCAACGCGTCCAGAGGAATATATGTGACACGCATGTGAGTTGAATCACGTGTGTAACACTATGTAGTCACTCCTGCTCGCCGTCGCCATCGTCGTTCACCATCGTGTCCACAATACTTACCCCGAGGAAAGCCCATACACTATGATTGGTATAAAAATCTCAACACAGTCAACACATTTGTGAAGCGTGTTCGAAAGCAGAGCCCCTGCTCAATGATTGCAATGACAAGGTGTTCATCGTAGGGCCACGCTTCATAGAGAAGTGTCAAGATTCTAGCATCGAGGAGGAATTCGAAAGGAGGCGATCCCCAGTCTACTCTGGGGCTGAAAGGCGGGTCATCCCTTTGCTCGATGCAATTGTGGCACTCCTCGTACATGACGCCCAGCATGAAACTGGCAGCGACCATCCAGGATATTGCAGCTGAAAAACGTGCAACGATTTTCATCGCTGTCAGCCAAAGTGGGACCGAGGGCAACATTGTCCGCGACAGTGCAGAAAGCTAAGCCACATCTGGAGGCCATTCGGAAGGATCTCCAGACAATACGACGCCAACTAAACCCAGATGTATATCACGAAGGCTCTTCAGATACCGTTGAAGAAGGGGAGAGCACAAAGATAGATGCAGCTACTTTGGAATTGTATTACAGATGCTTTCAATACTCTTCCTCTCGGTTTAACTGTCGCTTTGACAAAGTTGGCGAGCTCTTTCACAGACTCAATAATGCGCCGCGTGATGCCTTGACCAGCGCCTAGTCCAAGTTTGTCGATACCTTGCTTGCCATGCAGAAGGCGCACAATGAGGGAGAGACGGGACAGGTTGCGCCGCAAATCAAATTGGGAGGCACTATTTTAGAGTGCATGCCACCAGAAATTGAAGTGTTTTCCCTCAATCTCATACTGAGAACGGAACAGCCGTGCTCTTACTCTGAGAGCAGTTTCGGCTCAAAGACAGATACAAGACTGATGGTGCAGGGCCTCGAGTTTCATAAGCGCTTCAAGGACTTGAAGCCACTCGGGTGAAGATGGTGAGCTATCTTTCCGCCCTACTCAGGCTGCACGAAGTGGAGCGGGACTTAAGAGGATCTCCAAACGTTACATATCGTGGACTGTGTTCAGATCCTCATAATATGTGCAGAATGCTGCGAGATATGGTGAAGGAAGCTGCCCTCGATAAGCTCGAATTCGGCCTAAAGCTACATTTTAGTGGCAAGGAGCTCAAGTATCTCAAGGACATCATTCCGCGTACCAATATCCAGTGTCGTCTCCGTAACGCCCATCCTATAATATAGTGTGGTTTGTAGATTTTACCAGAAATATAATGCATACAGTACAGGTGATGCATCTGAGATATGACGATAAGCTCTTGAAATCTCAATGCAAGGTACAGTTCTCCTTGTGTATCCAAATCCCCACTCGGAAGAATCGGTTTTGGCACGCTATCGAAGCTCAATTGGCGGAACCCACTCGGGGATCTTCCCCCACTCAAAGCGCGGAGCCGCAAACGCCTCCTTCGCAGATGCAGGTATCCGCTCCACATAGTCTGGAGGTAACAATCCATCGTGCTTATCACGTCCGGGCTGTGCCTTAATCGCCGCCAACGCAGCGGCGAAGTCCGGAGGGCCGACCTTCGGCTTCGCGGGCAATCCAGCAGCAGCGAACGCGCTGCTAGTACCGGCAGGGTTAAACGCAGATGCAGGCTGCGAAGTTTGACCAAAGGCTGACGGCTGGGATGCTTGGCCGAATACTGATGGTTGTGTGGTTTGGCCAAAGGCAGAGGGCTGGGCGGTCTGTCCGAAGGCAGAGGGTGACTGCGCAGCCTGCCCGAATGCCGAGGCAGGCTTCGATGGCTGTCCGAAGGCAGTTGCAGCCTGCGAGGATTGCCCAAAGGCAGATACAGGCTTCGCAGGTAATCCGAAAGCCGATGTTGGCTGGGTCCCGCTGGCACTGGCAGGTGTACCGAAAGCCGACGATGTGCTAGTGTTTTTCGCAGCGTCACCAAAAGCCGATGTCGAGGGTGCTGTCCCTGTATTATTTCCACCGCCACCGAATGCTGACTGCCCGAACGTGCGTGTAGACGTCTGCTGTGCTCCTGCACCAAAGGCAGAGCTGCCACCACCAGCGAACGCCGAGAATGCGCCTCCGCCACTGCTGCTTCCAAAAGCTGTGGCCGGCTTGATGAACGACGATTGCGGTTGCGAGGTCTGACCAAAGGCCGACGTCGTCTGCTGTTGCGTGCCGCCTCCGCCGAACGCTGATGTCTGCTGTGTCTGCTGTGTCTGTTGTGCTGGCTGCCCAAATGCCGAACCAGTCTGGGAATTGTTTCCAAATGCTGAAGTCGGCTGGGATGGCTGGCCAAACGCTGAAGTAGTCTGTGAGGGCTGTCCAAATGCAGATACAGGTTTCGATGGCTGGCCGAACGCAGACTGTCCAAAAGCCGGCTGACCGAAGGCAGATTGGCCGAACGCAGGCTTGCCAAACGCAGATTGTGAAGCCGTCGTGGATGAACCGAAAGCCGACGCTGGCGTAGAGGTCGAGCCACCGAAGGCTGACGTCGTTGCAGGTGCGGCGGACCCAAACGCCGAACCGCCGCCAAACGCAGACGGCTTGCCAAACGCTGCACTAGAAGTATTGGTCGGAGTGTTGTATACAGGCCCAGCAGGGTTCGGAATGCCTTTCTGCGCTGAGACAGCCGAATTATGCGCATGTTTATACACCTGGGCTATCTCAGACAATGCTTTCGCGTACGTCTGGTCTGCCTCTTGGATCTTCTCCGCCTCGTATTTTCGCTATTGGCGCGGTTTCTACGTGTTAAGAAAAATTCATCCCGGATGTACAATGAATATACGTACGTATTCGCTGACGTTCCCGGACTTCAGCGCCTGGACGGCCCTCCAGCGCAGCTCTTCGGGCGACTCGTCGAGGTTCGCGATGAGCGTCGGCTCAAGCTTCGCAGAGCCGAAGCTCGACAGCGGCCACATCGGCTTCTCCGCGCCAGGCGTCATGTCCTTCGCCATGCCTTCTTGGCTTGTGTTAGCGGTATCAGCATCAAGTAGAAGTCTGGCCAGACAACAAGGAAGACACGTACGTGAACGGCACTAGTACTGGTCCACTCGTCGCGTTCGTCTGTCCACCGCCTGTCCAAGACGAGTCTACATACAGACATCCTCAGTTTTCACGTTCTGACTTTGCACTTGTATGTGATATGTACTTCCGAACCCTCCAGGACGCTGTGCAGGATGCTCATTTTTGCATGCGTTTCCAAACTTGCATTGGCCACGGAGGTAAAACTGACAAACAGGCTGTTTTCGTAACTCAATACTTGTATGCGAAGGACCTAAGTTGCAATCGTACCATATTATAACTGCAAGTTATTAAGAAGAGAACAAGACATGAAGCAATAGTTGCGGTCAGAACTAACCTTCAGCTCCTCGACTGCGTCGCGAGTCTGGCACGTGATGTATAGGAAGCTTCGTAACATTTTCTCATACTACAGTCATAAGTAAGAAAACAAAAATACGACGAGACGAAAATATAACCATCTAAAAAAGAAACACAAAAAAGATATTTTACATGTATACATCGAATAAGCAGCTAATTTAGAATCACTGTCCCACTCGCGACTGCACTATCCTCGCCTTAGGCTCGTCCAAGCCCAAAGCAATCAATCCTTCCTGACCTTCTCATCCTCAACAGACTGTGCATCCTTCACATCAGACCCTTCCGCCTCTTCTTCGTAGCTATCCGAGCCTGCACGACCCCTAATACGTGTGCCTTCCGCCGCGCGGTGCGCCGCAGCGAACGCGACGGCGTCGTGCCGGCCCTTCTCGACGTCGACAGCGAACCAGATCACGAGCGCTGCGGAGGTGCAGAGCGCGAAGAGGAAAGGGAAGCCCATCCAGTTGTTTCCTGCAACGTTACATGTTCAGTATTTGAAGTACAACAGAGAAGAGGAGATGAGAACGGACCGGTGTTGTCTATGATGGCTTGGATGACGTTGGGACCAATCATGCTTGACGCCCGGTTAGAAAGACCGAAAAGACCGAAATACTAGAGAGCCACAAGTTGTCTTCAGTCATGCCTATTAATGTAAGCTCTACGGGAGGCACATACCATGTTGTCGAAGCCCGGCGGGGAGAGCTCAGCCATCATCGTCTGCGAGAACGCAAAGTAGGGCGCTTGGAAGAGGCCGAAGACAACATTGTACGCCCTGTCATTATTTCAACAGGGGTTAAGAAGGAACAACCCAATATCGAAATTGAATAACCCACCAGAACTCCCAAACATTATGGAACCCGAACTTCTGCGTCCAGATGCCAATCATTCCCCAGAGTGGGATAAGAACGGTGACAACATTCGTGACGACGAACTGTGAGGATCCGATAAGTAAATCCGGATCATTTGAACTATCAGATACGCTAAACTTACCATGGGCTTCGTCCGGATCTTCCAGTACTTCTGAATGTACCAAAAGCCAAGCGTACTGAGCAGGACCAGAAATGAGCTTGAGTAACTAAGCACATCAAGAGGAGAGTACAGACCTCATTGTTGAAGTGATCGCCTGCGCAAGTCCGAGATACGTGGTCTGCAGGAATGAGAACGAGAACTTGTCGTTCTGGCAGATATTCACGAGTGTGCCGGTTGTGTTAAACCCCTAACATGACCGAAGGGTATAAGCATCCGGAATATTAACGCGAGACGGGAAAAAAGCAAATGTACATCAGCGAGGAGAAAGAAAGCGACGAGATATATGAACGTGTTAGGTAATTTCTTGTATTGCTTGACAGCCTCCCAGATCTACGTCTCTGTTAATATATAGTCCTAACCTATAAATCATGCATAGATGGAGATGTACCTGCTTCCAACCAATCGTCAGATAACTCTCGCCTTTCGGGAGAGGCGGACCAGGTCTGGGTTGCTGGTAAATGACTAGATACAAAAGGGAAGACATTTGAATATAAGTAGAATCGACAAGGAAGTATAACTCACACCACCAAATGCCCAGGACCACCCAATACGCAGTTGTGAGTACAATCACGTAGTTATCAACCTTCGCGTTGTTTGCGAGCGGCAAAAGCAGCGACAGGTTAAGGCAAAGCGTGACGATATAACCAATGTTGCTGTGTGTCTACCCCAGGTAAGTCAAGTAATTAGCGACAAACAATTTCGAGAGTTGACAGGAAAAGACTGACCGTGCTGATATTGCTGATCCTATTCTTCTCAAGACTCTCCTCCTTTTCGTACTCCTCTGCAGTAATTTCGCCGCTCTCGAGCATGTCGCGCAGCTTGCGCGCGTGCGACGTGTTTCTCGCAAGTCGAGGGAACAACGCAGCGTAGAAGACGAGCGTCGCACCGTAAGTAATGAAGCCGATCATATAGAGCGCCATTGCCGCACGCCAGCGATCCGGCGCTGCAAAAAAAAAAAAAAAGAGGAGCTTAGCTTTCCTACTTCTATTAGTTTAAAGAGGGATAAATGGCTCACATGTGAGACTCATGCTCGCAAATTGCGCTCCCCAGCAGATAACGGTCAATACAAGGAACAACCAACGACCGAAAGTACCATAGTCTGCGGCAGAACCAATTGTCGTGAAGATAAGCGTCATAACCTAAAGAACTTAATTAACAGAGCGCTTCATGGCTGGAGACACTCATCTGGTAATATACTTACAGCAAAAGTTAGACCATTAGCGACCAAAACGATCGAGCTAATGGACTTTGTTCCTTTTCCCCACGGAAGCACACATTGACTAGAGGCATCAGTGCACGAGCTTCCTACACCGAGCGCTGGGTCATAACCGGCTGAGGTGGCCAACGACTGGAAAAGGGTCATCGAATAACCTGTAAAGTAAATTCATTGATTTAGCAAGTCACCTCCGATAAACTGCAAGGAGGAAGCACTGACCATTTGGACCAACACCCTGCATACGCAGATCATGGTCATTTAGCAAGGTCTAATCAGGAGCGAGTGGCTTGGCGCACATTATCACCGTTATAGTACACTAAGTGGTATACAATAATAAGCCAGCTATAGATACCAAGAAAGAGGGAGAAACGCACTGTAGTAACTCCAAAGCTCCCTGCGGGTGACAACTGGTTCGTTCTTGTCAACAGCCGGTATCGGAGGCGCGCCCGCCTGCGCGTCACTGGCATGGCCTTCGTGATTAACGAGTTTTGGCTCGACATCCGCGGCCAGAACAGGGACCAATGTATCAGGAGCGAGCTGTCTTGCCATAGTCGCGACGTCGAGGACAGAGAGACGAGGCTGCGGAGGGGAACCTGAGTGCTGCCCGTGATTTACGGTCGAAGCGGGCTCCTATATAATAATAAAGCACTGGCAGCATATGAAACAAATCCAGGTCCCGTGGGGGCCGTGCCATGCGTCGTATGGTTCTTTATCGCGGACGGCGGTTGCAAGGCCGAACATCAGTTTTTTTTAGACTTTGCTTGTGAAGGTTTGATTAGGTGTTGATCTTTGCACCAAATAAAGAAACTTTCCTTCTGGATCCGGATCCGCGTTCTGCAGAACACACATACATTTATTAGCGGGTTAGATATGCATACAGTCAAGATCTTATCGTCCCGTTCTAAATCTCAGCCGTAAGAACAACAAATGATCAATGCTTCCAAAAGAGCCTTCCTTCGGAAATACTGTAAAATGATCAGGCACATTATCATTTGGTCGCCGTTATCCTCGATAGCTGAGTTTCTTTCGAGATTTCAGTTTAATTTAGACAGACTTCGACAGTGACACTCATCAATTCCGAAACACATATCATCATAACACATTAAGATTATCAAGCAAAACATAGCACGCAGTTCAACAATCACTATCATAAGTCAGACAATGCCCAATCCTCAACAGCAGTAAGTCTCTCCTTTCTTTAAATAGCACGGGGACACCATCTCGATCTTCGTCAGGTAGAATCGTGCATGTTCCACCTTCACTGGCTATCGCCACCCGGAATGTAGCCGATTGCGATAATGCCGTCTGAGAAACACAGCCGCCAGAAAGAGACAACATATGGTTTATTGGAGCTCTTATCCTCGCAGCAGATAAGCCCGGCAGAGATATACGGCGAGAGAAGAAAACACAGGCCCCATTTCGCTCCTAAGATAGGAACGGACAACTTAGACTGGCCAAGGGTCGCCGTTGTCACGTAGGAAAGTAGGCCAGGCCTTTGGACAAGTTGAGATCCTGAACGATAACGCCCAACAGGCAGAAGAGCTCGCGAGAGCTGAACGCCGTCGAAACACTGAAGCGAACCTGTGCTGCACTGGTTATCGGCCTCGGTTGTCACTGCAGCCTTCGCCGTTGGCGAACCTCCAGGTATGCGATCGGCGACTTCAAGGAGGGAGAGTGCGATGAACGCAGTGTACTTGACGAAAAACATTGCTGAAGTGGTCAAAAAAGCTTGAGAGAAAGAGAGAAGATCTGTCTGGTCGGAGATTGAAGAAGAAGAAGTCCATATTTTATAGCACAGATAGATGCCCGGGCGCAGGTCAGAACTCCTGAGCTAGGTGCCCGACTATGCTGCTTTCAGCATTGTCTATATTCCGCTCGGAGCTTGTTTTTGTCGGACCATTGCAAAATCAGAAGGCTTTGACAGGCCGCAGCGTCTTTCTTTGAGTTGGACTACTCGTCCAGAACACAAAACAGATCAGTTATGATGAGCCCGATTATGGGCTTCAATGATACGGAAGAGGGGAGCTTTAGATGGGCATAGCATTGGTGGTGGCGACGAACTATGAATCTGCAGTGAAACTTACCATGTGTCCCGGTCTGACCTTCCAGCATTTCTAGATGTATGAGAAGCTGAGCATACCAGGAAGGACCGTAAATGAGCTGAGAGAAAGAACATGAACCTCAATGTCGACGTGATCACATACAACACTCTGGTCCTGATACGCTGAATTGTGCAGACACGCGTTTGTGACCACGATCAAGTAGTTGCTGACCACTCGCGTTGTCTATGAGGCTTGATCCCTCGAGAAAGCGAAAGGCTAGCGCAAGGCATGTCGACACGGCCGATATCGATGTGCGTCTGCGCGGATGGTTTGAGAACGTGGTAGTAACACTCTTTTTGTGATTTGACGTGAAAGAACAGACCGTACTCATATCCTTAAAATTCTCCTTTCTCGTGCTAAGCAGTGCCTTTGGCATTCTCGAGATTGACTGTATGGGATTCTTGTTGTGTGAGATCACTGTGTGGTCTTAGGCAATCCACAAACTTTAGGACTTTTACTCACGGAGACTCGGATTCGGTAGCAAGAGCGAAATTGATCTTCAGACCAAATGTGGAAAGCCACCTTCCTTTCTTGGCCACGGCTCATTCATTCAAGATGTCACTGGTAAATCAGCGAACTTCTGATCTCAAGGACCCTTTGATCGATGAAGAGGAAGTGCTTGCACCAGAAATAGTATCACTTCATACTTTGTCTCACTCCTAGTTTATAATAGTGCGGGCGTTGATGACTGTCAAGAGAGACCGGACTTCACTATCCTTCTACCGTTTCCGAATTGTCTCTTTTTCAAATGATCTGTTCAACTACATGCATATTAATGGTGTTTCGTTGCTACCATCCTTGCATACGAACCTTGGAGCTTGAATTCACCAACTATTTTAGCAGAACCAGCCGCTCTTGTCAATTCAAAGCATGTATTAATCATATCGCGTTACCAAACAAAGCACAGATCAAGAGTCATTATTACAAGTCAAACAGAGCTCAATTTAATTAACCTCGACAAGAGCGCCATTCCTCTTCAAGGAGAGCGAAGGCATTCCTTAATCCTTTTATATCGACGCGTACGACTCCGAGCCTTACTACAGGCTGAGGTTAACCGGGACACAGCCGAACGCAATGAGCCCGTCTTAGAAAAAACGAAGGGAAGCCAGAAGTATATCCAACAGTGTAAAGAGACGATAAATGGCTTACTGAAGTTGTTGTTCTCGCAGCAGACTGGGTGGGCGTCGCTGAAGAAGTAATAAAGTTGTCAGTCACTGCTAAGAGAACTCCGCGACTCCATACATATCGACATACCAGGAGGAACTGCCGATGCCAATGACAGAAATAGGACTACAGGTGAGACCGACGAGTGCGGTAACGTCCTGGAGGACGATGCCTAGGAGACCGAGGAGGGCGGTAGCCGAGGAGCTGCTCGCGGACTGGACGGAGTCGCAGCACTGAATCGGGCCTGTGTTGCACTGGCTAGCCGCCTCGGTCGCTGTGGCTGTCGCAGTGACTGTAACCGTCGTAGTCGCAGCCTTTGACGTGTGTGAGCCTTCTCCAGGCATGGGGGTGGCGACCGCAAGGAAAGGGAGCGCGAGGAGTGCGGTATACTTGGCGAACAGCATTGTTATAGAGAATAAAAGAGCTTGAAAGACTTGAACGAAGAACTTGGTAGTCAAAGAACTCGAAGGCTGAGTGTCTGAGGAAGAGCTCATCGAGGAGCCCGCTCTTTATAGCGTAGAGAAAAGGCTCGTCCACTGTTGAGAACACAAAGTAGACGCTAGGCTACACCACTTTTAGTGTTTTCAACATTCCTTTCCGATTAAATTACTGAACCACCGCGAAAGCGGAAGTGAGCGACAGGCTACGACGTCATTTTCTCAACTCCTTTGCTTGCCTCGAGCGGAAAGCAGACAGGCGACTGCCAATAGGGAGCTCGAAACCGACGATGTAGCCAAGTTTACAACAAATCACTTGATGGGAGCTGTTCTGACAAGCACTTCAGTGTGACATCGGTAGGAAACCCCCATTCACTGCTCAAATTCCGGTCCTCTTCGTTAAGCAAAGATACCTCTAGTTTAGGAAGGAACTTCACCGTCTTCAAGGCAAGGCACAATACCAAACACTTGAGTAAAGATTTGAATTTTTCCTAATTATGTCGGCGCTAGCACTCATCGGAGTTATAAATCACCGATGAAGATTGCTAGAACACACTTGTCTGTTCAGGAGAAGGTGACGCGCGCGTATTATTACCTAGTGTAAGGCCCCTTGCTATAGGCCACATGCTATTTTGGATACCTGCTTGTTTCGACTCCAATTCGGACCAGTCCTCAGCCCGCCAGGGGGAAGTAGGTATAAGGAGGAGAGCACTACCAAGTAGTGAGCAAAAAGACTGTAAATAGAATAGGAACAGGCAAAGCAGTCCTTACTTGCCTTCATCACTGAAACAAAGATGAGCCGTCAAAGGTACTTAATTTTCAGCTCCAAGGGGTGAGAAATCGTCTAATGGGAGCGAATGACGTGCGCAAAAGAAGCGAAGTAAAGGCCGAACATTTGACAACGCATAATCCATAGGGTAGGTTGTCGTTTGTCGGAGAAAACTGAACAGCGTTTAAAGGTCATACCTCGTCGACGTTGAGAAAAAAAATAGTTTGGCCAGAAAAAGGATGCGGAAGTCCGGTTATAGACGATAGACTTCAGTTGTGATGTTTGACATCGGCAAGATGAATATCATTTATACTGAGATGTCAAGACCGCCGCAAGCTTTCTGAAAGACATTGAAGCCAGGCCCAGAACTCCTATAGCACGGATGCTCGAATGTCTTCCTGTAAGTATGCATAGTCACCGCATTTGTGTCATTCGAGTACATGATACTACGCAACAGTTGATGTGTGCCACTAAAGGTTGAGGGTCTGTCCAAGTCTAAGGAAGATTCAAGTTAGTCTCGTGAACGAACTTCAGCGAGGGTTTGAACGGCACCTATGGAGAGACTCCGGAAAACCTACAGAAATTTAGCCGCTAAGATTCAAGAAACCCGATGTTTGAAAAGGCAAAGCTATTCTTCCAGGGGCTGAAGATTCATGAGCATTAAACGTTATTCTGCTGGAGACAGCAAAAATGTGTCCATAAGTTCGATTGCAGCGCGTTGCTCACGTGATGCAGTAGCCTAAATTAGTAGTACCCTTGTCTTTACATCATACCACGTTATCAAGAACGCAGGCAACACGCTGCAGGTTGGCGGCTGCGCAATGCTAATATCTCCTAGAGTAAATGCGAAGCTGTCTTGAATGCCGCGTTCGACATTTGTCGGGATTCGCTGCCTCGAAAACCAGGCAAGACAGCGAACAGACCTCTCAGTATGGTCAAATCCGTGCTGTGGTCAATTGAGGGCGCTACGTAAGAATGCATCACCGAATCTAGGTGGAGAAAGTACCTGGTATGTCTGTCTATATCTGCGCAAAAATTCCGGCTCGCTCATAGAGTCTCAGGCATCTACTTCGTGGATGGAAGAACACGCAGTTCGTCTCAGACGGATATAGACTGGGGAGAAAGACCGCGGAGGGATGTCGGTTTAAGACTCGGTATGTCGGCCGTCTAATAGACTAGACATATAAAGAGGTTGACTGAGTTCCGTTACTACCTACACGTAGACCGTCCGTCCTGAAGACAATATATGTCGATTCTACACCAAACCTCCCAACTGCACATCTCATAAGCGCTCCTATCTTTCTAGCTCCCCTTATCGCCTTCCTCAAGTCAAGCCTTGCTTTTAAAGTCGGAACTGCCGCAATTGCTTTTGTGAAGAGTAGTTTCTTAGCGAAGATATTTGCCTCTGCCGTTGCGTATCTCAAATCTGGAACAGTTTTCAAGGCTATCACCATGGTCGGTCGCGTATCTCTTGCAATCATCGCATCGCTGCGTCTACAAGGAAGGCGGATTCTTCGGTGGTGGCATGGATATGAACACGTTCAGAAAATTCGCGCTGAAAAAAAAGCTTCGGGGAGTATGAAACGTACTCCGCACTTTCGGCGAACAACTCTTATTTTCATGTCGGCACCCATCGTTCTCCTTGCAGTCGCTATTTTGGCATCTCTTGAGCGCACGCCAGTCTGGGGCCGCTGGCGTATCATAATGATGAGTACGGACGAAGAAGCACTTCTCGTCGAAGAGTTTCTGCGGCCGGGTTCCGAGCCTGGTACTCATTTCGATACGACCTCGGCTCGTGATTGGCTCGCGATTCTTCGTGCAGCCTCTGGAGAGGAAGCTGGGCCTCCTGGAACACTCATGGGAATGCCGGTTCTCGACCCGCGCACAGACTGGCGCGCGCGATGGGTGATAGATGTATTCGCTCAGCTCGAGGATGGAGTGAAGGACCTGAATCTAGCATCTGAGCATGCAAAGGAGGGCTGTAACATGCTTGTCGTAGGATCAACACGCTTCGTTGTCCCTCCTGTCGAATACCCGCTCACCATCCGGCCAGCGGCGTTGAGACACCATGGGCACTCAGAGGACGAACACGTAGAGGGCCCGCTCATCACCCGATACGGCTGTTTAGTTGTCGATTCGCCTGTTTGCAATGCCTTCAGTTTCGGGTTCGGTCCGGCACTCCAGTCTGAGTCGAACAAGTACGAAGAGGCCCCCGGCGTCGTCGTCGTTTTCACAGGACTGTTAGATGAAATACTCAGCAAAAGTGAACGTTCTCCGGAGCCAGAGAAACCTGCTCTGTCCGCATCCAGCGCTTTATTCGGAGTCTTCCAGCAAGCAGTAGCGGTCTCCCCGCAGTACCCAGATCCGCCCGTAATTCCAACAAAGCACGAGACCGACCAACTGGCGTCTACACTTGCCCACGAACTAGGCCACCTCCTTCTCTCCCATTCGCTGGAGTCCTGGGCTTCGAACAGCATGTACGAGCTCCTTGGGACTCTCGCCACAGACTGTGGGTAATTCTCATTGTTTTTTACATGCTTCTATTTATGTTTACACCTTCAAACCAGTAATACGTACCGTACTCTACCCGTTTACCGCTTTTCTGGGCCCAGTCTTCAACGACTGGTTCGGAGAGCAGATTCGTATCAACTCTGCACTTGGACTCCGTGTCACGAGTAGCTGCGCATCGCGCAAGGCGGAGATCGAGGCGGACCTGGTCGGGCTACGCATCCTTCTCGGCGCTGGTATCGACCCGCGTATTGCGCTGGACGAGTGGGCCGTTGACGGACTATTCGACCGTGCGGAGCACCGTGAGACGACTGACGCGGGCGCAGGTGCCGTTGGTGGGGAGAATGAGAACTGGCTGGATAGGACTGGGTTCGCGCGCAGCCATCCGATGAATGAGGAGCGGTATCAGCGTATATCGGAGGAGCTCAAGAAGTGGGAAGAACTGGGGAGAGAGGTATCGAAAGACAGGGCCGGATCCGAGAAAGTTATTGACGATGCTGGAAGGCGTGCGCTACCCGTCCCTGAGGAAGCTCGTCAGACTGCTAATACAACTTCGTAATGTATCATACGCTATATCTCTTTTCGTCGCCCTGTGTTTCACTCAAAAATTTGTGGTAATTTATTTTGGTCAAGTTTGTCTCCCGGAGTCGATGTACTAATCCCCTCTCATCAATAAAAAGCATTTTAACATCACACCAGGCCCGTTATGAAATCTTTTGCATATGCGTGAGCGAGTAACTACAACGTGCCTAAACAACGAGAGAAACGAAGAGGGGGAAGTGTGCTCCGATTGCAAATTACACCCATCATCCAACACCGCGCGCCGCGGAACCCAGGATCCCGAGGTGTCGGTTACAGGCACAACGCTCGCACGCTTCACCATAAACCAGCGCTCGCGGATCTGGGTTAACGCATGGCGACGGCGGCGCGAGAGCGCCATTAAAAACGTTGTCTGGGGATATGCTTGATTTCGTCATCGCACGACACTGGCATGACGCATCACGGGAGGTGCGCACAGACTAGGCAGGATAAAGAGAGGAGGTGGATTGACGAGCGCCGGAACGATGATGAAGACGACTGAAAATATGTGTGTCTGATACCAAAAGCAAAAGCGATTGTCCAGAGCGAGAACAGGTACAATGAGTAAGACAGCGGAAACAAGATAGCGGCAATAATATCTGAATGGTCAGCCCATAACAATATAAGAGAGTAAGTTTAAGCATTTTACAGTAGCATATATGCTCAAAAGTCTTCCCAGAAAGTGAGATACAAAGAATCTGTTCAAGGCACTCAGTCATGCAAGAAATGCGGAGATACAGCCACTAACTGTTAAGCCAGATCAAAATGCTCCGTCGAAGGGCAACTCCTCTTTCCGAGCAAACGTATAAAACAGTCGTTCGAACAGATCAGCGTTGGAGTCGTAGAGTTCCACTCGCGCCGAGGTAATAAATTGGTCGATCTCTTGCTGTGTCTTTCCCGCGCGGTGCCAGAGCGGATGTGTCGAAATCAATGCGGACATGATGTTTTCGCGGGCCATCGTACCAATTTCCTTCTGAAGTTCATCCTCCTCCCAATCGCCGACAGGGATGCTCGTCACCGTATCTTCGACTTCAGAGAAACCACCCATTTCGCGAAGCCATGTCCCGACCATGTTCATGTCCCTCACGTCGATGCCCTGAGCGTAGAGCTCTTCACACACGCGACCAGTATACTCCCACAGCGAGGGGATGATTGTATAAGGGTCTGAGCCGTCTTCGGGACGCATACTCCGTTAGTCCCTCTTTTCCTCCTCTTCCGAGTACATACATACCTCGGATCCAGACTGCCATCTCGAGATCAATGATGACGAGTATTCCGCCGGGTTTCAGCAGCCGTTTCATATCGCGGAGCCAGGCTTTGAAGTCGCGGCTCTAAAGGGAGTGTGAGATACTGGCAAAATGGTAGGAAGAAAAGAACCCACAAACTTGAAGGTACCGAACATATGTATCATGTCGTAAGACTCATCCTTGCCATGGAATCCGTCGTGAAGGTTGTAGACCTCAAGCTGGATATTTGAGTTGTGTGGGTGTCTCGTCGGGACAAAATTACACCCCGTAAATTTAACGTGTGGGTGTTCTTTTGCCATTTCGTCAATCCTGCGCAGGTTGAGCGCCCTCTACCGAACCAATCCCGAACGTGTGCTTACCAAGGAGAATTGCTGATAACGTCAAGAACGCGAATGCTCGCGTCGTACGGAGGATTTAGAAGCTCATTGATGTCTTCGAAGTGATTATCGCCCACAACGAGCTTTGTGAGGTTGTATTGAACTGATAAACGCCGCATTTCTGCAGAATCGACAGGCAGCACAACGGGGGCATCTGGCTTCACCATTCGCTCAGTCACACGTAAAAAAGGCCTAGTTTACCCACTCACCAAGTTCGGAAACATTCTGCCTCCCTCCTCGCGATAGTAGCCTGAGTCATGCTTAACCTGTTGGAGACAGTTTGCTACGAAAAGACATGTCCACGCACCGACAGAGTCCGTACTATTCACGCTAGTCATCGACGATGCCTCCGAGAACGGCGAAACCTCACGCTTGAATGCAGCATGACCAGCATCGAGCGGTGGTGTTCGAGGAGGAGACATGGGGAGCTCTATAGGATTTGGACCATAATGAGCAGACTCCATGTCGTACTCGGGCTCCATCTCCGCATAGTTGATTTGCTCATAGTCTATGTCCATCGTGAAAGACTACAGCGAGCGACGTTGTGGTCAATGAAAGAGAGAAGCGGATTTATCGCCTAGGTCTTATTATAATCGAGTCTCAGAGGGTCGGAAAGGCGGGTGTTCCAGAAGTCAGGTTTGCAGCTGACGTCTCACGAGAAGGCGGATGTCCAGAACCACTGGACACGTTGGCGGATAAACGCGCCGGACTCGGTATTCGTGTCAGAAGCCGAGCGTCGATAATGGAGGTTACTCTCGACAGCGATGCCATCCAGACTTCGCCAACATTGACGTCCAGCTCTTAACGTTCGTCGTTACAAACGTCGGGTGTGTCAAGACATACCGCCTATTAATATTGGCAACCTGTTATTTTAGGATGATCACGTGTAGTTAGGGATCGAGTACCGATCATTATGTTTACATAATACACAATAAACTCTGAACTTTGTATTTCGCCAAATAAACCATCTCGTGTTGTCTCGACTCCTCCAGAAACTCTCAGTTTCATTTGTATGGACTAGAACTTACTACCGGAAGAAGCCGAAGGTTATGCAAGAAGAACCAAACCAAATCGGGGGAGCATGCGTGCTAGAGTCGCCTACAGCGGCATTTCTCACAAATAACACTTATATTGACAACAGCCTATAGTTCCTTCAGTTTTTTTTTTTTTTTCACATCAACATAATGCGTATTCCCTAAAACACAAATTGGCCTCGATGACTACGAATATTCAAGGGGGTACAACGAGGAGGAAACGACGGATAGAGTTCGTTGCTGTATGCTTCAACTGCACGAGAACATACACGCTACTTATCTTCGATCAAGGAACCCGGACCGGAATAAACTCAGTTCTCGTCAGCCTTCGAAACTTGAAAGTCCATGCTTGAGCTTATGTACGATATAGATCAGTCACCATTCATGACGGCGTCGTGCTATTCATAGTATCAATTTATCTAACCCCTGTTCTGTTTAATTACCTGACGTGCAAATAATGCAGTCTGTCTGTGATGGATTGACTAGGACACCAAAAGCTTGTTCAGGCCGACGAGCCGCTTCCGAAACACCCGGGCCTCGACCATCTCTTTCGGAATTTCCGAGCGAGTGCCGAGCCAGGTGAAGACGGTGAGTCGGCTACCCCGGCCTGAAGTCGCAATGAAATGTACTGAGGTCCACAGACAACGAGAGGATGTAGTTGACTGTAGACAATCGGGTCAACGTGAAGGCAGGAGGTTGAGAGAGAAAAGGAGGGGGAAGACGAGCGAGGGGGGGGGGGGGGGGATTAGCTTGAAGGTTAACAGGAAGGTAAGGGCCTCGTCGTAAACTCAAGCCTCCCTTCAGCTCATATGAGAGAACTTTCAATGCGATAATTAGCAGGGGTCGCTGCTTGACCCTTCTTATACTCTTCGAACTTAAGGTTCTCGCATTCTGCCACTCTTTTGCTTGCTTCCTGCTGATATCCCATTAGCAGAGCCTCAAGCGCCTCGCGGAAGTGGGACCATATAGTGGCGCTTCCGGTCTTGTTCTATTGTCAACATTCCTTCACCCTGCATCATTCCTTGCGGGGAGGCATCGATTAAGCTTTCATAGCTTTTTAGGGCACTAGTCTCTACAAGTCAAGAACTGATATATATCTCGCCAAATAAGGATTTTTACACTTCACCTCAGTTCGCATACCCCGGTCTCTACTCATGCGCCTGCTTCGCATGTCCACAGCGGTGAAGGATACACTCGTCATCTCTTTAATATAGTGACTTCTTACTCCGTCTGTAGGCCGTGCCCGTTCGAAGCTATGAACAAATATGGGCGTTCAATTTGTCGAAGGCGGATTATATGCGACTCGAAGACTTACTGCAACGCCTTGAAGAAACCGGGGCTCATCTTTTTTATTCGGAAGCGCGCTCAGTATGGACATGACGTCTTCCCAATGTCCTCGGCTATTAACGCATTCGCAGATTTGTATTCATTAATGTCTGGACTGTCTCAATCAGGGAGTCATTTGTGTACCTCGATCTCGACTTACAAAATACGTAGTCTCGTCCCCAGAACTGGCTCTGGGATGGACCGCGTATGGACCACCTACCATCTGTCGAGCAACTACCTCTATTTCCATGTCGGCAGAAAATCCTACAATGTCTAGTGGCGGAAGAAACTTCTAGAGGCATTCGAGCCACTCAAAAATCATATGGATAGTTCCGAACACCAAGTCGAAAGCGAATTGGGCAGCAGGTTGAGTAAATTGAGTAATCGAAGGGTCCAAGTACTTCTCTCGTCGGTCATCCCAACTAAACTCATTGGAAAGAGCAACAAGGTGCGAATATATCGGTCTCACGCGGCGCTAGTCAAGCCCTTTTTGTCTGTGCGGCCAGCATTCTTTAACAACCATTCCCCCAGTCCATGACTAGTCGAACGAATCGGATAGCAGGGCATGTGTGGCCAGCAGCCGGTCAGGTAACACGCCAATCGACCAGTTTAGAATGCTGAGAACTGTGGTGAAATTATACAAGGGGAAACGTTTGCAACAGGTGTACGCTATTGGATATTTTTGCTACGAGCATCTGAACGTTCCTTCTCTCCTTTCCCCCAGATTAAATGTCCCCGTTGATGTATCGCACAGAGGCCTCGATCACCACAGCTAGAACGCGAAAGTGTCGAGGCTCTATAAGTGCGCAAGGCTAGACTGGCTCGCCTGATTGGTACCGGTGTTTGGTCCTGATAAACTCCGTTGACATGCGTGTCCCTGTACGTGTACTCGTTTTATGCTCAGAAGAGGGTACCAAATTCTAAAACTATGTTAGAGTTTTCAGACAAGCGTTGTGACGGAGTGCACTCTCACGCATATCTTCTTCCCCGCCCTAGGCCTTTTCGCGCGGTAGCGGCAGTTTTTCGAGCTGCCTGAGCTTTTCAACTCTTACCCCGTTTCTTCTGCTAAAACAGATTTTTTGAGTTATTTCTACCTACAGAATTTAGCCATGCTTTGGCGTTTGCAGCCAGAAATTTGCAAGTGGAAAAGAATCGACATCAATATTGGGAGTGAAGCGAGTGAGTGATCGGTTGACGAACTAGAATAAAGGGAGTGCGCGTGATGGTACTACTGGACTTAGGATAGGTAAGGATTGTGTCATGTGCGGATGTATGAACAGGTGTTGGGGAAACCGGAGAGATGAGAGTTCGCCAGAAAAGAGGCGCTACTTGATCACTTGCATGTCCGAAAGTTGCGGGAGCAGGTAGCCTGTTGATCGATAACAACACCACAACTGAAAAACAAGAGATGCCCGGACCATTTCCTCTCGGCAAAGAAAACCGAAATGTGCTCCACGATGTGGACCAAGGCGGATAATCGCGAGCGAAGTTCAGATGCAACTGAGTCGAACGTGATAGGCATCCAAATTCAGAAATACTCGGAAGGAGGGGAGGTGCGGGGCGATTGAGCAGATTACTAACAATTGTGGACCGCTACGTCAAGAGGGCACAGCCGCTACGGACACTGTCGATTTCCGTTTCGCCTTCTTGCGTTTTGGTTTCTCCTCGTCCTCGTCTAAGTCGCTCGACTCATCGTCTTGCTTCGGCGGAACGTATTTTCCCCCATCTGCGCCGGTGCTCTTTCGCGGTTTCCGCGGCTTTTTGGGCTTTGGCTTTGACTCGCCTTCAGGCGCGGTCATGTTAACATCACCACTATCTGCAGAGATAGGAGAAGGCCGAGCGGGTGATGCAGACTTCCGAGCGTTCTGTTTGGCCTTCGAAACAGATTTGGGCTTCATACTCTCCGCCTTGCCCTTTCCCTTTGGCTTTGTGGCTGACAAAGATGCCGAGGTTACACTTTCGCGCTCTCCCTCTCCATCGCCGTCGGCTTCCACGCCCATAGCGTCGCTCTTACGCTTCCGCTTCTTCGGAGCCTTTTTCTTCGCACTAACGCTCCCGCTCTCACCCGCGTCACTTCCATCTGCAAGCGCCTGAGCCTCGCGCACAAGCTCCCGCTCATCATAGTCTTCTTCCTCGTCGCTTGCCTCGCGAAGGCTCTTTCTCGCTGCCGCGCGCTGACTACGCCCGCGCTCTGCGCCCACGGTGCCCGCACCTAGATTGAAGCAACGCATACGTGCGCATGACGTGAGTTTGTCATCGTGAACGGTGGAGTCCGCACGGAAGCGTGCTCGCTTGACATCGGTCGTGTGAAATCCCTCGAAACACCATCCGTCCGGTGGGCCCTGGTCACCATCCCCCTATGTCAGAATAAAGGACACGTTCAACACTGAAGTTCTTTGTAAAGGTTAAACGAGCTGTACGCGCACCTCGACGACTTTGTTGCAGCAGCCCCATATGGTTTCGTACGTGGTGCCAACAACGCCAGCGACCTTGCTCTTTGAGTTGCCGACATATTCAACCTCGGCACTCTCATCATCATGTGGCACAAGACAGCTCCGATCCGTATTCTCGACCTCGACGAAGTCCTTATGGCAACGTACACAGTGAAGTTTCGGAGGCGGCGCCAGCGTCGCGAAGAATGTCATAAGAATCTCGCTCACTTCCAAGGGCGCATGCGGGAGATGTGTGACGACATAAGTATGTAGGATTTTCGGTGGGACCTTTTTAATGCATGCAAGGAGCTCAGCCGGGCTGGTGGGAGGCAGGAACTCTTCGCCGGAGAACGTATCCGTGGCAGGACCAGTGAGCGCTGGGTCTGGCGACAAAGAACGGGAACGTTTCACACCGCGCATCGTATCGACAGGAGCAACTTCAGGTGATTGAGGAGGTGCAGTACCTGCTGAGACCGACGCCGACGGCGAAGGGGTCCGTAGTTGCGTTTGTTGAGCATCGCCTGCAGCATTCAAGCCAGACTCTGGGGGTCCCTTACTTCTCCCAAACAGTCTGAAGACCATGTGTAAACGACCCGAAGGACTACGAAAGGATAAAGGGCCAGAGAACGGAGGCCAGGCCTACGTTACCGCGTTGTCGTCGAAGTGATCCAGACCTTTTGAGTTTAACACGATTACGCGTGCACGTGCCGCGTGTCGCGAGTCACGCGTTACTAGCTTCTGCGCGTTCTTAAAGCGCTTGACTGCGCCGGACGCCCTTGTCCTTGACTACCACCAGTGTCTGTCAAGAGCTTCGGGACAATTTACTCTCGCGGTCCGCTTAGTATTATTTCTTGAATATAGCGCGTTCTGCTTTAGCATCCATTCTGGTGAGCTTGGCTCTACTACTGAATACGCCTTTTTAATGCTGGGGTTGAGTTGCCTCTGGTAATGGCGCAGGCGCAGTCTGAGATCGAAGCAAATAAAAAAGGTGTCGAACTAGACTCGAGCGGTGTTCCCTACTACAAATGGCCACCGTTCCCCGATGTTCCCGATGGTGTTAGTATCGTACCGTTTAACGAGTTCAAGCCATGCGGGATACAGATCGCTTTCGATGAAGACGTTGAAGTGGACGGGCTAGGGATCCCTACAGTGCGCCTTGCAGTTACACATGACAACGAGGCTCCGCCAAGGAAGAAGAAGAAGACCAAGAAAAATAGTGCAGGTGAGGAAGTCCGCCAGAGGAACATTTGGTGGGAGGAGGTGGGCGATTCCGTTGTATTCCTTTATGATCGTTGCACTAATGCCTGCTCTCGCTTTGCCCCAGTGGGAAGCTGGGGAGGCGCAGCGAATCCGCAGCGCAAACATTTACGATCAGTAAGTACTGTTTGTGATTCCAATATAAGAAGTTTTCGATCTCAAGCAGACACGTAAGGATGTTCCACCCAAAGGCTCGCGTAGCTCGCGCGGTTGAGGAATTCAAGAGGGTTCACGACTGGCAACCGGTCTCTTTGCGGCTTTTAGAGTGGTACAACAAAGTAAGCTCAGCGTCCGAGATCGAAATACTCTTGGTTATAAAGTCAATCATAGTTCATGTACTTCCTTGGCCTCAACGATATCAGTCTCCGCCCCAAATTCCACAGGAATCAAGAAGAGAATCAACAACCTGAAGAGGAAGACAGTGACGACGATGCCGCTTCAGGCGCTCAGCAGCCTGTAAAACCTGCACCAGTCAGGATTGAAAATTTTGACGAAGGAAAACATAAACTGAGGCAAGCTATTGTCGTTGAGCCGGACGAGCATCTACAACAGAGACTGGCGCGAGTGAGGGAGGCCCAGGAGTGTCGACTCGAAGCATTCATAGATAACCCCCACTTAGCGACCAAGGTTTTCTTCTCGTCTTACTTTCGTGACAGTGGAATGATGTGGTGAGCTAAATTTTATTAATCTAATTTTCGCCCTGTTGAGTACAAGCATTGATGAATAGGGAGAACATGGCATTGCGCGATGCGCCGCGCATCGTGGAATTCTTTTTGAACTATCTCCTGCAAACTCACGCCTTGTACGAGGAAGAGGCCTCCCTCAAACTCGCTCTTGAGGTTGCGAGGAAAGCTAAAGAGGAGCTCCCATTGACAATGAAAGTCGGAGTGAACATGCCTGACGAGTTGGCGCGTTGTCTGACAGCCACATACGGGAGTCGGCTCAAAAAGATTGTGTGGCCGGACGAACAAGAGCTGGATGCTGCAGAGGCACAGTTCAAGGCTCAAGTGGAAGAAAGTGGCGGAGAAGTAATTTCCGACGTCATTTCTGAGCCCTTACTTGATCCCGTCAACGGTAACACTGCAGAAGTCGATGCGATTCAGCTTCCTCAAGCTATGGAGACGACCGGCGGTTGGAGCAGCATTGGTATTGATGCCGCAGGAAAATGGGGCGGTGACTCTCCGACTGATGACAAAAACGAAGCAGGCGACATGGAGGACAATCCATGGGCGCAAACCAAGTTAAACGATATCTGGGCCCGGCCCGATGACCATTTCTTGATGGCACTCATTGGCCCGACTTTGCTCCCTGTCACACACACAGTTGGATACGTCGAGGACTCCACTCGCTATGTCTCGAGTGTCATGCTTCCCAAGCCGAACGGCAAGGTCACGGATAAAGACCAAGAAGTTTCCACTTCTGGCGACCTGTTCCGCACCTTTGCACGCGTCGTGCTCAAGCCGTATCCGACGTTCGCTGCACCCAGCGCACCGCGGGCGGCGATCCAGCCACCGGAGCTCATCGAGGACCCATGGGCCGGGATTCCTTCTGGTGACGCCGACGTAGGCATAGAGAAGCCCCGCATTCCGCGACACGACCCTGAGAAGGACAGCATCACTATGCTCATCGACCCCGAGGTTGCCAAGGACCTTGCCTCGTGCAAACGTATGGGGCTCGGCGGGACGTTCGTTCAGATCGTACCCGACTACGCTGCGTCCGCTTCCGTTTCATCTTCGGCCCATGGTGGTGGACATGATCGCGGACGCGGCTCGCAGGGCCGTGGATACGGGGGTAGGCATGCAGGGAAGACCCAGACTGTTGATGAGGATACGTTCTGGTATGCAGAGAAGATCCTGCAAATCATTCCGAGCTTCTGGACCGAGAAGCAGACGTGAAGTGAAACCGTGTTTTTTTCTCTTGATCGGTCCCTTCGCTTGACCCTTTTGAAGGGTCTTTCCTGTTTTGCTTGAAAGGAGGTCTTGATATATCGTGTCTCACAACGTGTCCGGGAATGTCGTCTCGATGCAGGTGTACTCATAAAAAAGAGTTACGTAGTGTACATAATGAAAAGATTTCACCTTGAACCTAGTGTTCGTCCTTGTTGCACTAAGATCTTCTCAATCGGGACACGCTTCAGAGGCTACGCCAGAGAGCAACACAAACAAACGCATTCACGCCACACATCACAAGAAACAGCATCATTCCGAACAACCACAAGAATAACAATGCTCAGACGAACCACCCGAGCGATGTACAAATACGTCCAAGTGTGCCCTTCACTTCAAATATGCATGCGTCAGAGGCTAATGCTGATCGGGACACAGCCAATAGAGATGAGCCCATCTGTGCGCAAGGGGGTCAGCGATGAACTAGATCTAATGAAATGAAAAAAGAAAAGTTTACTGAAGTTGTTGTTCTCGCAGCAGACCGGAGCGGCAGAGCTAGAGACAAGCAAATCAGTTCGAGCTCTCAATGACTTCAGATGTAATCTGGACGAACCAAGAGGCGCTTCCGAGCCCAATGACAGAAATGGGATCGCAGGTAAGACCGACGAGAACGTCGACACCCTGGACAACGACACCCAGAAGGCCGAGGAGCCCCGCCGCCGATGGGCTGCTTGCAGACTCGACGGAGTTGCAGCATTGAATTGAACCCGTGTTGCACTGACCCGCCGCCTCTGTCGACGTTGCGGTTGCAGTGACAGTGACAGTCGTGGTCGCGACCTTGGACGTCGACGAGCCTCCTCCGGGCATGGGCGTGGCGATCGCAAGGATGGGGAGAGCAAGGAGAGCAATGTACTTGGCGAATAGCATTATGAAGTGATTTTGAATGGAGGGCTGGAAAGCACTTGGTAGTCGAAGATGGGCTGTTTGACGACTGAAGATCAAACGCTGAAGATCGCCCCCTTTTTATACATTGAAAACGCAGGCCTTCGTGCGCTCTCGTCGCATAAGATGTAATGTGTACAAGCCCTCAACGGAGGACCCTCCGCGAATGATGACACCGGTTACCTCTGCCATCAGTCTTGAATAGGCCGTATCCAGCATTAATGAAAGATAGAAGGGAGCGAACAGCCAATCGAACGCGCAAAGAATCAGCCCGGAAAATTGGTCGAGAAAACGAACAGTTCTTTGTAAAAAATCATCAAGATGGTCGACTGGCATACCTAGACACCGTGTCATCGGACACAGGCTGTCTATAAGTGCTCTCAGTCTAGCATCATGAACCTTGGAGCAGAACCCGTTAATGAAGCCATTCGCGCCCCGGCAAACTTGGGACCGCATATGCACTGACATTGAGAGCTACACCGATTCTCGTCATCAAGGAACAGAAGCCTGCCACGCACCTACAAGCACTCAGCAAAATTCCAGCGCTGTTCGGGGCCGAACGAAAAGCCCTCTTTATTTTTCAATGTCTAGAACGATGCCGAGGGCGATCCTTACGTTCGAATTTTGTTCGCCGCATAATGAATTCTAGCTTCTAACGAGAGGTGGCCGCAACAGGCTCTTGAGAAAAACAGCACAAAACTAGACGTGACCTAGACGTGGCAAAAGAGGTCCGATGGTCAAGCTAGCGTGTAAAGACACCTTCGTAATTTGAGTCAAATAGGCACAACCTTCCCACAGAGTTCAAAAGGGTAGATGAGGCGGAAAATTTTGTCAATGGCTACATACACAATGTCTCCTGACTGACTTCGTCGGAAAAATCGCTCCAAGATGATGAATTGTCCCTTCACGATTGAAGTACATGAGACCAGTTGCTGTCATCGAAAGGACTTCGAGCGGTGAAGAGCAGAGGCCAAGCAGACGAGAATGGGCTTCGCCAGCGGATCACCGGCAGTGCTTGCGCGAGCGAAGACTATGGGACAAAGAGAAGACTGACTGCCGAAGCTCGACGTTCCTGCTCCAACGGAAACGTTTAAGCGTCGGACACGCACAAACTGCGTTTAGATGGAGGGATCGTCTCTACACGAGTTTAGTGCGTCCTCGGCTTTGTCTAGATATGCATCCGGTCTCGACAGTCTGAATCACGTTAAAATGTGACGATCGCGAGACATCGGGGAAGCTTGAGCATTATATCATTGTGACGCTGGCCAGAGAGTCTGAATATGGAGTCTTGAAAGCCTCCCTAAATTCCAATGATTTCTGTTCGCGGCTGGACATATTGCACGCAATGAGTATTCTTATAAACGTTAGCAACACATGGTGAGACTTCTTGTTAGTAGAAGCGCAAAAGAAGTACTGAAAATAAGCACACTAGATATTTACCATACAAACAGCAGAACCTCAACGGTCGCCTCGAAGACGATTGATCAGTCGAGGGGAAAGGAAAGAAAAAAGGAGAAAATACACAGCTCAGACCATATTTTCAGAACTACTGGCCCATCATCCGCAGTCTGTCGGGATGTATAGCGTTTTGTCCAACTGGTTGTGTCGGAGGGGCATTCGAGGCGGGCGGCGGCGCATAGTTCTGCGGAGGCGCGCTACCGCCGTTCATTGGCGGTGGACTGAAATTAGTCGGTGGAGGACCCTGTCCCGGACCCCCTGGAGCACCGTTCATGAAGTTCGGGGGAGGGAAGGGAGGTTGACCGTTTGCATTGGGCGGGAAGGGTGGTGCGCCTGGAACTAGATGAGCGGGAAACCCTCAAAAGAAGTTCTAAACAGACATACCTCCCGGGAAGCTAGGAGGCATCATGCCAGCTGAAGGAGGAAATGGTGGAGCACCCATACCAGGAGGAGGACCGTTGAACCCACCGGGACCAGGGTATGGGGGCATGCCTGTTGCGGTTGGGAAGGTTAGAAACGAAGTGCGTGCCGATGGAAGCTTAGACTCACCTGCACCCGGAAAGCCACCGAAAGGCGGGGGAGCACCGAAACCTGTAGGTGCTGGCGGACCGAAGTTGAATCCACCGGGAGGCGGTCCACCACCGGAATCATACGCAGACGTGATCTGGTCAATGATACTCTGCGCCTTGTCATGTCCTAGCGCTGTCGGAGAATTGGTCAGACATCCTCTAAGAACCGTACATATTCCACATACATGCATAGTAGTCCCGAACGTTTGCAAGATGGTTCCTGCCGCTGTTATGCGCCTTTCGCACTGCAAACAACAGTCAGTGAGGTTCTCCATAGAAAGTTAGAAAGAAGCAGACCTGATGCTGAGTCGTGAGTCAAGTAGACATCACAGTAGTCGCAGTAGTGTTTCTATGTGCTTCGTCAGAGAGGTAAAGCGTAAGGACCTAACATTTTACTCACTGGCATGGTAGTCGTTAACGAAGTGTGTGACGGAGACTCCAGGAGAGTGAGCACGCTGACAAAGGGTGCAAATCAAACTCCGACACATAAATAAATAAAACCATTATTAATAAGCCTCCTTTCCCAGTGAATCAGTCGACGAGCAGGTATATGACTTATCTCCACACAAATAAAATTGATTAATATCGTCTTTCCTCAACAGAAGAACTTATGTAGACGTCTGACAACTAGTAAAACTCTGTCAGTGATTACTTTATTTTGCTCCTCATATGCATGACCTTCAAGTTTGGACCGTTTATTGATCGCGGTAATACGCTGTTTTTCAATCTTTTCCAATGCGCTGACAGGCAACCCTATGCAATGACATGGTCATATGGCTTTCTATTTGCGCAAAGCCACGTATCTGCGTTCCTTTCTTATTCGGATTCTGTACTTGCTTTGATCTTACTTTTCACACAACTTATCTTCCACTCAATGGCCTCCGCGTCTACCACATCCGGTGATCAGCAAGCTGCATAACTGTTGAACTAAAGCGTCCTGGAACCGCCAAGCCGGGTTGTGGAAGCCCTTCCCGTCCGTGCCGAGCTCTTCACAAAGTGGTCATATGCAAGCGAAGTATAGGATACTAGTCATCACACCAACCTGATTCTTCACGATATCACTGCGCCACCTCATCACCTTGTATTACCCACGTCTTTCCAATCTCGACCCTCAGCCCTAAACAGGTACTATACCATTATCTACCTGATTCCAACTACCCTATGCCCAAACGATATTAATTACCCTCATCTCCTATACCCCTTTGACATGATTTTTCTCGCGAGATCCGAATATGGTCATCTTTACCAGGCATATCCCACTCCGATGCTCTTTGGACTAGGTTTACTACGAGATATGGAGGCCTTCTCAATTGCCGTCCCGTGTCGTGTCACTCAAGTTCCGCTGGCCCTTTGCCCTGCAGTGCGGCACTGCCATGTAATATAAGGTCAACGTGAGCTTGAAGGACACCCACTGCATCCTATCTATCCCTCTCAGCAAGTATCATGATCATGGCTGCGAAGTCTCGCGAGGAGTGTGTCTACCTGGCCAAGGTCGCCGAGTCTGCGGATAGATACTCCGGTGCGTTTCGGCATCCGTTACTCAGTTGACCCGTTGCTCACGCGATTTCAATCGAGGTCAGAGATGCTCGAGTATGTGAAGGGCATCGTCGCCTTCTCGCACGCGCGACTCTCCGTCGAGGAACGCAGCCTGCTATCCGTGGCGTACAAGAACCTGACGGGATCATTGCGCAGCGGCTGGCGCGCCATCGCACACATTGAAGAAGTCGAAGGTCCCAAGACTTCTACCACGCAGCGTGAGCTCGCGCTGATCCGGCAGGAACGTGCGCGCATTGAGCGTGAGATCGCTCAGGCATGCGAAGACGTGCTGCAGCTGCTCACGAGTACCCTCATTCCGGCCGCACGACCCGGTGATGAGACGGTCTTCTATTATAAGATGTGAGTAGTCTCCATTTAATCTCCACCTGTGCTTTCCTCTTTAGAGTATGGAAGGTCAGCTAAGCAAGCACATCTTATCTATAAGGAAAGGAGACTATTACCGGTACTTAGCTGAACTATCACGTGGCGACACTCGGAAAGAAAATGCAACTGCCTCTCTCGATGCGTATAAACTTGCTTATAAGCTCGCACTGGGCTCGCTTGAAGCGACACATCCGACTCGACTGGGACTCGCATTAAACTTTGCAGTATACTACCGCGACGTATTGAACAGCCCAGAACGCGCGTGCCATCTCGCGAAGCACGCGTTTGACGAAGCAGTAGCGGTGCTTGATGAAATGCCGGATGGAACGTATCGTGACTCCTTGCTTATTCTGCAGCTCCTGCGGGACGATTTGACGCTTTGGTTCAAAGAGATTCAGGAGCGAGGTAAGCGTGCTACAGGTTAATTGCCTACGAAGACGATTTTCTAATAATTGTATAAATTACAGATGAACTGGAAGCCAGAGCTCAGTAGCAGCTACTCCTCCTGCGCAATATTGATTCTGATCTGCTCCATCGTAGTATTGTAGTATGTTTTTCTGACATGCATTTGTAAGGATAAGAACCCATCTATGTGAACCAATGAGAGTCGACATACAATTTAATGCATCAACCGGGCGTAATGCCATAGCTCCCACTGATCTTGAACTCGCCAGATTCGGCGTTATAACGTACAATGACATCTGAGCTTGAGATATACAGCTCATTATATCTAAACCGCAGCATCAGCACGTCTCGTCAATGAACCACACAGCATGCGTGTCAACCTTCGAGTACGTACCTCGCACTTCCCCTGATTTCCCCGACCAGGCCCTCGAAATCCGCGCGTGCAATTTTCTTTTGCTTGAATGTCGGAGGCCCACCAAGTTTGAGGAGAGCGCCAAAAACAAGTGGGTCGGGAGAAAGCCCATCGAATACGAATCTGGCCGAGTTAGTTTTACAACTCGGCTTCCACTGCACGACGCGAATAGATATAACTTCAATAAGTCGCAAATGAAACGATATAGTACTTACCGACATTTGTCTCTTGATACCACGTACGATGGTATCCGCGATGCGGTTGGCTTCTGCCGCTATCGCGTCGGGCGACTTCGCCGGCTTCACTGCTCCTCCAGTAGCTTTCGCACGATTCAGTCCTTCTATCTCTTCCTCCAGGCTCCGTGTATAATTCGCGACATCCGTCAGTGCGTTGCGTACTGCAGCCTCGTCGGTGATATCGAATCCCAGTTCGCAATCTTCAGGGTCGGCGGCGAGCGCGGCGACGATGGCCTTCGCAGACGCGTGGTCGGCGGTCTTCGCCTTCTTCGCGTTTCCGGGTGCCATTCTCACATCTGACTTGCGCTTTCCTGCCATATATGATGCTTGAATGAACGAAGAACGACGCGTCGAGGGCGTTGTGAACTGGATTGCAGCAACAGTTTTTTGCGACGCGTCTTTCGCGCACGCGTGATCGCGTATCGCTTTCTCACGACTGTCGAGGCCAGTTCGCCTTGCTCAACTTCAGTTGCATTTCATCTGCGTATATCTTACTGTTCTCAAATATTGATGTATTTTCCTACGTTGACGCATAATTAATATTGTCTGATTGTTTTTGAATGGTGAGATAGACTTACTTTTTATTCCTTGAATAGAGACGCCTCGCGACGCGGTTTTCTGTTTCATTCTCCGACAGAACTTTCTCGTGTCATTCACATGAGAGTGCCCACTGACCACCACGCAATTCATCCGAGCCGTCTCTTCAATGTCCGCATCCATTTCCGGCACACAAGCACCTTCGCCAGTGAGGTCGCATACAGGGTTGCACGCACCTGGGGCCATAGCTGGATCATCTGCCTCGGACGATGACGACGTTAAGCCTATTGACAACACATGCGATGACGCGGAAATGCTCGATCCCGCCCTCGAGAAAGCAGAAGACTACTTCTGCACAAGTGGCAAAGCTCGTCCAGTGAAGGCCACCGAAAAGACGCAGATCACCGCGTCACTCGCTCCACGCATACGGGGCCTCGGTGAAGAAGGTGGACCGATGGAAATAGATGGCAAAGGAGTAATGAAGGCGATTACGGACTGCTTGAAAGGTGCGTTCTCGTACTTTATACCGTGCTATGTATGGTGACGAATACCGTGACCATGTTCGCTAGCTGATCACCGAATGTACAACACATGTTGCTTCATGCACGGCGACATAACGAACCGTAGTGTCTGCTGGACGATCGGGAAGGACGGAGCCGTGTCTGGGGTGCTGCTTGACCTTGATGATCACTTTTCTGAAGAGCCCCCGTCCCCCGAGCAAGGGTGTTGATTGTTCTTTACTTTATTCGATCCGTTCCTTGCTGCAGTCGAGGCGTCCGTCCGTCCGAGCGTTTCTTTTTCTTTCAAATCTATACCGTTTACTCAGACCGAGGGCATGTGCGAGAACCACTATTTTACAAGCAGAATTGTACCATCTAGATTTTGGGTCCCCATTTGTAACCTGAAATTAGTATGTGGGAGTAGGCAATCGCCGAAAGTCGCGCGTGCATGAATTTTAGTGCGGAGCTTCAAAAGTTCCCTTTTATAGTAGCGCTGTGGCGGGAAAAGTGTCCCCGCCGGCTTGTAAATAGCGAAAAATAATTTGAACTTCGATTGTGTGATGAGAAATGACAGAAAATGCCAGATAAGATTCAACCGAAGGCGATCAGCCTCGCTTGAGCCTCGGAGCGGGTATCACTCTCGCTTGTGCCTCGGAATCAAGTGCATACACGTGATGATTTGCGTGCTTCGTAAATTTTAATGCTATACATGGCGCGCAGTATACCGCGCAAGCGCGTCTACTAAGACGCGCAGTCTTTCGTCTCTTTTTCCTATCGCACTCTCTTTTGGGATCTCCTGGTCCTCTCCTCTAAGCTTGTCTAATTGATCTTTCATCTGCGCAACCGTCATCTTCTGAACTCGCTCGGTGTCAAGCTCCAGATCAAGATTATCAAGGAACTCAGCTCGCTGCGCCTTTTTCTGCTTCCTCTCGGCAATTTTTCGACGCTTGGCAGCTGTTTCCTCCATGTGAGCTTCGTGGATATCTCGCCTTCGTTTTTGGCCTCGTTTGCTAGCCAGGCGATAGCGAGCTTCCTTCCGGAGAAACTTCTGATCCTGCTCGCTGGCAAGCTTCGCATCTATGAAATCTCGTGTCCCGTTTCGTTGATACTTCATTCGGGCATTGAACAGTTCTATACTGCCGCTCGGATTCTTGCGCGCGTATAACCTATATGCGCCCAATCCCCCTTCGTTCGCGTCATTAGTTGCGGGCATCCAAGCTAGAGCCTTTTCTGCTGCAGTAAGTTTTGCTATTTCTCCGTCTTCCTCGAACTCGGCTGAAAACCTCTCCCAGGTTACCAATGCCTCTTTAAGAAACGCGACAAGAATCTCTTCAAGATGAGGAAGCTCAGGCGTGAGCTTCCTGATCGCCTCGACGGCCTCTGGTCGTTTCCAGTAGTCCAAGCCGTTGAGTGTTGCGGATCGAGGGTCAGAACTCGGGGAAAGAATAAGCTGAGGTGAGTCGATAAGTTTTTTGATATGTTCCTGAACCTTCTGATGAAGCGGCCCCTGATCTAGCGCGTTCACTTGATCCAATCCAGGGCCGCGAACGTTCAAAATGTACGAATGAGAGACGGCCTCCTGATAAAGTGCCAGGACTGCAAGTTCGGTTCGCGTCGGTCCGTCCAGTAAACCCTTCAAGACGTTTGATTCAAGGTGATTCAGGCCTGGTTTCTCCTTCGAATCACGAATATGGTGCATATACTCAATGTAGAAGTCCAAACGAGCGATCATTTTGGCGGAAGCTTCAAGGTAGGACGAGTATCGAGTGTTAGAAGTCCCAGGGAAGGTGTAGGTACGTCCATCTGTATATTTGACGTGATCCCGATAATCATCTTGCTGACCCTTTTTATCATCCTTGTGATTAAACAGCGCCCCCGCCAGACTTGTAAGCTTGATAGCGCCCCCAGTCGAAACCTCGACAGCCCGAGCTCCTGCCGCATCAGTGCCGTCCCCTTCTGCAAGTTCGAAGGCGGCGGCATTATCTTTGTTCATGAGTACAACAGGACCGAGGCCGAGTGAGTCCCACTTTTTCTTCATGCCCGAAACGCCGCCTTTTACTGAATTCAGCTCTTTGTGCATGCCGCAGCCTGTCCAGATCCAGAGGTGAAGAGCGCGCTGTTCTTCTTCAGAGAGACGAAGGTAGGCGTCTCCAGCCAATTCCTTCAGTAGATCATTCATCATTACTGATTTATGATCGTCTTTTGTCTCCTCGTCCAGATCCTCCCATGCATCCTCGCCACCCAACGTCTCGATCATGGTATTCTCAGCATCCGAAACGGCCGCTTCGCGCTCGGAGATGGACAGCTCAAGCAAGTATTTTTCTCCTAGTCCAAGTTCTGTTTGTTCTTTCTTCCATACGCCGAGCTGACGATGCTTTGATTTTTGGTCTTCGGCATGGTCGCCATGCGTGCCAGCGAATTTCATAGCAAGCGAACGTTCATTGAGCGGTTGTACTGGAGGATCCGAGGAGTAAAGAGGGGATTTCTTGAAAGCGGAAATGGCTTCGTTAATAGCAGCTAAGTCTCCCGTTTTCTGAGTCTCTGATTTGTGATTTGCTGACATCCGTACACCAGACAGACGGACCATGTTCTTGGTCGGCTCGTCACTCTTCAAGTACGAACTTGGAGCCTGGATATTGAAGTGAAGAGACTCGAAATTCTGGTTTCGATTAGTTGTTCCATCGCCGCCGCTCGTAAAAGCTGGTCAAACAAAATGTGAGTATATGCGTCTCACTCTCTGCATCCCAGATTCTGATTGTCTCGAAACTTACCAGGCGTTCGATCCAGTTCATACCCAAGCTGTACGTCTGAAGCTACGCTCCCCTCTTCCATGATCCTCGCTACTGTTCGAGGGCTCATCTGCTTCACCGGTTTCGATCGCGTAGGTTGGAGAAAGGACAGCGAAAGCCGGACGAAGCTAGCAAGCGCTTCGCCCACATTTCGCATTGGCAAGCCCAGAACCACAAGCTCACGCACGAGCGTACGGACCTTTGGAGTATACGATCCGTTATCCATGAGAGTGGAAGTACGTATTAATCTGGTTTTGAAGTCCTCAAGCCGTCGAATCCGAGCTCGTGCGCGGCGGAGCCGCATACGGAAAATATTGCCTCTCCGGCGAGTTTCGGTGAGTTTGGTGAGTAAATTTGAGCCATAAGACGATAAGTTTTTGATTACTGAATAGAAATATAGTGTATTTTGCTGGTTTCTATGTAGGATAGTCTCGTTCTGGGCCCGTGCCACTCGGAGTTCAGCCTGTGCAGCAGAATGGGACTGGAGACAAGTTTCGGCTTCAGATCGTGCGGCGAGCAGTTCAGCTTCTAACTGGGTGAGTTTCCCCTCTCTTTCGTCTGATTCGGAGCGTGCTGACGATAGTTCGTGCTTGAGAGCGAGCAGTCTAGTATTCAGTCGTCGAACGGCCTTCCGGGAGGCATGAGAGAGCCTTTCCAGTCTTTTGCAGTGATGCAGAGTCGTTGTGGTCGATCGGGAAGTGGAATCGAGTAAGTCGGTCTTTTCTTTCAGCTCTGTCTTGGATTTGTTCAATTCTTTCGTCAAGCAGGTTATCGAGTGTTTTTGTAGTGAGGAGGAAATGCGAAGGTCGGCAATTATTTGGATTTGAGTGAAGGTGAGTTCCTGTTGAGTTCTGAGTGCTTCTGCGGCTGTCTGTAGATCGGTAAGGGTCCTTTCTAGCTCTATCTCTGTAGCTGAACGTGTAATTGATCGAGTTATTCGAGTTTCAGGGCCCGGGGGTAGGTAGGGTATGGGGGCCGCTTCGACTTCTTCTGCAGGCTTGTGCCGCTCGTTCCGGGCTCGGAGCACATTTCTCAGCTGCGATTTAGTCTTCGGCATTAATCTAATGGAAAGGTAAGTCTATTATCTTGCATTCTGAGTACTCATGAAGGCTTACTTTGCATTAACGAAATTGTTCTAGGCAGACGACTCAAAATCCCGACGCGTCGAGACGCGCGTGACCACATGTGACTAAATGCGTGTAGTGACAGAAAACCTTCGTCTCCCTCAGCTCGCTCGCATTTCACCACGTCAGAAGGCTGACTGAAATCAAGAGAAAAAACTATTTATTGATAGGTAATCTACAATTTGGATTGAGGAATTTACTTGAAAAAAATTATTCACTAAGATATGGCCGACTTAGTCCAAGAAACTATTATACTTCCATGAATTATGAAGCTATTAAGAATCCGTCAATCCAAATTGAAGAAATGTAGAATTTAAATTATATTTTGATTTTTGTTTGATTTCTAATTACATGCGGAGGGAGACGCTAACTTCACGAGACGCGCGGAATCTGAGGGACACTTTCTACGCCACCCAGTGCTCGGCATCTCATGCCGGAGTGCGTGGGAACGCACTCGCGACTCGCGGCAATTGCTCACCTCCATAGTATGTGACCAACCCGCCAAGCCGTCATAAGTAAGATAACGCGTCTGGAATAGATTCATCGCTGGTTGTGCTGTAACCACCACCCTTCCCTTCTGCAGAGCTCGCCATCGGATGCCCCAGAAAAACTAAGTGGTCGTCGACGTGTCATTGTTGAACGGCATGAAGGCAGAAGGACAGAGAGGTCGTTCGCAAAGGCGTCCAGACGGATGCGATTGATGGTGCGTACTTGCAGATCCGTCTTCTCCCCAAAGCTTGTCTGATTGTCGTATCCCTCAAGTTATTCGAGGCTTGGTCTGCTTTACGGGATCTAGAGTCTAGTCGTAGTAATCGTTTCAATGGCAGAACTCGTTCGAGTGCATATGGGCGTTGTCTTCTTATGCTCCCAGGACCTGCGGCAAAAGAGGCCACCAGGGTCATCGCCTTATGGGATACCCTTGCAGCTTCTACTGCGAACTCGAAGGATTCCCGATGATTTCCGAGGCCGTAGAAGTCGGTGTCCACTGCACTGATGGCCGTGTCGGAATCATTCGACATGTGCATTCATTCACTTTCCTTTGATATCCGAATGACTCACCCACCCTCCCTTTCTCGAGAGACAGTCAAGCAATCCGCACAGGTGTGCTGCTCATTGCATCTCCTGGTATCGTTCTGGCACACTGATCCATCGCCGAAGTTTTTGTAAATTTCAACGACCATGGCCACGGCACACGATTTTAACTATTCGGGACACCGCTATACCGTGCCGAACAGGAGCGACCCCATGGGCGGTTACAACCCGCGCGGCCCACCACATCCCGATCCCGCGAACGTGAACGTCGTGCGCTTCACTGCGTCCGGCGCGGGCATCCGTACTGCGGAGGTGATCGACCACACGGACGCGGCTCTGTACCATTTCGAGAGTGCGGGCGGACGACACCTGGAGATGTCTGACTCTGCGGGCACCCTGATAGCGCGTTTCCAGGACGGACGCGTATTCTATGGTGGAAACGAAGATGTCAAGGCGAAGAAGTTCATCGAGCGTGGGTCACCAGGAAATACGTGCGTCGTTCATTCATCCTCTCTTCTGGCCCTTCCCCAAATTAATGATAATTAATCGCAGCGGCGCGGTGCTCATACATGACGGACAGAAGTACGAATTTGTGCAGGAAATTTTCTATGCCATCGTGCGTACGACGCCTGCTAGTGAGCGCGTCGCGATCGTCTACAACTACACCGGGAAGCCTGCAGTGGAGATGGTCTCCGCGGGTCTGCAGGTGCCTGGTCTTCAGGCGTACATTGTATTTGTTACTGCACTCATAGAGTCCGGTGTCATGAAGAAGGAGGGAGCAATGGGCAAGGCGATCCGAAACATCATGCCTAGGAAAAGCAAAGCGTGAGCGAGAGATCTGTTCTCGATTGGCTGGGGAGTACATATAGTATGTTCCATTGTTCGTCATTATCAAGGGTTGAGAAATCTGTTGACCAACCATGGCAGATATCTTATGTGCTGTGTCTATAGTTTGTTATCCACGAGACCGGAGCTGTGCATTTTCATGATATTGTCAGTCATGTATGATAAGTATTTCTTTCTTCACAGCGAGAGTCCGAATGGAGTGGGATGTACATTTGAAGGTGACCCGTAGTGCCTATCCAGCTGTGCGGCATGGTTAAGAAACTTGGTAATGACTCGTACTATTGAGTTTCTACAGTGCAGAACGCTCAAGCTGCTATGCACATGGCACGTGTCGGTGATCGGTTGGCGGTCTGAAATTCAAACACAACCTGCCGTCGTGTTGTACCCTCAAGCTCATTTCTATTGACCCACACTTGACTCCTACGTATACATGGAATCCAAATTCAATCCAAACTTCGATGGAGAGGATGTCGGGAAACTACTCGCCGTGATAGCGAAGGAGTCGGCAAAGGAGCGCGAGCCACCCGATACGCGCAACAGAATCGTGTGCGCACCGCTGGTCCACCGCACAGTGCATATGACCGAAGAATGTGAGCTAGAAGACGACGGTTCGCGCCCCGGTGAAGACGTGACGCTGAGTCTTTCGAATGTCTTCGCGCATTTAAAGGAAGCGACGGTGTGTACGTCGTTGCCCCTTGTGCGCAATGCCCGCACCTAACGAGGCTTGGCACGCGTAGGCCTCGGTCAGATGCGCCGAGTACTGGGCCAAACGCATCTCGACATCACCGAAGATAATCTTCTGATGCATTACGGGAAGGATGGGGAGATTGTCTACCTCTGAATGACTTCGACTCCGGATACACTAGCCGTCTGGCAGTGGATATGTACGGAGACAAGGCAATATCTAAATTAGATGCGGATGACAAGCCAATTTGGGACCGGTACGAATACGAGGATCTGGTGAGTATGTCTCCGGGCTTGTAATCCGTCAACTTAATTAATGACTGACATCTAATGCTTCTGATTCGTCACAGCAGGCTCACTTACAGAGCATGTCCAAAGCATAAGAGGTCAAGCACGAAGAAAAGAATATCAATTAAATTCGTATGCTGATGATTTGCTTTTGTGCTCAAGGTAGGAAGTATATCTCCCGCCCATGCGTATGCACCGTCTAATCGAACAAACCACCGGTATGTACTTGGTCCTTCCTTGGCGACCCCGCCTTGAAGAACTCGAGGAGTTATGTGCGCTAAAATCACGGCGCTGTGCATCACAGCATTACTCGATACTGAGCACAGACCTTGGCATTCACAGAAATTCAGAAGCGGTCGACGTCACTGATCATTCTACTTCGTTTTGCTCAAAACCAAGCCAGAGCTCCCGCACGTCCCGCCAAAGCAACTCTGGATATAATCAAGTGCTCCGCAGTATATTAGAAAGTACCAGGCATATTTGTAGCTACAAAGTGTTTGCTTCCAATTGTTTTGTCTTCAAGATCTCAACTATGAAAAACCAATCTCCCTCATTTACATATGTACCGCGCGTTCACCACGACTTTCCCTCAAAAGACTCCTCTATTTGCCAGATCTGTCCTTCCTATCTGTGTGTTTAAGGCAGAGTCATGCTGCTCAATGAGTACTGACAAGAAAATAAATAGAACGGCATTTGGTTTCCCTTGCTCAGGATTCACCACAATAAACTGTCTCTCTGTCGCGCTCCAACCATACTGTACGGCAATTCTCACAGCTGTCTGAGACCCTCGGTGGCTGCTACACAGCAGATCAATGCCCCGAGCCTGTGGTGACGTCTTGGACATACTTCGCGGGTCGGAAGAATGTAGCTGGGGAGCTTCAGCTGAGGTCGCATATACATGTTGGAATCCTGCTTTCGCATCGCGTGAATGCGAGATACTATTAATGAACAGAAACTCGGAGTGAAGTTGGGCTGGTAAGTGGTCTGGCAAGAGGTGAAGTAGACCGGCGGACAAGACCAAAAAAGAGTGAGACTGGGTGTTGGAGGAAAAGCCTTGAAATTCCCGTGCATGCCATTTCGGAGAGACTAATGCGAGGGTTTCCAGGACATTTATGAGAGGACCGATCAGCAGATTCGTTAGGAAAGGGAGCTAGAGAAGAGAGAGGAAGCCACGGATGCGTGTCGACAACTGTTGATTCGGACCGAGTCACAGTCACCAGATGTTTTGCCGAGGGCGTTCCTCTTCTTCCAGTTTGACTCCTGCTCCATCGCGACTGCGTCGACCTTCAACCGCAGACCAATGCAAGCAGACTCCGAGCCGGGTAGAGCGTCTGCCATTGATTTCAAGATAGTGGACGTACGGTGGCTTGGAGAATCCATGAGGGGGCCAAAACACTTGACGTCTTGACTCTCGAAATGCCGTATTTGCCCCATTCTCTGCTCATGACTTTGGACATCGGATTTCTTTGCATCTGAAGCGACGAACGGCTTGCAGGGAGTGTGTCTGTTGTCGGACTTTTGCTTGTCAAATCAAAGGGGGGGAATTGGGGCTCGGATTGTTGAACTGAGGGGTGTGTACTCGATCACTGTTCCAGCCTGCGAATAATATCATGCATTGTGGACTAGTGAGATGGTTGTAAGACCTGGTGGCTGTCGGGTTGGTGTCGTTCTCCTGGCGTATCGAGAGGAACTGATACTTATTCATTTCAGTGACACGAAGGATGTGTACCCACATTATTTCAATGTTCGTTCTGACAATTCTTGAGTAGCGCCTTCCAGACTCATTCATAAAGTGCTTTCAAAGTCGTCTGAGCTACTTCTGACTCCGTGCTGTTGAGGGGGCATGGGATATAGAACTTGCATTGTGTGTAGCGTGTACCACAAATGTTGGTGCGTGTTTTTGTCGTCGGATTTCTACCTATTTCTTTCTAGCCTGTTAGTCCATGGGAGCACTCAACACGTCTTCTTCCAGTACCATTCCGCTGTTGCAAGAGAGTATATGTACTTTGCCGCTTCTGGCCTCGCACCTTTGACTCTGATGATTATCCTGTCTGTGGCGCAATTCTTGGTCTTGTTCTTCGGCCTTTTGCAGGCTTGTCAAGTGTCACTCTGTGTTAAACATGAAATGCGCATGTTTCGATGATAGTGGTCAACAAGAGACGTTGCCGTTCTCAGCTCGCAGCATCTTTTCACCGGACAGGATGGCTTACCTGTGTATTTCCTTTTATGGAAGGCTCTTGTGGACTGACCACGAATGCCCTTGCGACGTTTTCTCTTGACTTGCGAAGACGTTGGTGACGTGGAAGGCGGAAGGAGACATGCATGTGTGAGTGACCGCTTTGGGAGGCGAGATGAGTAGGAAAGAGAAGTAATCTGAAGGCCAGAAGAAAGAATAAAGGACGAAGAAAAGTGCGTACGGCTCTTCTCAACTGGCTGCAACGAACCCAAGCGTGCATCTGCACGACGAGTTTGTGTCAAGACTGGCTTCTCTGCCCCATTGAAGAGATTTTTGGCGGAGCCTGGAGGTTGATGAAGAGTATGGCTGCCGAAGACCACGTACATTCTTGACCGTTGCCCTACAGCAATTCACAGATCTTGTCTAGGATGCTTTGGATACTGGTGATGACAATCAGAAAGACCTCGCGAATTTTCAACAAGGAGGGCACGACAAAAGTGGCCGTAGCAGATACCAGCCTAATGTGTGTGCGCGTCGGCGACCAAACCCCAATGAAGACCGCGGCATCAGCGTTACCTCCTCAAAGCGACTTCTACTTCGAGGTAACGGGATTACGAAAAAAGCTTGCTTCTGTTTATATGCTAATGAATTCGAGGGCTGAGAATCCTTGTCTTTGCGCCGCTCGGGTCGCTACGTGTTTCTCCTCCTCTCCCCCCCCCCCCCCGGCCCATCTCAGCGCATCTGGGCATCACATTCGACTCCTGAGGTCGCTTAGCTGCTCGTTGGGATGGAGTTCCGCGGAAGAGTGAGCCGAAGGGCGGTATATCCTTCATTTACTCTGGTTGTCAGCAGACATCTGCTGCGACGCTTTCAGCCGTCCGCATCGCAGGCGCATCGTCTGGAAGAGCGTTCCGAACTACCATCCATATCCATTGTCAGTTCAGGACTCGCGTACCGGTGATTGGGCAATGGTGAGCGGTTCAGACGGTCTGAATTAGGACGACGTTTAAAACTGCTAATTCATAGACGACGACTGACCACCGTGACGAAGATGATCTACGACGTGTCCCTAAACCTATCGAGATTGTACGTCCACCTTATGTTTGAATATGAGCAATTCCTATAACGTTTTGGTCTCATACGCATTCTCAAGCCCGAGTTGGCGACCAAAATAGACCCTTTCATCGCCGACACGCCCACGACTCTACAGCGCGAACCTGAGCTAGTCCAGCTTCCTCCAATAGATGACGACGCGGTATCCTATGTCAGTTTTCTGGATTTGGACGGCGGACAAAGTAGTGACAATGGGGACCAGCCGGCGCGCGTTAGGCGTCTGTCAAAAGGAACGCGCATGTTTTACGTGAGTTACTGTTCTTCCTATTTGGTTCTTGAATTTCAGCTATAACGTGCACCTGCAACAGACCTGCAAGATCTTCTTAGATCATTGCATCCGTTCCCTTCGTAAAACTCGTCGAGCGTCTATGTGAGCTCTGAAAGAGACAAAAAAATATCTTCTCTACTGTTTTCCCGCATTTCTAATTCTGTACATGGTTTCTACTGGCATTCGTCTATGTCTTCAATTCACAGTTTCGTTCGTTAATAGTGTCATAGTTATGACGCCTTAGACTTCAGTTTTAGTATCCGTTTAGAATTTTCTTGCTATGATCGTACCCTAAAACTGGTCTCGTTCAGGCCCTTCTGGCCTTTCGGATTGCGCATTGCTCCTCTGGTGATCGACCACACGGGCGCGGCCCTGTACCATTTCGAGAGTACGGGCGGCCGACACCTGGGGATGTCTGACTCTGCGGGCACCCTGATAGCGCGTTCCAGCACGGACAAGTACAGTACTGTGTAGTACGGGTACTTTGTACACCAGCGATACCTTACTCAACTCTACTCCTAAACACTTCAAAAAATTTACGTACATTTCTTGTATACTAAGGAATGCTCATATCAAACTTGAGAGAAGTATTTGATTCTGAGGACATCAAACATGCCGAAATTTGACCTTTTCCTACTTAGCAGCCCATGGTAATCATTTCATGTAAATTTTTTATTTAACTATTCCTCAAATAAAAGTAGATATTATTATAGCTGCTATCAAGGGCACTCAAAAAGATTATTTTTTTCTGATGAGATCAATGTGAAACTGGTGCGTAAAGTGCCTCCAAAGTGGCAAATTGTACATGAAGGCATGAAAGTGTGACATTTTTGCCCGAGAACAAGTGCGGCAGTGTCGCGGGGTGTACGAAGTACGGTCCCTCTGTGACAAATACCTTGATTTTCATTTATTTTTTAAAACATTTTCTGTTGCATGGATTGCCTTCAAACTTCTATAGAGCATTCTTGCTATACATGTGTACATGTGTACAAATGTTTAGGGGAGGGGGAGAAGTAATAGATCCACAATAAAACAGTTTACAAGTAGGTGTACAAAGTACCCGTACTACACTGTACCAGGCGTGGAATTTGTAGCTATAATAAAGTGTTCACCTCCAATTGTTTTGTCTTCAAGATCTCAACTATGAAAAACCAATCTCCCTCATTTACGTATGTACCGCGCATTCACCATGACTTTCCCTCAGTAGAGTCCTCTATCTGCCAGATCTCTCCTTCGTATCTGTGTGTTTAAGGCAGAATCATGCTGCTCAATGAGTACTGACAAGAAAATAAACAGAACGGCATTGGGTTTCCCTTGCTCAGCACTCACCACGATGACCACAATAAACTATCTCTTTATCACGCACTCCAACCATACTGTTCGGTGTGATTCTCACAGCTGTCTGAGGGCCTCGGTAGCTGCTACACAGCAGAGCAATACCCTGAGCCTGCGGTGGGTAAGCGAAGTAGTACCACACAGTCTGGACTGAAATCCTCATCCTGGCGATTCTGAACGGAACTGGATTTGAGCACCTCTCCTCTCCTCCCTACCTCTTCACAAGTGGGAGAAATAGAGAATATTACATCAACGAAATGTATGCATTCTAAGTTATCTCCAGATGACTTCCTCAAGCTTATCCACTCGCTGCTCGTCGAGTAGCCAAACAAATGTGCCGAATCTTACTATCATTCTGAAGAATCCAAAGACGACAAAGTGTCGCGCGTTTGAAGCAGTTCAATTCAGGCAAAACAAAAAGTCATGTGCATTTTCACATTTTTTCCCCATGGCTCTCGTTTCTTCCAAAAAATCGCACTCAAAGCAAATCATTGAGGCAGACAGGACTCGAACCTGCAATCTTTTGGTACGCAGGCAATCGAAGCCAAACGCGTTGCCATTACGCCACTACCCCATCATCAAGGGTAGAAGCCGTGTATCTCCATAGGTAGTCTATCACAAAAACAGCCAATGGAGGTATTGAAGAGTTTCTCATACGTATTTGGAAGTATATATTTTCTTGTGGTGATAACAAGAACACCTAGTCCATCAGCGCGCCAATGCTTCTGGACCTTACTTGCATTACTCCGAGTCATTGCTTTTCGTTCGTAGGAAACTGAGTTCAGAATATCGTGCGAAATACGAAGTCGACTCTGACTCAGGGAGCTCTCCGTGTAGTTACAATAATTGTTCTCTTCATGATTGATTTCCCCCAAAAACCTATGTGATTTCAGTCCCTTTTGTATATTGTAAGAATGCGTGCAATACAGGCGAGAACTTGGACGTCCCTGACAAGAGTCAACAAATGCATGGATGCTGGGTGTTATAAACTAAAAGGAATAAATGAAAGCAACAAGAAAACCGTAATGCATCAGGTATGTGGCTCCGAATGGAATGATGAAAGCTTAGAAAAACGTGCGAGTAGAGTGCAGAATATAAAGCGGAGAAAGGCGAGACATCCGATCATTCGATACTAGCAGAGCTCCCGCCTCCGAGCTCTTTGTCGACTGCCTGACAATCATAGAACGACTCGTTACAAAAATGATCGCCATTTTCCATCTCAGGGGGGTCCTGGAACTCTTCCATGTGCTCGTGGAATTCGCAAGGGTGGTTTCCTATGGGGATGCCCTCGCCGGCCTGCAGGAGGCGTATCACGTCGCCGTAAGGCATTGGAATGCGGACACGGTGCTCCTCCGTCACCTCGTCCACGAAATGGTACTCGCCGCAGCGTCCGCCACCGAGCGGATGCGGAAAGAACGCATCGTCGCCGAGGTCTGTGTCTAGACTCGAACTCGTTCCTGAGGACGAAGAGGAATAGCAGGAGGAGCCAGAGTGCTCGGCGAGGAACGGATGATAAAGCGCATCGCGCGCGGTGATGCGGTGGATGGACTCGGGTAGGAGCAGCTTTTCGAGCAGGTCAAATGCGAGTTCGAGATCCTGGATATAAGTGTCGGCGCTTGAAGACGTATTGAGAGGATTGGAAGCAGAAGATGATGGCGAGCCAGGAGGAGAAGGCAGGTCAAGGATGTCCGGGTTATTTTTCTCGACGAACTCGCGCCAAGTCATGCCGTCGCGTGTAACAGTGGGTACATTCGTAGCAAACGTTCGATCTATCAACGCAATTGAGGGTCATCATGAGCAAGTCAGACTTGTCATGCTTACTGTGCAAAGTCGCCGCGCCTTCCATGCGCCTTTTTCCGATAATAGTAGCGATTTCCATGAGAGCCTCGATATCGTCGTTCGATTGGAAGAGAGGAAACTTTCCAGTTAAGAAGAAGAGAAGAATCATTCCAACGGACCAGATGTCGATAGCTGTTCCCTGCATTGAGTGCTTTCTTCTTCAAAAGCCTTGATGCACTCACCGCCCGTCTGCTCGTTGCATTTGAGTAAAACTTCAGGCGCGCGGAAGCCGCGTGTGCCTGCCCTGTTGGCCTTAGAATGCGGTCTGCAAAGATAGTTCAGTCGATGGCCTGCAGTCGTGTCGTTGAAGGGTTTACCGCATATCCTTGTCGAGGTACCCTACGCGGTCTGAAGACCACGTCCCTTTCTGTCGCGCCTCGCGCTGCATCGTCTTGACGAGATTGGTGTCAATCAGCTTGCTCGACTTCTTTTGGCCGTGAATGTGCTCGCGCGATGGTGGCGTGTGCAGGCAGTGCCCATGCTTTGCATCGAGATCAACGCGCTAAAAAATACGTTAAGCACACGAGCAGAAAGCAAGCAAGTTCCCATCGTCACATACACACGCAAGGCCAAAGTCGCACAGCGTTCCAACACGGGTGCGCGAGTCGAACAAGAAGTTCGCGGGCTTCACATCGCGATGGATGACCCCGCGCGCGTGGATGTCCCGTAATGCGCGCAAGAGACAGCGAAAGTACGCCTTGATTCCGGGCATCGGCAGCGTGCGGTAGAAGTCGCGGAAGTCGTCGTTGCGGTGGTACGGCATGACGGCGACCACCTGGTCGCGGTGGCGAAACGCGGTGATGAGCTGCGAGACATGTCGGCAGCCGCGGCAGTCCTCGAGGATCGCGATTTCATTGCGGATGCGCTCCGGGTTGCTCGTCACGTAGATGCGCTTAATCGCGACGAAGACCTTTGCGCCAGATGGAACGCGGGCGGACTGGTAGTGCGCCGACGACGAGGGGGGGTGGTGACCCCGCCACGAGCTATTGTGCCACTTCGTCTCGTAGGCGATGTCGAGCGCCTTGTACACGGAGGAGAACGTGCCCGTGCCCAAGCGGTCGACGATCTTGTAGTCCTCCATCAGCTGTGGCACGGCCTCCTCGAGGTCCGCAATCTCCTCCTCGATCTCCTCGCGCTCTTCAGCCGACTTCAAGAAAATACTCATCTCCTCATCCGTCTCCGGCTCCTCCTCGAACTCCTCGTCCGGTCCCGTCTCTGCCACATCATTCCCACCCTCCAGTTCTTCTTCCCCGCCCTCGCCCTCGCCCTCGCCCTGCTGCTCTACTGGCTGTATCTGCATGATCTCCGCGTGGTCGCTATGCACTATCTCAAGTTCATCGTCGCTCTCCGTATCCGTGATCTGCTCGTGCGCGACGCCCCTTTCAGCTAGCGTCGGCGGCAGTGGCTCGTAACAGCCCAAACGCCCCAGCTTCGGCTTCGGCTGCGCAGCGGCTTCGACGCCATCTGTTGCGAAAGGAGCAAGGAAACATGGTTCTGGTACTCCGCCACCTTCTCGTCGACGTGGTATCCCGCGATAGGGTCGTCCGACGAGGGCGCTAGCGCACCACCACAGCCAGCCTGCTTCTCCCGCCGAAGCTCGAGCTGTTCACGGTAGCGCGCGTTCAGCGGGTCCGAGGTAGGCACTTCTAGGGGGTTCGAGGAGTGGTGCGAGAACAGGGCTGGAGCGGCCATCTTCCGACGACGATGTGCGCGATGGCCAGGAGGGAACGACAGTCGCCGGCCGAGCAACGAATGTTGAAGACGCGTGCCAAATAACTGTAAACACGTGAGCGCGACGCGTTCAGTCACATGTTATACGTAATTATATTACTTATGTCATATACCCCCGTCGATCTCTAGCTAAAGTTAAGTACTTTTTTTGCCTCCTGAAGTTTTGCCCACCGCGACCATGGGCGCGTTCCCCGACACAATCTCAGGCTTCTCTGTGCTGCCCGTCACCTACTCAAAAGATGCAACACATATACTATACGGAAAGGTGCACACATCCTCCTCTTCCTCCTCCTTCGAAGAAGGCAGCGACAGCGACAGCGAAAAAGACAGCAGACAAAGCAGCAGCCGACGTCCTCCCGAAGGACCGCACGCTGTTCCTCGTGAACGTCCCGCCGGACGCGACGCAGCGCGAGCTCGCGCTCTTCTTCAAGCCCGACGGTCTAGTCGAGAAGGTCGTGTTTGACCAGCGCGCCGCGGAAGAGGAGGCGCTAGACGCTCTGAACGCCGTTGACGACAGCGACGGCGGCGACGGCGACAGCGACGAGGAAGAACAGGAGGAAGGCGGGCGACGGCGACGGCGAAGGAATGGAAGTAGACGAAGAGCACGCACGCCCCGCGAAAAAGGCATAAGAAAGGAAAAGGAAAAGCAAAAAACGACGAGCGACGGCGCCACTCATCACACCCCTCCCCTCGCCCGCACTGCGCACACTCCGGCACACCGGCCGCACCGCCTTCCTCGTCTTCCTCGACGCCTCCTCCCTCGCCTCCGCGCTCTCCCCTCCACACCCCGCGCGCCCCTGGCCGCAGTCCGCGCCGCAGTCCGCAGAACCGCGCGGGCTCGCACACTACAAGGCCCTCCACGCCGCCCTGCGGCCCCCACTCCCCGCCGTGCGCGCACACGCAGAGAGCGCGATCGCGCTGCTCGACTACGAGGAGCGGCAGCGCCGCAAGCACGCGACGAGCCCGTACCGCAAGGGCGAGGCGCTAGTGGACGAGGACGGCTTCACTCTCGTTGCGCGTGGCGGTGCATATGGACAGACGCTCGGCGGCGGCGTCGGAGTCGCGAGCAAGCGCTTCCACGACTCGGGGGAGGCCTCCTCGCGCGCTCGCGGAAAGAAGAAGCAAAAGAAGAAGGGCGGTGCGGAAAAGGAGGGTTTCTACGCTTTCCAAAAGCACGAGAAAAAGAGACAAGGTAAGAATGGGCTACTTTTAAAAGGTAAAATCACAATCTTGTGCTAAGCTTGTTCGTTTTTCTTTTCGCAGAGTTGATCGAGCTCAAGAAGAAATGGAAGGAAGATCTGGAGAAGGTGGAGAAGTTGAAGGAGACGAAGCGATACAAGCCATATTAAGTCCTTTTTTATAAAAAAAAAATTATCCACAGGTGAGAAACGCTCTGTTACTACAATATCTTTTTACATATACAAATTGTAGGCTGTTACGCATCGTAGCCAGGCGGCAGCTCTCCCGGCGCAGGTGTCGGAGGCGCCCTCGAACTCGACGGCTCTGGCGTCCTATCGGCACTACGAGAGTCATATAACGCTACAATATTAATCACCCCTCATCAGTTCAACATCCACAACACACCAAAAAAAAAAAAAAAACACCACACGCACGGAGTGTATCCGCCTCGCTCTCCACCTGGCGCTTCATATATATCGCGCGCTCGCGCGTCTTCTCCAGTACGCTGACGAACTGGAACAGCCCGCGGTCCCTCAGGCGGATCTCCGCGCGCGTGCCGGGCGCGAGCCCGCCGTCCGGCGCGGGCTTGATGTCGAGCGCGAGGAAGTTGGACCCGAAGAGCGGCTGCTCGAAGGCGGTGGAGAGGATGGAGGCGAGCGGGACGGTGAGGGACTCGAATGTCGGGTTGGGGGGTGCGACGAAGATGAGCTAAATAGATAGATACAGTATGTGTATGCGAGTCGAGTCGAGTCGACGTTAGGGCTGTTGTAACAATAACACTACTGGAAGACGTTCACGCACTCGCTGATCTGTGAGGTATATCCGTCCGAACTCCTTCAGCCTCTTCGCACCGCCTGCGCCGCCGGCGGACACTCCCTGAGATGGCGGAACGTCGGGCACGAAGAGCGATACCTCCGCCCCGTCGTCGACCGTCGCGATAGTCAGTTCGTTCGGGAGGGGCACTGGCGCCCTCTCCTCATTCAGCATCGCCCAGTTGAGCGCCATACCCGTGCGTGTATCAGAGAAAAGACGGCGAAGGCCTAGGGCGTGCAGTTGTGCATGTGCCTCGTCGCTATTGATCTCGAGCCTTCGAGAGATTCAGAGAACCGCGATCGGAAAGCTGCACGTGACCACACCGGCGCGGTGCACACGGAGACGACGCGAGACGCGTCTTCAACTCCCGAACACTGAACAGCAGCTGAAAGCTTCCACCTGATCAGTTAATGCGATCCTACCGCAAGACCGCTTCGAGCGACGATGCATCGGGGGGCCGCCTTGACCGACAGAAGTTGGTAACCGCGGACCATGGCACCAGTCCGCGCTGAACAGAATATTAATGACAGCCTCACACCAGAACTCTGTTGAAAGCGAGTAAGGCGTTTCTCTCCCAGGCACCCCGCGTTTACCGACGTCAACGTAAGGTTGACTTTGAGGCGACGACATACTTATGTGCCTGTGCAGATTGCATCCGGCACTTTTTCTGCTGTTTTCTGGACTTGCAAGGGCTTCCCGAGCGTCGTCATTGGCTATTACGATACGCTTCGGACGTCCAATGAGGGGCCCACATGTCTCCTTCTACCAGCTCCACCGCCGTTTGCCACCCGCCGTATTGGAAATAAAAAAGGAATTTGCCGGCTTTTCTCGACGATCATTTAGCGTCTGTGTTTGTCTGGAGATCGAGGCACTGAGAGCGCCGACACAGCTCCGTGATCCCCACGAGGTCCTTGGAGTCCGCCATCTGTTCATTTGCCTCTCGCTGTTGGACCACGCTTGACCTCAGAAACCGCATAGGGGGTGCGTGATTGTGGGGTCAATCACTACTTCGAGTCTGAAGACGGAATTCTGCACTTGCTTCACCATGAACTGTCCGCGCCGAAGTGCTCGTTCTCGAATGTGCCTCTCACCCCTTGGGGCCAAAAGTCAGATTAACTGACACGTCAAATCAAATATTGATCGAGCAGATCCTCTGGCCTATTTATGGCTCTACGTCACCGCTCACCGCTCACTTTGGGGGAAAGCTTTCACCTATACTCAGGTCTCTGGCTTGTCATCGGTGTTTGGGCCTGGAATGGAAGAAGGGCATTGGAAATCGTTCAGCGGCCTCGAGCTTCAGAGAGAAAACGATCGGACTGTATTCCCGATGGTGCGCACAAACGTTCGAAATATTATGCGCATATGCTTCTGAGTGCCTGGGCTCTTGAATTAGATGAACTGAGGTGCGCTTCTGCTCCAAGCATCCGTGGTGCGCTGTTTCATCGCGACGTCGCGCCAAGCACGGACCGACGTCTCTCGCTAACCGATTGGTCGCCGTCTACTTTTCTCGCCCAAAACGGCGCGTCTGCTGACGTCGCAATTCATCGCCTACAGGTGTGATGAACAGAAATGTGCACAAGAAAGACGAACTGCGGGTCCGTGCAGATGCTTCCTTGTTCAAGCGCTCTTTCGACGGCACACACGCACGGACCGCGCACTCATGGTATAAAACCCCGCCCTTTTTGCTCTTCTCGTTCTCCAGTCACTCAACAACCCAGTTACCGACTTACTACTCGAGCCTCACAAGCCCTTCTTCACGCTCTACTACCATAATGTTCTTCACCAAGTACATCGCCCTCCTCGCCCTTCCCATCCTTGCTGTCGCCACACCCTGGGCCACCACCACCACGCCCGCCAAGGTCACGTCCACCGTCACCGTCACCGCGACCTCGACCGCGACGGAGCCGGCGAGCCAGTGCAACACCGGCGACCTGCAGTGCTGCAACTCCGTCCAGTCTTCGGACAGTTCGCAGGCGGCGACCCTCCTCGGCCTGCTCGGCGTCGTCCTCAGCGGCGTCGCTGTTCCCGTCGGCTTGACCTGCGACCCCATCTCCGTCATCGGCCTCGGCAGCGCCTCCTGGTACGCCTCGTTTTTTTTCCTTCCGATCAGCGTCTTACGTCGCTCTTCCCCAACCTTAGCACTGCTGCGCCCGTCTGCTGCGAGAACAACAACTTCAGTACGTCTACTCTTTTCTCTTAGCCACAGAGGCCTTCTCTGACCTTCTTTCTTTAGACGGCCTCATCGCACTCGGCTGTGTCCCCGTCAACCTCTCCCTCTAAAGGGCGCATCGTAAACGACTCCGACACGATCCGTGGACTTCGCACTATATTTGAAGGAAGGCACGGATTCCTCGGGGGAGGGGGTGTTCAATCTGACTGACAAGGCTGGGCTAGCGGTGTTTGATTTAAATCCTGTCGAAACAACTTGATTTGATTTTTCTTGCTTGTTTGTTTATTCCCGTATGATCGTCTGCTTTTGTTTGGTCTATGAATAAATGGCAACTTTTTTTGGTGAATCTTGCTTTGATTGGCATGATTATGATCGTTGGTTTGTTTCCGTCTCCCGAGTCCGATCCATCTAACTTCTAAGATCCCTGAGAGCGCGCGTGTTTCAGTCTCAGAATCAGATGGGAAGACTCGGGAGGCCCTCATAACGCGATACATCAGGTAAGGAAGATCTTAAGAACGAGGATGGTAATATTAATGGTATCGTCGTCGTTGTCTGTCTATCTCTCACTGGAGATGCATCCTCATCCTCATCCTCATCTTCATCATCATATGAGGCGCCAACTTTGAATCACCATCCGGACCCAGATTTGCAGTGAGAAAGGCCTTGAGATCATAAACAGTAATACAAATTGTACAACACCGCATCCTTTTACAGAGCCCTGCCCGGAAGTTGGGGGGGGGGGGGGGGGGGAGGTTGTTTTTCAATCACATCAACTGTTAACCATCACCCCTCCGAGTCACACAAATGCAACCATGCACGCCTTCCATTTCTCACTTATCACATCTCTATCCTTTTTTCTTTTCTTTTTTAACACCATATGCATGTTCAAACTACGAGTGGGAAAAAAAAAAAAAGTTCTCGTGTCCTACACTATGTAGTACTAGTGCCAGTACCAGTGCCAATACTGAAATTACTGTCTGGCTGACGAGTATAAACTTTGAAAGATACTGTATGCATATGACACGTCAATTGTGCTTTTGGGCTCATGTTTGTGTGTCACATGTACAGGTGGTTCCGAAAAGTGTTCCCCCCCCCCCTCCCTTAACATTTTCGGAATCAATCGATGTGTCCTAAACAGGAAGGTGATCAGTACTAGTACTACAGTCAAAGACGCGTCCTTTGAACACCAACTTGGATTCCTTTCCGCAAAAATGTCTACACAACAGTTTTTTTTGCTAAATTTTTACATTAATGTGGAGATCCATATCGAAAGTATCTACATGAATTTTTTTTGAGCCTTGAAGTGTGCAAGTGAAATTGATTTGAAGGCAAGAAAAAAAACAGGCTTTATGACACGGAAACCACTCCTTTGAACACCCGTGAGACTACACTGTTTGTAAGCTTGGATCGGCAAGGTAACATATTATGTCATCCCATTGCCTTACTTGTTCATCACATTTCAGGACCTCCCGGCACTTTCTGCCATCCATAATTTATACATCACATCCTTTTGCCAAAAAAAAGCATCTAATAGATAATCAAGATAGTGCTTCATCACTCACTTAGATTTATTAAAGAAATATTAGGCAAGAAATAATAGAAACAAATTTGCACAACACAGATTGTGCAAATCCTGCTCTGTTTTTCATGGTTTTTGATTTATTTGAATTTAATCACTCAACATATTCCTATGAAAATTGGCACATATATAGTCCTACTACATATACACTTATCATATTTTTTTTGAAAGTCAGAAATTGTGTGTTGCGGGAGAAAATGCGAAGTGTTCAAAGGAACAGTCCTGTTTAAAGGACGCGTCTTTGACTGTAGTGCATGAAGGAGAAAACACCGATCATGGAGACATACACAATTCTCCCATTAATATTAAAATTATTCAACAGGAGATAATATCAATGTACGTACATTGAGTGTATGTACATATACATATAAACTTATAACGGATACTTGTATAATTATTTCCAGACTGATTTTTTGCTCAAAGGATAAGGGAGACGGATGACAGAATATTAATGCATGAGACGGAGGTTTTTTTGATCATGCAAATCACTTTCCCGCTTAGGCCACATGTCGATCCCGAAAGCCCGTCGGCGAACACCTTTCGGAACCACCTGTACTGTACATTGTATGATGTATCCACATTATTCGCCCCCTAAACGGTAGGCCCCCTCCCGTCAAAGCACAGACACATTTATGCATAAATCAAACAAAGAGCAACTTGACATAAGCAAATCGAAATTGCAGGAAAAAAAAAAAAAAAAAAGAGAGAGAGAAAGATAGAAAGCCGTATATGCATCCTAGTTATACACCTGTACACCTGTACGATTTATATACACACATATACATTCACATCCCCCCCACATTGAACACCATTGATATTAATATTGGTTTTAGTTCCGAGTCGCGGTTTTGCATATATCTAGTTATGTGAAAGATTCCGAGGTACTAGTGTTGTCGTGTCGTTTATGCGCGCAGCCCGACGGCGGCGCGGTCGGGTAGGATGCTGCTGCCGTTGCCGCTGCTGCTGTGGGATGCAGATGCAGATGCAGATACGGATGCGGATGCGGATGCGGAAGCAGAGCTGGATCCGGACGTGGAGCCCCGCGGTCGGGGTATCCGTGACTTGGCGGCTTTTCGAGAGGGAGAGGTAGTAGGGGAGGGGGAAGGCGTAGGCGACGGGGTGCGAGGCGCTTGCAAAGGTGGGGGCGGAGGCAGGTGAGATGAATTTGAACTCGAACTCGAACTCGAGCACGGAAGAGGGAGTTGCGATCGAGGTTCAGCTTCCGAAGAGATGGACCGCCCTTCGCCCGAAGAATCCTGTCCAACTTGAGATTTTGTGCGCGACTTGGACGACGTCGAGAGCGACGAAGTCGGCCGACTTGGTGGACTTGGGTGTTCCTTGCGTGAGGGCGTGGGGCTTGGCGTGCGCGGTGGGGAGGGTAACTCGACCCTGACGATGCTCTCTGATAAATCGACTTCTGCCTCCGCCTCCGTCCCGGATCCGCTCACAAGAGGCACCGCCGACCCATTCGCAACACCGTCTCCATCTTTTTTATATGCAGATTCACCACTCAGCCTGGGTTCCACCGCCTCAACCGCTTCCTCAGGCCCTGTTTTTTTCTCCTTCTCCTTGGGACTCGACCGCAGCTTTGACTTCGAAGTGTCCTCCCCCTCCCTACTCCTCTCCCTCCTCCCCGCCGTCGTCCTTCTCACAACACGCGGCCTCACCAGCGTCTCCTTCTCCTTCTCCCTTTCCCCACTCGAACTCAAACTCGAGCTCACGCTCGCCTCCCGCTCCTCCGCCTCCACGCTCAGCACATCCGCAGGCCGCACCGTCTCCTCCGAGCTCCGCGGCGTGTCCCTCATCTGCAAATGCTGATATATACTCCCGAGCCCCAATCCAAGCCGCCCTCTGCATGCAGCCGCGGGATATGCGCGCTCTGCACGCGTTCGTAGAAGAGCAGGAACGCGCCGGTCCCTTCAGCGAGGACGCGCTCGAGCCCGCACTCCTCAACCGCGTCGTCGCTGATGCGCAGCCAGCCCCGTCCAGGCCGCGGCGGCCGACGCGACTCGGGGGAATTAGAATTGGGATCAAAGTCGCGCACGGGTCCGTAGGTAGTGCAGAGCGTGCAGTCGCAGCCATAGGGACACGGCATCTGCGGTACGGTCGGATGCGCCAACGACGACGACGCCGAGGACGCGGAAGATTGAGACGACACCCGTGGCTTCCGCCTAAAACACACATAATGTCCGAACGAGTGCGTGCCGTAGTGCACCACGACCGCGCTCAGGCGATACAGCACGCGCGGCGTCGCGTACAGTCCCTGCGTCGGCGTCGTGCAGCGCGGCACGGACACCATAGGCGGGGCGCGGAGATCGGCGAGGAGGGCGCTGTGGAGAGCTGGCCTGAGGTCGTGTATGGCGTCAGATCCAGGACCTCAGGGAATCGTACTCGGATAGGATTTCGGGATGAATAGGCTCCGCCAAAGTGTAGGGAACGATTGAGATGTAGCACCAGAATTTTGGGTGGCTGTGATAGTTAGAAAACTTGAAATGAATAGATAAAACAGAATGAGAGGAGAGACGGACGCACGCGAGCGATCATAGCCTGCTTCGTCGACGCCGAACTAACCACGCGCTCCATCTTCACGCCCTTTACATCTTCCTCAATCCTCCCCGCCTCGATAGCCGCCGCCACATGCTTCTCCAGCCGCTTCGCCTCCTTCGCCTTCTTCTTCTTATACTGGCTCGCACTCGACGGCCCACCAGGCCGCGTTGCCTCTGCGAGCCTCTCCGCCTCCTCGCGCAGCCGCGCATGCGTCGCGCGCATCGAGCACCGGCGGCACACACAATCCGTCAGGAGCTCAAGCCGCGTATACTCCGCAAGGCACTCCTGCAACGAGCACGCACCACCATACCCAGCAGCGGGCAGCGCAAGCGACCACGTCGCGAACGCAAAGTGCATCACTGCCTCGGTATACCCACACGTGACACAGCTGCGCCGGTTCGCAGTGAGCCCGTCGAACACGCCCGTCGCGCTCAACTCGACCTCGCCGTCGTCGGTGCTGCGCGAGGATGAGGACGAGGCAAAGGCGCCGAGTCCGCGATCGCGCTGCGCCTCAGCATCGACGGCCTGGGCTTCGGTTTTGATGCATTCGGAGAGCAGCTGGAAGAGTTCTTGCGCGTCCTGGTGCTCGCGGGACGCGAAGAGCTTCGAGCGGCCGCGTGTGCCCGGGACTGGCTGCGAGAGTGCGTTGATCATGGGCACGGGCCGAAAGGAGGACCGGGATGATTTCGGGGTGTTCAATGCTGGAAAGATATATCAGTCCGAAGAAGTAAGAAGCAGAACATGCGGGCTTGGTCGGCGAGCCAGTGAGCACACACCTTGAAGTGTCTCCTGCAGCGTGTCGACGACCGGAGTAGGCACGTCTAATTCGACGGCACGAGCATGGATTGCATCGATGTGCGGTTGGAGGTATGCGAGGGACGCTGTCGCCTTTCCGCCGTATTAACATATGAAAACACACGAGACGCAAGTTGCATACCTGAAGAACGGAGTTGAGAAAGCAATACGTCCCAGAAATGTTGACGAGCCCGGGGTAAAACAGATCCTCTTCGACCTCCTCGACCTCAGAGTCTTTGTCCGTCAGTTCTAACCACAAGTTAGAAAATATCCACCAGAAAAGCAGCTCAAAAGCAAGGCACCCACCACCGTTCACACCGTTCTGATTCCTCCGCATCCTCCACCCCTTCTCCTTATCTCTCTCTTTTCTTCTGCTCCTCTTCTCATCCGCCTTTTCCTCTCCTCTCTTTCCCCCATTCCCGTTCCCACTCCCGTTACCGCCACCCCACCCCCACGGCAGCGGGATCGCAAACCCGAGGAACGCCTCGAGTACCATGTGCGAGAGCCGGACGAGCGCCGCCCAGTGCGCGCGTGCGAGGAGGGTAAGAGCGGGGAGGCCGAGGAGCACGAGCAGCGGCGCGAGCTGCGCGAGGACGTATGCGTACGGGGTTGTCTTTGAGTTGTTTGAATATGAATATGAGTAGGAGCTCGAGCTCGAGTCCGAGTCCGAGCTAAATGAAGAGGAGAAGGAAGAAGGATCGAGAGGCGAGAGGAGAGCGCGGAGGAGGTCGAGCATGTAACTGTGTAAAGGCGTAAATATTTGGAGGCGTCACTTGAGCATCGGTGACGGGCGGTGACGGTTGGTGGTCAGGGATGAGGAAAGCGTGATTACAGCAGCAACGAGGCCTCGACAGGCAAGCTGGCTGTGCTCGTGCTCGTCTTGATCTCACGGCTCGGACAGCGGTTACACAGGCTCGTCATTTATACTGTACCCATGCACAAAGGAAAAAGACAACACAATATTAATGCATTTTGAGATCTCTTTTCAGCTGTACATGGCCATTACTAAAGCCAACAACAAACAAACGATCCGACCCTCCGCCCCAAAACGATCGAGAACAAGGAAAGGGTCAAGTGCAAGCTAGCGGCATGGTACAGGGCCCATGCAGGGTAAGAATGAGAGAGTAGGAGTGGACTCCGTAGGGTGACGATGGTAATGAAATAAAAAAGCAATTCGAGATGAAAAAAATGTGTGTATAGTACAGCGCGCGAGCGCACGCGACAAATCCGATAAGATGCGGGTAATATGAATCCAAAAACCAAGGACCAAGGACCGAGACGATGGGAGACGAGCGAATGGCGGTCACCAGTAGACGGTGCGCTCGATCGTGCGGTGCTTCGACGGGTTGCTGTACGACACCGTCCTGCGCACGCGGCGCACATTCGGGTACCACGTCTTGTACACCTCGCCCGGCTCAAACTGAATCTCGACAACTTGGCGGCCCTGCGCGGATTCAAATTAGCATGCAGCGCGGCCGGAAGTGCAGAAAAAAAAGAGAGAAGGCGAGGGGAGGAGGAAAAGACGTACGGCGTAGTCGACGCTCGAGCCGACGACGAGGCCCTCCTTGCGGCCGTACATGCCGTGATTCACCGCAACGATGTCTCCGGGCTACAACGTCAAGAACTCTCGTCAGCACACCCGGGGCCATCTCCCACGAAGACGACCCAACGACATCTACATACCACAATCTCATCGTTGTTGCTCATTTTGCTCTTACTGTCGAGGTTTGAATAGCGTCTGGTTGCTAGAGAGCTCAGGGATACGAGATGAGGAAGAAGAGGGTCGCTGTGAAGATGGGGAACGTGCCGCTTCTCGAAAAATGGCGGATTTTATATGTGATTAGATTTGGCAAGGCCTGCCCGTGTCCGCAAGGCAGCGTGTTAACAACGAGGCCTGGAATCTCCCTTGTACGTCTTCCTTCTTCGAGTCGAAGCGTCAACAAACGGTCCCTGGTGTACAAAGTTCGCACCAAACACCTCATTCATCTTATACTGCCTTCTATCCTTCTTTCAAACTTAGTTGGCAGGGTGTATAGAACAAGGCGCATATATTCTGTATTTCTGCGTTGGATTTTTGTTGGGAGGGACGAGTGATCTGCGGGAATGCTTGTTTGTACACCTAGGCCTGTCTATTTGCATCCGTGCGGGAATCATTGTACTATTGTTGTGACCAGTGAGAGAAGCTAGTATAAAGATCCGTGCATACAGTCAGCTACAGATACAAAATTCCACCTCTAAATTCTATTCAAGCCCGAAAACGAGCAAACCATCCACGGACTATCTCCCAAATACCTCTCCTCTCTCCCTCTCCAAGCCCTCCAGCACCCCCAGTCCCTCTAGTTCCACCACCACCACCTTCCTCCTCCCCAAAGCTTCCTGCCGCATCCACCCGTCCATCCACCTCCCCCTTCCTCAACCGCTCCCTTACTCCCTCCAAGACGCCCTCCCCACTCTCCCAATATGCCCTCTCAAGCTCCGCATCCCGCACGAAATACGCCTTCCGCACGGCATACGGCGCAACGCCGTTGTACCGCCGTACGAGCTCGTTCACCTCGTCCAGCGCGGACGCGTGGTACGCCGCCTCGCGCACCGCCCAGCTCGCATCACGTAGCGCACGCGCGTCGGCGAGCGTGAGGGAGTGTAGGGAGGAGGGTGAGCGAGAGGCGGTAAGATGACGGATTGCACGACGCGTCCAGGTCGTGCGTAGAATGGCACGGAAGGTTTGGATCGCGCTTTCCACCTCTGTATGACACAAAAAGGAACAATGAAAACCCCTCGACGCACATAGGAAGAGAAGAATAACGCACCGGCCTGCAGCTCGACCCATGGCGGCGCCGCCTGATTTCGCTGCACGATCCGATTCATCAAGAACTCCTCACGCGCAATGAACGGATTCCGCTCGTCCGTCTCACGCACGAGGGGCCTCCCGCGGCCCTTCAGCGTCCTAAACTGGCCCTCCAGGCGCGCCCGCTCGATCCTCTCTTCAACGAGACTCGCCCACCCTTTCGCGCCCACAGGCATCGGACGCCTTATCTCTCCCTCCCGTCTACTCTCTCCGGCTTTGGATAAACCGAGCCGGTAGTCCAGCGTCGACTCGCGCGCGCGCCCGAGCCGCTGGGCGGTTGCGCTCCGTCGAGCGGCGCCGATATCCTGCTTGACGCTGTCCTCGGATCCAATGGCCGCGGAACGCCGCGCACTCGAGGGCGCGAAGCTCCCGGCTTTGATACGCGCGGTGGACACGGGAGGCGTGAAGGTCGTGTGCCAGGGCCGGTGTCCCTCAATCGCAGGGAGGAGCGGCTCCGCTGCGCGGGTCTGCCAGTCTGGTCTGTACTCCACACCTCGTGCAGATGTCGACGCCTCCGAGACGACAGAGGCAGATGAAGTGAAAGGAGGAGAGTCACGCACGACAGGCGGCCTCTCCCTTATCTTCTCCTCCGCGCTCCGCACAACAGGGCCTCGCAGAGGCTTGTACTTGTCCACAAGCATCCGAAGCACCGCATCGCGCACGCTTTCCTCGCCCGTCCAGTTCTCCTCCGTGTGCGCCTGGATGAGGCGCGCGGCGGCTTTGCTGTTGCTGCTGCAGCTAGATTCGAGCCCAGAGGATTCTTCTTCGCGCAGGGCGTCGGCGAAGAGCTTTGCACTGCCTGTGATCGCGCTCGAGCCGGAGTCGACGACAGAGCCTGAGCTCCCCGTCGAGTCGTCTGCGCTTTCGGGCTGAGGACGCTCTTCCGGACGAGCACTCGAACCCGTAACTTGATGTTGCTGCGTCGACGCACAACGCCGGCCAACCCTCGAAGCAGAAACCCCGGCTCTTGCAAACCTAGTCGACTTCATAGCAGCTCCTTCCTTCGCCGTCACCAACCAAGCCGAGATGGTGAAGAGAGCTCGGAAACATTGCGCAAGACTCGGGGCGGGTGAAGGTGAACGCGGCCGGCAGCGATGAGAAAGAATTTCCTGAGAAGATAGGTCACGTGCATTGAATATTTCTGTTTCGTCAACATTAATGGTCTCGTCTATGGCACCATCACAAAAATCTGCAGAGTATTATAACTAATTATATTCAATTATAAGTCTTAAAAGACATGTAATACATATAATCATTTTGGGCATAATTATAGAGCAATAAAATCTGAACTCCATCTTACAATCCACCATAATACTTACCGAAAAGCATAACAGTCATACCAAATTATAATATATCAAAACACTTATGAGAGATTTTAATACATGATAAGACTTTCAATAGAGTATAAGTTAGCGGAAGTATTGCAGACTTATATATAATTAAATAAATTCTAAAGTCAGGATTACAAGGTGGCAGAAGAGTTGTCGGAGTTATAAAAGCAAGAAATTACTTATAATGCTTTCTAATTGATGGCGATGCGCACTGTCGGTTCTCATGTGTATAATAGTTATAGCTCACTTAGCAGCAGTTGTCGTGGATGACAATTAGATGGAAGTATTGGAATAGAATGAAATTGAAATAGCACATAACAATATGCGACCAACGATAGGGAAAATAGAAATAGCTGTTCAAGATGGATGGTATCAGATTGAATGTGAGCGGAAATTTCAATCAAAATTCATACATTGTCCTCTTCCTCTTCGTTGTCCTCCTCACCCTCTTCATTGCCCTCCTCATCCTCAGTCCAGTCTCGATAGAAGTCTTCAATATCAGCTATGGCACCTAGGTCATGAGGATCGGTTGCCGCTTGGGTATTTGGAAAGATAATTCTGAGTAAGGGTTAGTAAGGGACCATAATATAATATAGATGCAGATGAACATACCAATTCCACCAAATCAATAGCTCAGCAGTGTACCTCTTGACATGTGGGACGTCAGACCTGAACAATTGAATAATACCATTAAACATCTCAGGTATTTCTGGAGCACTCGACGTAGAGAAATGGAGCCTTGCGCTAAGAGCAAAGTAGACCTGGTAGTAATACATTTTTCAGTATTATATACGTGCAAACCATGAAACAAATAAAATACCTGGACAGTAACGTATGCAAGTGATCCTGGAGTGACTTCGGTCATACCATGGATCTCTGCATTACCTATTTTCATACACCTTGAGCCTTTGACAGCGGGACCTGAGTTGGCAGAAGAAGGCGCCGTAAAGATGTGTTTATAGGCCTACAAAAAGATGTAAACACATTAAGAAAGAAAAAGGAAGAAGACTTGCCCTGACGATCAAATTACCCTTCAAGAAGCCCTTCAGAGGGTTCCTTGGATGATAAATACCATTTTCAAAGGCAAAGACTCAGCTATGGTTGCCATCAAGTTCACGGGTAACTCCTTTTTTGTTTGTTACCGTGGCCCTGTCCGCATGCAACAAAGCTAGATATCTAGAAAGTATGTAATATAAATCAGCAATGATGTGATAGGAAAGGCATGAGCACGTCTTCTTTTGTTTAAGATTATCTCAAAGTACTTACTCTGGAGTGAGCAGCTGAACCTCTGTGGGGGCCAGGAGCTTTGCGAGTGTCTCGTTCTCGAATCCACGTAAGTCTTTGTGATCATTATCTGGCTGTGTCGACTCATTGTCAACGGATGGGAAAACGATCCACTGGAGGATAATTTTCCTGATTCCTGATGTATCGGCAGACCGAGCAGCACGCTGACCCTCACGCAACTGTAAACATTGTGAGAGTTTATCTATGCAGAGGAAAAAAAAGCAATGACTCACGCAATTAACTATATATTTGAATGTCTGAGTATCCGCCTTGACGACCTTCTTGTACAGCAAGGTGTTGACATCGAATAAAGCCTTCACAGCATCCACAGCATGGTGGACACTGACACAAGAACTGATTATTGAAAGAATAAAGTAGAATAAAACCAATCACTTATGACGGATCAGTGATTTGTTGTAATTCAGCAGGGCTAAGCTTTGCGTTAGGAATACCTTTGTTAAGAATTTGTTGCGGGCTAGTCCATGGTTCATATGCTCTAGCAAGGTAGCGTCCCTTGCTGACAAAGATGTCCGCTGCAGTACTGCAAATGAGTAAAGTAAACAGATAAACAAAGACAAGAGGAAGAAGCCAGCGTATGCCTTCCTCTTTCCACTTCGCGTAAACTCTTCCTCTGGCACCTGTCATGAAGCACTAGTCGAGTCTGAGTCAGAAGAGGAGTCTGAGGAGCTAGGCTGCGAATCCGTCATAGGGGGGGTCAGTGTCATCAGGTACTGAGGGGCGAGCATTCCGTGAGGGAGAGACATCGGGTACTGAGGGGCGAGCATTCCATGAGGGGGAGACATCGCAGTGAGTGTTTGAATACAGAAAGGAGCATAGTAACACCGTAAGTTTATAAGGCTGGGTGGGGGAGATCAGCAGCTGTGCAACTTTCACTGGAAAACACAACCACGGCGAGATATCCCCTCTTGGCTATATCACGTTATGATCTCACGTGTTTCAGTGAGAATGCCAGAACTTGAAGAGAGAAGGAAGAAAGCTGCACCGAATAGAACTTGGTAGGGTCGAATGGCCTCTCCTCCGTGCTGATGAAGAACAGTTCAATGGAGACACCCACTTAAGTCAAGTCCTAAGCAAAGTGTTCATGGCGTCAAACAATGCAATACTAACTCAAGCGCTACCAAAAGTGTTGTTTGAGCAGACGTGACAAGTTGAGCATTCTTCGCGCCGGGATGAGGGTCGTCTTTGTCAGTAATGAGGAAAAGACGCTTGATGCCAGATTTTGGAGCTCTGGTAGAAAAAAGTTGTTTTACGCAAATGAGCCTATACAGATAGGCAACACTTACCCATCTCGTAAGGCCCAGTCACAGCTCGTAAAGACATCACCCATGGGGACACGATTCTCTGATGGTGGATACTCGTAACGAAGCCACTTATGGTTATCCTTTGCCTCTAGATACATTTGAGAGGAATGGATCAGCAATTGCTTAACATACAACTGCGAGTCGAAGTATAACGCACCGTAAAGGAGCTGGATAAGATTTTGAATCTTTGGGGCATCAATCTGTCCTACAGGCTCGTATACGAACATCCTATTCTTTGTACTCTGTAGCTTCGCACACCGTATTTTCTTTCTTGCGAGACTTTGAGATGCTCAGTACGGTGTGGTATATGCGGGAGTTTGAGAGCTTCTCATGGTATTGAAAAGTAAAATCCCAGCAGCATCATTTGGCCCGACAACCTTCCGCTTCTGAATTTGCATATCGGCCTCGAGTGCAGCAAGTAGGTGGGAGGTCTGTGCACCTTCTTTGTTCGGGTCATCATGAAGTGCTTGCATTGACTCCGAACAGTCAATCGCAAAGAGAACGACATCGCGTTTGCCTTCAAAGAACTGACAGCACGTGTCGTAAGACACAGAAACAATTCAGCTGGTATCTGGAGAATATTACGGAGTTGTCGGCATACCGAGAACTCATTGAAATGCTAAAAAGTTAGTTTTGAGCTTCTTAAGTTAAGAAGCGTGCATAGCATGCTCACCGAATCAAGCATACGGTTCCGGGCACGCCTCAGCTCGAGCTCACCGTCATTCAAGGGCCTGTACGTCTGTCATTTCTTAGCTACGCTGTAGATCCTGTGTATGGGTTGTTTAGGATCGGTAGTTCATTTGGGGACGTGTTTCCGTTGAGTTTTTGCAGTAAATATATGCTCGGTATGAGCACGGGAAAAACCCGGTACACGTCGGTACGTGTTGGTACGCTGTGGAGATCCTGATGCCGCTGGCCTCGGAATCGGCTCTATTAGGTTCGACTCGACTCAGGACAGTCTAACAAGTATCCCCGACGCATTTCAGGACAGTTTCAGTGTTTGGCAGTATTAACTCGACGCATACAGCTTGGTTCTGCACCGGTGAGCCACCGAAGTCCGTTTTGGGTCACATCTGGTATTGTTCCGAGCCTCCCGAAGCTTAATTACTCATGTTCTCGAGTTACGGCTCCGAGTTCCGGCTATTTGGTGTTGTTTGGCTAGAGCCTCCGGTCTGTCTTTGTGTCCTTTGTACGCCGCTCAGAGGCTCAACCCTCTGTTGGTTATTTAAACACTCATGTAAATGTCTCAAAAATAAAAGTTTAGTTCCCCCGAGTCAGTCCCAGTCTTTAGTTCTCGTCTCCATCGCCGTTCAGTGTCGTTCCGTCCGTTCCGTCCGTTCCGTCTCGAGTCCCATTTTCGGCAAAATCTTGCTTTCGCTATATCGCCCTCAGTTCTTATCCGTTTCCCGAGCTCTCTTCAGATTCTTAATCTCGTCTAAAATCGCTTTCGAACACTGTCTTTTCTTGCACGATTCCGAGCCCGCGTCGTAGAGCTACGAAAATAGCTTTTGGTTCCGGGAGTTCCGTGCGTTCCGCCAGCCGCAACCAGTGCAACTGCTATATCTCCGTCAATTCTGCATCGCGTCTCGAGGTCTTTTCAGATTCAGAATCGTCTCGACGAATAGTATCGATTCCTGTCTTCACTGGCAAGTTTCCGAGCCCGGGTTGTCAAGATCGTAGTTGCTCTTTGTTCTCTGACCGCATTTAGGCACGTTTTGCCGGTCGTCCTTTGTACTCACATCCTTGAGTCGACACCTAGCCCCGAGTACTCCCCTACACTTCCCTACACTTCCTGACACTATCCCCTCCATCAGACACGTTAGAGTGAACCCCCAGTGGCCGAACTCAACCAGGTCCGAGTCTGCCAGTAGACCGTACCATCACCTTTCAACGCGTTGGTACGTGTCGGTATGCATCGGTACGTGTCGGTACGTGTCGGTACGCGTCGGTACGTGTCAGTACGCATCAATACTGTAAGGTGCTCTGGACCCGATGTGAGTGTCGGTGCAGAGCCGGAACGAGTGAGATATCAAATCTGGTACGAGACAATAGTGATAGCAGAGACAAGAACAAGAACGAGACAAGAGATGAGACTGAAGGCGAGGTTGCCATGAAACTAACTGTTGCAGAGACTAACTGCACGCACGGAAGCTGCCCTATCTGAGGGGAACTCTGCGGTAGTTTTTTCCCTCCCCTGCTACCTACGACAGGGAAGTCCCTAAATACAAGGTGCAAGAGATCTATCTACAGGAAAATTATTCCAAAGTGAGTATAATGTGCATACCGGATGAAACATAGAGCGTCGGAGAGAAAACATTTGGAATGTAAGAGAAACATAGAAAATCAAAAGAAAACCTGTCCATGTGACAACTTCCCCATTTGCTTCAGTCCATCATCCGGTCATATCGCAGCTCCACCGGAACTGAGATCCTCCAATTGGTGAGTCATCATCCATCATCGGGCAGATCTCCGGTACGTGTCCCAACTGACTCCAATGACATAAGCTTTCCGGTACGTCCCGAATTGCCAGGGGGATCTTCCTAGCGATCCACTGATGTGATGTCGGGCGAATCATCCTGTGTCCGGTACGCGTCGGGCAAATCCTTCTGGGTCCGGTACACGTCGCGCCAATCCTTCTGAGTCCGGTACGCATCAATACCTGTCGGAATGTGCAACCGATGGCCTCTAGAGGGATCTGCAGTGGTTGGCCACTCGTCGGAACTCTACATCTCCCGGGACGTTTGAAATCATGACTGTCCCCAGTCACGCCTTCCCTTTGGTACACCAGGAAAGGGGGTGACCAGTACTGGGGTCTGTCGGTACGTCTCAGCACAAGTCCCAATATCGGTACGCCTCCTGGATCGAAACTCAATGGGTTGGATTTATCCCTCTCCACCGCTGACCAGGCTAAAACTCCTTCTGGCAACATCATTGAAGTAGTGTCCAGCTTCCTCTCCTCCCTCCACTGAAGTCTGCTCGCACCAAAGTCCAAGGTACTGTGTCTTTCCAGTGTTGGCCTCTCTGTCGGTACGGATGGTAACAGCTCGGTACACATTCTCGGTGCATTCGGCGGTGACTCCTGGTGCCGCTTTGGTACACCCCAATACTCCCCTAGTCCACGGTCTGTCCCTAGCACCGCTTGGCATTTGCTAACTCCACTACACTTCATTTCCAGTACGCATCTGTACCCATCAAACTCCAGTACCACTCGATATGCGTCAAACATCGGTACGTCCCGAACCGCCACGACCTCCGGTACACATCGGTATGCCCCTGGTACACTCGTGTCTGACCATAGCACCGCTTGACTCGCATTGACTCCACTGCATTTCGTTTCTGGTACACTTTGGCAGGCATCAATTTCCGGTACCACTTGATTTGCATCAAACGTCGGTACGTCTTGAACCGCCAGCTCATCCGGTACGCCTCGGTACACCTCTAGTCCACTGGTGTCAGGTGCTGGCATCGCTCGGTACGCACTGAATCCACCACACTTCACTTCCGGTATGCATCCATATGCCTTGAATTCCGGTACCGCTCGATATCCTTCAAACGTTGGAACGTCTTGAACCGCCACAACCTCCGGTACGCATCGGTATGCCTCTGGTCCACTAGCCTCGGGTGCTGGCACCGCTCGGTATGCACTGAATCCACCACACTTTACTTCCGGTACGCGTCCGCATTCCTCAATTTCCAGTACCACTTGATATCCGTCAACCATCGGTACGTCTCGAACCCCCACAACCTCCGGTACGCGTCGGTACACCTCTGGTGCATCCAGGAGCACCCCTTCCTCACTAATGCTTGGCTCCGGACCCGCTTGGCGAACTTCTAACTCCGGTACATCTTGGTACGTGTCGAAACCCGTTACCACTCGATGTGTGTCAAACGTCGGTACATCTTGAACTCCCTCGACCTCGGGTACGCGTCGGTACACACCACCATCCGGTACCTCCAGGGACACACTTTCGTCACTAATTCTCGGCTCCGGATCCACTTGGCTCGCTTCTAACTCTGGTACACCTCGATATGCGTCCAGACCCAGTACTGCCCAAAGTGCGCAAAACGTCGGTACGTCTCGGTACACACCAAACTCCGGTACACATTGGTATGCATCTGGACCTCTAGAGCCTTGCCCTGGCTCCATCCGGTACACACCAGAACCACGGTCTTCGGACTCTGGGATGCTTCGGTACGCCTTAATCTCTGGTACTGCTCGAAGTGCATCAAGCTTCGGTACATCGTGATCTGTACCAAACTCCGGTACATCTCGAAGGGCTTCAATCTCCGGTACACCTCGGTACACCTCTAGACCACCAGTATCCGGCTCCAGCTCCGCTCGGTATGCAACCACAGCATGGTCTTCGCATTCTGGTACCCTTTGGTGCTTGTCAACCCCTGATACCTCGCAACTTGTAACGAACTCCGGTACTCCTCGGTACGCCTGCACAGCACTAATATCCACCTCTGGTACCACTCCGCATGCACCCACTCCACCGTCCTTCCACTCCGGTACATTTTGGTACACTTCGAACTCAGATACCTCTCGGTACACGTCTAACTTCGGTACCTCTCGAAGCACGTCAAACTCCGGTGCCTCTCGGTACACATCTGCCTCCGGTACTTCTGGGTACTCCTCCTCCTCACCAGAGCTTGGTTCAGGTAGTGCTCGGTATGCATCCTCTCCACTATCTTTTGATCCCAGTGCCACTCGGTACGCCTCAACCTCGTTCACCGGTACGTTCACCGGCCCCCCTTCAGGCCTCGTCGGTATCTCGACACCACCCATCTTTGCTTTCTTCACCGCTGACACTCACTTCTTTGCTTTGTTAAGCAGTATCTCATACTTCGCCACCTCCAATTCCTCTTCCGACACTTCCTCCAAAATCTCCGCCATCGTTACTGAGCCTTCCGACCCATCAGTACGTGCTGTTGACATTGTCGCTACCTCTATGAGGTTTACCGATGCCGTACCGGTCTCCTGATGCAACGAATCTATCTTCTCCATCAAGTTATCCCCCAACGCCGTGCTCGGTACAAACCCTCCGTTCGGTAGCGTCACCTTCCCATTCGCATCCCTCACACACTTTCCTGCCTGGATATACTCTAGCACCTTCGGGCACGACCTAATGTAGTGGCTCGTGTTGCCACAGAACGCACACCTGGGACTCCTCTGGGACGTTGTCGCTGGCGGCGGTCTTCGCCCAAGGGACTGCACCTGGACCTGAATGTTCTTGACCACTTCCCACACCGTACCGATATCCACCTCTTCCGATTTCGCCTTCGACTGACCCATCGGTACAGGTGTTTTAGCTGTCAGTACGTCGTCGAAAACTGTACCGGCGAGAATGTAATTGGCATGCTTCACCACCAACTCGATCAAATATGGTTTGCCCAGGGCCGGATCAGTTTCCTTGCTTTCTAGACGCTGCTGCAACCTATCCTTCAGCTTGCCGGTAAAAGCCCGAATGAACATGCGTGCCGTTTCCTCCACTGAAACCATTGAGTTTTGCTCCAAATACCTCGACCTCACCATAAACTCTCTCCGGTACTCTCCAAAATCCTCCCTTGACTGAATTCCTCAGCTTCTCCATCCTTTGACCAGCCTCTCAAGGTCATCCTGAGAGAAGCGCACACTGGGCGCCAACGCCAGGTAAAATGATATGATTGCTTCCTTCGCTTTATTCCAATCACTTGCTCCCATACCGACATCATCGGCAGTATCCCACAGCTCAGCTACCGAACTCGAAGCATAATACTTCGTGTACCGGATCTTCACTGCGTTGTCTAAGTTGCACTCCATAGCGATATACTCAATGTCCTCGAAGTACCGAGGGAGATCCAGCGGGTTACGACCATCAAATAAGGGAGCATCCTCTGCTCCTCGGCGTAGAGGACGACTTGTCATGGTTGTGCTAGGTGTACCGGGGCTTTGACCACCACTATTCCGGTACGCAGAAGAGTCGGTTTCTAAAATTGGAGACTATGCTCCTTGACAAAATTGATAGCGAGGTGAGTCCTGTTGGTAATCAAATGAATACAACACGGTTGACCCCCCCCCCCCCGCAGTGGGCTCCACTTGTAGATCCTGTGTATGGGTTGTTTAGGATCGGTAGTTCATTTGGGGACGTGTTTCCGTTGAGTTTTGCAGTAAATATATGCTCGGTATGAGCACGGGAAAAACCCGGTACACGTCGGTACGTGTCGGTATGCATCGGTACGTGTCGGTACGCGTCAATACTGTAAGGTGCTCTGGACCCGATGTGAGTGTCGGTGCAGAGCCGGAACGAGTGAGATATCAAATCTGGTACGAGACAATAGTGATAGCAGAGACAAGAACAAGAACGAGACAAGAGATGAGACTGAAGGCGAGGTTGCCATGAAACTAACTGTTGCAGAGACTAACTGCACGCACGGAAGCTGCCCTATCTGAGGGGAACTCTGCGGTAGTTTTTTCCCTCCCCTGCTACCTACGACAGGGAAGTCCCTAAATACAAGGTGCAAGAGATCTATCTACAGGAAAATTATTCCAAAGTGAGTATAATGTGCATACCGGATGAAACATAGAGCGTCGGAGAGAAAACATTTGGAATGTAAGAGAAACATAGAAAATCAAAAGAAAACCTGTCCATGTGACAACTTCCCCATTTGCTTCAGTCCATCATCCGGTCATATCGCAGCTCCACCGGAACTGAGATCCTCCAATTGGTGAGTCATCATCCATCATCGGGCAGATCTCCGGTACGTGTCCCAACTGACTCCAATGACATAAGCTTTCCGGTACGTCCCGAATTGCCAGGGGGATCTTCCTAGCGATCCACTGATGTGATGTCGGGCGAATCATCCTGTGTCCGGTACGCGTCGGGCAAATCCTTCTGGGTCCGGTACACGTCGCGCCAATCCTTCTGAGTCCGGTACGCATCAATACCTGTCGGAATGTGCAACCGATGGCCTCTAGAGGGATCTGCAGTGGTTGGCCACTCGTCAGAACTCTACAACGCTCGATTTACACATGGGCAAGATCACCTTACCGACACAAGTACAGAAGAAGGTGGACACGAAGCCCGATCACGCGCAGCCGGCCGATCAAAATCGTATAGTCAGTATTCAAGCTTGCCCTTGCATCTGTACAACAGTTCTCACCATCCACATACTTGCACAGGTACCGCCACCTCGAATCGAAAAAAAGGGAAATCCTGGAGGAAAGAAAATGAGAATCAAGTTTTGAATGGTGCGTCCGACTGTCACAAAATCGTCCACCGTTCGACTGAAACGCTATCGCGATGCAGACTCTTTTGTAGACCGAACGGTCGACTCGAGGGCGAATCTATATTCTTCCCAAGGGAGACTGCGGTGACTCGATAGTCAAGGAGGGACGACCAAATAGAAACGGAGTGATCGAACGCTCGAGACAGTGGCTCTTCTGGTTCAGAAACCTTGTCAAAGCGCTCGATTCTGTCAGAATCGAGCTCCCAACGCAGACCCTATAACTATAATGATTGACGTCTGAAGTTGAGGAAGGTGTGGGGCCGTGTCAGCCTGTTTTGGATGGTCCGAACCCCTGGATGGTGTTCGTCGAGCATTCGAACGCGCTCGAAGAGATGCTCGAAGGCGTTCGAGCGTACCCCGAAGCGATCGAGCGACTTCTTAGTAGGCGGCGAACGTGTGGGGTGACGGAAGTATGCAGGTATAATACCCTGTTGGGCTTGTCGGGTGCTCGGAGCTCTGGAATATCGGTTTTGAGCGTATGTGGTGAACCGAACGCACTATTCGAGCGGTTGGCGAAGCTCGCTAAGGCAGAGCAGAGATGAACTGAAGACGGGAATGACTTATGAGACTCGAAAGGTGTACTGTGCGGCGAACTGGGGGTGTATTCCCTCTACAGAATGAGTACAAAAGGTGTGCACTATTTATACTCTAGGCGAAATGAGCTCGGTACTGACGTCAAACGTACATACGGAGGTAGGGGAGTGCGTGCGGTGCGTATTCGAGTCAGAATAGTCATATGTTATGGATGGAATGACTCGAGAACATGATGAATCACGAACTCGAAGGGGAATAATGGTTCGACATCAATAAAAAGACCAATGAAACCCGAGAAACTTATCATGTGTGCATCCAACAACTCCATTCGAACGTCCTCGAATGTTCCTCGGGCGTGATGGCGACGAATGCGCACCCTGGAAGTGATAGACAATGATAAATAACGCTCGAGCCCCATGGAGAATGTGGCGAACGACGGAATCCGGTCGTTCGAGCGTGATACATTCAACATCGACGGCCCGGGAATCGTTCGAGCGACCCATGGTGGAACCCGATGCGTTCCCTGAGCCCAACCGCGTAATTCGGCTGCGCTATAAGCGTTCGAACGAGTGGATACGAAGTGGAAAGAGTGCTCGAGCACGCATATAGTGGGATACAGAATGAATATAAAGGAAATGAAGCGTTTGAGTGTGAATAGGACGTGGTATGAGTGTTCGAATGGGTGTATGAAAGTATTTGAACGTATGTATGAGGTTACTAATGGATCATATGAAAGATTCGAACGTATATTGACGCTCGAATGGCTGAGTGTGACCATTCGAGCGTGTGAAATGCGAAGTGTAAGATAGACAGTGATGAAACGAAGTGCTTGACTGTGTTTATGGGGTTTGTATCTGTATATAATAATAAATAAAGCGGGTGGTATGCTGGGACGGCTGACGCCTAAGCGCGAATCGAGCGCTACAACGTGACTATAGATAATGAGAGGATTCTCATCATTGTCACTCAAGAAGTACGTTGACGAGTTGGCAAGGTGGGGGCACGGCGTGAACTTGAAAAGAAAGTAGTTTACGATCTTGTACAACAAAGGAACCTTCGACTCCGATTGTTAGCTTATCGTCGGAGTCCTAGCGAATCAACTTTTCATCTTTCACGAGCCCATCTGACATCCTCGCACCTCACCCTGATCTCTTCAAGTCCGAACTCGACTCATCTCTTGCAGGCTTCGACCCTTACCTGCTGCAATCGCTCATCATCGAGCAGCCAGACGCGTTCAACTTCCTACATTCCGAAACTACTCTTCACCGTCAGCTCAGAGTCTGCCTCAGCATATGAAACGATGACTGCCTGCTCGAAGTCTTTCTACAATCAAGCCTCCTTGAAGTATTCATTCAAACTCGTTGGTAAATTCACACAGGCATCAGCTGTCTGACAGCTGTCAGACATTCCCTCAGACTATCGCAAAGCGGCTCAGGCAACATCTCGCTCAAAGAGTATAATCCACACCCTCCTTCATCTGCCAATCATAATGGCACCTCGGACTATTCAAGTTACGATTCTCATTCTGAGTACTACTCCATTGGCTCCAGCCATCCGTCATTGGCTTATGCATCCGTCATCTCACCGGCTGCGATCTCTGCACGCAGCTAGCCCACACAGGTTCAGTCTCCTCAGGCTCGCGCACCCAGTCCCGTTGGTGCAGGCCTTGCCATGTCGTTGCTTCCCCAAATCTCACGAAATGAGAGCTGCTCTGCTCGCCTTCTTCTGGTGTCACAGATGCCAACTCATCACAATGGCTCTCATCAAGAGTATAATCCACACCTTCCTTTGTCTGCCAATCATGACGGCACCTCGGACTACTCAAGGAGACAGAGTGCCCAATTAATTTTGGACTGGCATCTCCTCATCGGCAGATTCATTGTCCAGTACCGATCCTTCAGACTCAGAGTCTTCCGTTTCCTCATCTCCACCTTCACTATCATGTCCGTCATCTCCCATTTTGCTTTGAATGCGCTTGAGCAAAGTCTCAACTTCTTCTGCAGGTTCAACGTCCATCTCGTCATCTTCTTCATCAGAGTGGTGTACGCCCAGCTTGCTATACAAGTCTGCTGGTATGTGGTTCGCGTTCTTGGCATTGTGTGCTGTGGTGTAGCCTACTCCACTGCCTTGGTGATGCATGAATAAATCACGGTCGGCAAATCTGTACATCTATCAGTTTCAGTCCAAAGGGAGATAAGGCAATTGTGACCTACTTATTCACGTAGAACGATTCCCAGTCTGTTATAATATCGTTCGGTTCTTTGATTCGAGCTAGATAAGATGGAGACAGGAGCACATCTGTGCGTCCGTAATGGAATGCGGGAATTAAATGGGCAGCGCGAATGACGGCAGCTGGATCTACAAAACTGAACGGCGGGGACTCGTCTTCCCTTGTAACGAATCTTACGCGTTCCAATCGACAGGCATCATCGCCAAACCTATCTTCCACGGCTCGGCCGAACCAATGAACCCACAGGAAATCCAAATGACTCAGTGCCGTGTCTCCATTGCTCCTGAGCCGTGCATCGACATGATATATCCCAATCACTCGAGCGTACCAGAATGGCGATATAGACTTTGAGACAGCATCCGAGTCCCTCAATAGAAGCATGACGTCCGAAGTAATGGAGGTAGGATTAATAGAATCATGTTCCCGCTGCATATCATACGTCGTGTAGTTGATGCGTAGACGTTTGTGCTCGTACATCTTATCGTCTTTAATGATGACGTCCTCTCGATCAACAGTCGAGAACTGAAGTTCATCATCATCACAATCAAAGTTCTTCAACCAAGCAAAAATGTGATTTAATAATAATTCTTCAAAATCCTGAGCAAATGTCAGTCATATGTTATTCTGAAAAACAGCAATCTTACAATCAATGCGGGATCATAATCGTTCTGACACAACCATGATCTAATGGTATCCGTCATTCCCCTCGCTGCTATGCAGTAGCGCACATTATCATCATCTAAACCGTCATCGATGGCGTCCAGTGGAATTTTGGGTGCAGACTTGTTGAACTTTTCCACCATATGAGCAAGATTAGACTGGATGCGTTGAATTTCTGTCACTTGTCGAACAAAGTTCACGCGGTTCGTTCTTAAGTAATTTTGTCTCGACTGTTTGTGCTCAGTTTCACCCTGACGTTGCAAAGTGAGTAAATGTTGGGTCTCGAAAATGAAGAGAAGTGTCTGACAATGGAAGTGCTATATGAGTCGGTCGTCCCGAACATGAGAACGTGATGTGCGTAGTCCCCAAGGGCATGAATCTTGGACGTATTTATATTGAAGGACTTCTTCACTGTGGGACGTATCAAGTCTGCGGTATTGGTATCACCTCCCGTTGTCTTGCGGCGCGATCTGCGCAGTCGCTTCTGGGATTCCAATGGAAGTTCATCGGTCATGAAGGCAGAACATGTCTTGTCATTGAAGCTTTGCAGTGCAGTACCGAATTGCTTCGTTTCACTGTCCAATGCTGCGACTGTAGCATCAGTGTGCATATGGAGCTTTGCGAGTGCATGGATGGTTGCCGTGCGATATAGGAGTTCACAAATGATGGACCTGTGAGGTTCTGGTAGAAGTCCCTCGAACACTGGTAATGCACACTATGCAGGGAGATGTTAAGCTACTGTTTTTGTTTCTGCCTTTGCTTGCTCACCTGTAAAAGGTCTTCGAAGCTGTACGCAGTCATTTGTTTCATCTCTGATATGTTTCCTTTGTATGTTCATATCGCATCCGAAAAAGGAGGTATACATCGGACCCTACTGAGTCATGAGAAGAGCCTTCCATTTAACATTTCATCAACAAGCACTAACCTTCTGTCTAGCTCATGCACCTTGTTCAATCGAGCGTATGTGAAAGTATCAAGAATGCAAATGAGATGAGTGAAAATCTGCTGCCATACGCCGACCTCCCACTCGTGCATGACATCAACCATGAGCATGGAATGGTAATCGAAACCAAGGGGACCCAACCTTGCAGAAAAAGCATTCTAGAGACGCGTCAGAGTCTGTAAGACCTCCATATCGAACTGAGCGAACTCACTTCAACAGGCGTGAGCGATTGCGCGTCTAAAAGCCGACCGACACTTGCATTTGCAACATGCCGATGTTTATTATAGATGATGTCCCGAGCGACTTCTACTTTACGACGGCACCATGTATCGTCAACTCGAGCACGCTTGATTCGGGTTCGAGAGTCTGCGTGTTTACCCAAAGACGATATTGCACCACTCTCCATGAGACAACGGGGGCACGGGCACTTTCCTAAGTGCTTCATTGTCGCAAGCAGAACTCTGCAAGAATACTTAGTTTGTCATCTGTATGAATCAAACGATACGTACTTTTCAGGGTAATCTGCAGAGTAAGTGAAGATGTGAGGATACAAATGTCGTGTCACCCCATCACCGCAGCGGACGACCATGCCGTGTTTCCACACATGAAGAAATTTGTCATCCAGCATAGTTTTCCATACGCTGTGCATTACTTCTCACTGGCAATGTGTCTGAAGTGCATTTGACGCCGGATTTCCCTGTGCATGATGTTGAACGAAGTCATTGAAATCACCCGGAAGCTACAAACGAAATAATGAGATGAAAAGTCCAATCTTCAAGAGACAACTCACTTACAGAAGGTATATGAGCAATATGATGACATGCTCCAGACTTTCTTCACTCATACTTCGACTGGTTGCCAAACTGGAGATACGCGGGCCAGAGTTTTGTGCTGCCAAACTTTGTGGCCAACATTCCATCCGACCATAGCTGCATTGCAATGACAGCTCTTGGAAGATCGTCACCAGAGTCCTGGGGGAGACGTTGCACTTCCTCGTGTGCATCACAAAACTTCTTCGACCAATATAATTCCCCATGGACTGTCTGCTCCTCGCCTCCGTGCGGTGACTGAATCCTAAGCTCGTAAGGCTCGTAACAAAAACCTGCACTCTTCTCTTCGCTCTCGAACACGAACCGAATGACAGCAACCAACGGTCGATGAAGGAACTCGTTAATTTTGAAATCAAGGCAACTCGGTGCTTCAGGATGCAAGTGTCCAAGCGGCACGCATATCTTCAGACCACTTTGCATCCAGCCATCATGGGGGTCAAAAAACTCGTCTAGAGAGCTGTTTTGAAGCTGCTTGGTGACCTTCCATATATTCATTTCGAGAACATCTTTCGCGATGAAGTCATCCAAGCCTATTAGAGCTTGAAGCTGTTCTGCGTCCTCAAGTGTTTTAGTAAGGGACCCCGACCAAAACCATTGGTTGAAAAGAAATGAGGATAAATTCGGATGCGGGGCAAATGGATTTCCTTGCACGCCTCGATCCGCAGGCGAGGGCTCCCTATCATACACATTTCCTACAGCGGGGGCTTCCAGACAAGAGATACGTCTGAAGACCTTACACAATCCAAACTTGTTGCGTTCAGATTGGAATAGGCAGGAAGGAGTATCATCCACAGCCTCTGGGTCTCCCAAATTGGCTGCTGTTTCTTCCGTGCTAGAGTTTGCTTGAATCACAGCTGCACTGGTAGGAACATCAGGTAACACGTCCCGATAACGGGCAGGAAGTACACGTCGGCGTACAACGCGGCCGGCCGCTGATAGAGTCGGTGGGTCAGGCACAGCAAGAGGATGGCTGGGTGCACTTTCAGTGGGATTGAGGTCAGGGCCGAAGTTGGGCGCCACACCCGTATCGTCATAAGTCTCAGCGAAGGAGGCTGACTACATTTTTAAAAAAATTGAGTAATCTAGACTTAAGTGAAGAGAAGCAAGACAACACGTACTCCATGCGAGAGCTTCACCTTCTTGGCTTTCTTTCGTATCTCCTTCGCATCAAGCAATACTCGCTTCGCTTCAGCCTGAACGTAAAGACAAGCAGCTTCATGACAACTGAGGCCATTCATTCCCATGGACGTACGCAGGCACCCAGGACCACTACAACTGTACGACATTTTTTTGGACGGTGCAGAACGAGCGAGGGAAAGGGACACGGAGAATGCTTTGGGACCAGATAAGGGTGCATTTATCTCTACAGTGCGCGACCGCCTAATCATTCCATTCCTATTATGCAGCCAATAGATCTGCAATGTGCATGCCCGAGGGTTCCAAACAATGATTCCTTGACATATGCGACTGGCAAGTCCCTGGCCAGCCACGCTACCGAGATATAATGTCCGTGATTTCGCTCGCGGCTCCATCGGCCGGCGTCGACCAATAAAGCTACCGCAAAGTATGGAGATGTCAGCGAGCTGCACGTAGAAAGACAGAAGAAAGAATAGTACACACCTCTTTTTGAATCAATCGTAATATCTCACCTGACATGACAATGTATGTTCGATGCACATCCTTCACCCTATCAAAAAACAGCACCGCTAACTATAGTTTGCAGTACTGCATACTCCACCCCACCTGTCGCATGCACTAGGCTGGCAACAATGGCAGGGTTGGCTATACTATGACAGCGGTTGCTATTGAGCCTGGGAGCACTTGTTGAAAGACGAGGTGAAAGAAGGCTCGAGACAGTGAGAAATCCCGTCCTGATCCCAGAAAGCTCAGATCCCAGTATTTGCTTGATCTGGCTGTCAATGGTCAGCCAGTAAAGCAATATGATATGTTTTAGTATACGGACCTCTTTCTTGAGTTCTAGTGCTCAAACTTGTTGGGTAATGCACGAAGTCCATATCATGGCTTGCTACAACAGCTGCTGTTGTCGACTCATATCAATGGATGGGAAAACGATCCACTGGAGGATTATCTCAAAGTACTTACTCTGGAGTGAGCGGCTGAACCTCTGCGGGGGCCAGGAGCTTTGCGAGTGTCTCGTTCTTGAATCCACGTAAGTCTTTGCGATCATTATCTGGCCGTGTTGACTCGTTGTCAATGGATGGGAAAACAATCCACTGGAGGATAACATCACTGATCCCTGATGTGTCGCTGATCCTTGGTGTGTCAGTCATTCGAGTGGTATGCAGACGCTCACGCAAGTAACAAAGCCCATGAGTTATTGACTATGCAGAAAGAAAAGGAAACAATTACTTACCAAACCTGAGCGGTGGTCCATGCCGTTTCACAAGCTCAGTCTAGCAAGGTAGCATGATTGCACCTACTACTCGTAATCTGGCCGTTGAGCGTGTGCTTGGTCGTGGTCAAGTAAAAGATTGAGGACGGTTGAAGGGCTACAGTCACGGAGAATGAGATAGGGGGGAGGGAGACATCAGTGTGAGAGTCAGGCTTGCAGCAGTGGGGCCTGAGCCTAGTTGGGAGCAATTGCCGTGAGTCACACGTGCGTTCCCACGTACTCTGGCACGTGACGACTCAGTCTGAAGTCGATCATCGCCGCTGCCGCTCTCGTCGTCGACTTCAAGTTGCCTCCCACCATCAATCAACCCGTTACCACCACCCGAAGAACCCACCCGACCATCACGAAGTCCCTAAGAGTCAGCCTAGTGCATACTCATGGACATATCATCAACGGTCTGCAGTAGCAAACCGTCTTGTGTATCTCAGCGGCTACAATTCGTATTTGCTGAGCTGAAGGTCGTCGTCTTCAGGGCCCAACACTTCAAGGATTTCTCTGTGGAGAGGCAGATTGAAATTGCGAGGTGTGTCATAGAAAGTTGCTTGTTTGAATGTGCTGAAGGCTCGAACGTTTTCAAAGACATTTCAGTCCAATCCTGATTCATCCTATGTCAAGGCTTTCTCGAAGTTCTCCAAATTTCAATCCTTCGTCGACCACGTAACTTGCAACAGACCTATCTCAAGATTTCAAGCGGAGGTGATTACTCTTGGTATGGTACGAATGGTGAGAATAGCTCGTGGGGCGAAGAGCAAAGCTCGTGCCAGTGGGAGCTTGGCTCGTGGGGCAAGGAGCAAGGCTCGGGGGGCAAAGAGCAAGGCTTGGGGGGCAAAGAGCAAGGCTCAGGCCAGTGGGAGCTTCGCTCGTGAGGCAAAGAGCAAGGCTCTGGGGGCAAAGAGCAAGGCTCGGGGTGCAAGGAGCAAGGCTCGTACCAGTGGGACGGAGAGCTTGTGAAAGGAAATTTTCGAACATTCAGAAACGTCGATCAAGGCAGATCATCGTTGATCATACACGTGATTATGCGGTCACCTGATCTGGACAGATACTTGCCCAGGCAAAAATCTGTCAGTCACATTCATGCTATACTGTCACACCTTGTGACATGGCACACAAACGTCAAGAAAGCAAAGGACAACCAATGGAGGTTGATCCCCAATGCACCAAGTGCATGCTACTACAGAACGTAGCACAGAAGGTCCCAGAACTCCTGAAGACAATAGGATTAATGGACCAGGACGTCACATTACGAGCACACAAGTGGGAAGGCCAATCCCCATACTTTGAAACAGGACAGGCAATCTACTATCAAGATGCCAAGACATATAAAGTCCACATCAGTAAAGAAGAACGTGGCATGGAGAACTACAAATGGGATACAGTTATCCAATATAACAAGGAGCCACACGAAGAATGCAGGAACTGCAAGATGATGATACGAATACCTACCCCGAGTCCAGTACAAGGGAATGATGTACCAATACACATAACGACAGCACTCAAGCACTGTTGGGCATACCTCAGGGACATAAAGCATCAAGGCACGATTACGCTATACGAATTCGAGCACGTGTCACGAAGACGAACATTCAAGATCACTCTAGCCCTAGGACCACATGACCCACCATTCACAATGGAGACATGTCTCGGCGGAGCAGCCTTAACACCGAACGGACCTGACACTGAATGGCGATCCAAGAATAACCCATGGGTCCACATGGTTATCCCCAATGGATTTGAATGGGAGGAATGAACACCCGAGCGCAGCAATGCAACCCGATAGGCTATGCAGTGCCACAACCGAGGAAGATGCTTCGAGAAGCAGGGAAGTAAAGCCCCAATATAGAAGCACATGGGAGAAGCAGGGAGTTAATTAAACCGAAGCATGTGGAGAATGTGGGAGCCCGACTACCGAATCAGTGATGTACTCACCCGAGCGTGCGGGTCATGACATCACGTGACTCACACCGCAGTCTAAATTGCAGAATGCAAGAAAACCATTGGATGGAGTACATGTGCATACATCCCCACCGCAGCAGCCAAGTGCTGTGGCCACCTGAAACGTAGGAAGGAGATGGAAGGGCATCTGGTTGGACAGAACGTAAAGAAATTAGAAATTCAGTAGGCTATATAAGGCCGAGTAACTAGCACCCCAGATCCCCATTCTCTATCGCTTTTACATTCCTTTCAGAAGGTTACAGAACACTGCTACTTCTTACCTCTACCTCTACATCTATAACTACCACTGTGTAATATCCTCCTTGGTTGAATAATGAGTCCACCCCATACTGGGTTGAGGATTTGTCCCAAGTTGAATAAGGATTGACTTTGATTGAGTAGACCCTCAGCTACGCCACGCTTAGAAGGTTCCTCTCATTGTCCACAGAACCAAGTCTGGTTGAGTGCATCTTGGCTATGCCAAGCCTTGCAGTTTGCCTCCTAGACAACATCGCAGCATAACCAAACGTCTCTCGACCCTCTAGGGCATTACCTCCCCTATCTGCTGTAACTAAGTGCTTTCAATACCAACCTCAGGTTCTACCTGATAAGGGCAGCGAAGGAGAAGCTGGTTACAGGATCGGTCAAAGATAAGTAAAGTCGTCTCGGTAACACACCACTCAGAGGACCATACAGTCCGGAAGGCAACACCTTTGTGGTTAAAGAATTGGAATATTCGCCCGACCCTAACAGCTTGGCTCATGGAGCAATGAGCCTGGCTCGTGGGGCGATGAGCCTGGCTCGTGGGGTGATGAGTGTCATTCGAGGAGCGAAGGACAACAACAGAATTCCTTACCTTTGAAAAAGACACATGATCTCTGTACGTTTGCGAGCTGCTGATTCTGAAATGCATTCTAAAGTATTCGCACACAGATGAGAGTGTATACCCAGTATGAGCCCTAGATGCCTGAGTTTTGGCGGATATGCAGTATAACAAGAACATCATCTCGAGTCCGAATGCAAACTGGGTACCGCAATACCCAATAGTGAATGAGAAACTTGGTGTTCTCAAACATGTCGATGGCTTTTGGGGAGGTCACGAATACAGCCGATGGCCCCAATTTTTCTCAAAAACTTCCATCCATCACGCTTGCATCCCATTCGATGTGAATAACACCACGGGTAGCTTTGTGCGCCTTTGTTCTCTCGTTGTAGACATTCCTTTGTACGATCCCAAAGAGTCTGAGGACTTTACGGAGGTCCTCCTGCTCAACGAGGATGGTAACAAGGAGCACTGGCACGACAACAAACTGCAGATGCAAGTCGGCCGGTTGCATCGAGAACTTATTGACAATTTGAAAACTGCACTGCTCTTGATAGCGGTGAAAATGCGAACTAGTGGCTCGATACGCAGGCAAGAAGGGTCTGATGACGGAATGGACAAGACATACAGGCGGTGCTTGCAAGTGGGCCAGTTTGGAGTCGAGCGCCTTCACCTCCTGAAAAGCAGCTGGCGGCAGACATTGTTCACTGTACGTGACATCCAGCGCTCCATTCTCGAACTGCATGGGCTGCATACGTACCTCGATGTTGTGCTGCCGCGCATCAAGTCAAAGCAATCCTATGAAACAGAGATCCTGCCTGTTTGCAGCGCATTCACTACCAAGCCCTCTGTTGTCAACCACCTCTATCGGATCGGTATACCTGTGTGGTTCATTTGTCAGCATGAACAGTTAGATGGAAAAATTTTTGCCATCCGGGATTGTGTTCCATGGTCGAAGTACGTTGAAAGCAGCTTATTCCAATTTAAAGGAAGGCCTCTTCACGACAGCTTTAGCTTTCAACTGGATGCGCATTTGTGAGATCTGTCAAGGAGTCAGTTCATGGTGGAAGACGACATCAGCGAGCTCCTCGAGCAAATGTATGGCTTTCAGAATCATCAACCCGGAGCTCCCGCTTTCAGTCATCCTTCGTCATCGTCGTCTGCTATGAAACACACTCAGGCTCCTCCTTCAATACCTTTGTCTTCAGTCCCTTCCACTGACGCAGCGTCCCGGGTGAACGTACCTTCAAAGAAGAAGAAGAGCTTCAAGAAGAGGGCCGAGAAAGAAAAGGCGGAGAACAAGGGGAAGCAGAAGGCGCAAAGCGAGCCTTACATTAACTATGCTTGTATCCTCCACATACCGAACAGAGTTGATGGTCGACCGGACCTGCCTTCGTACCACAAGGTCGTGTTGGGCAGTCTGACGAAACTCGGCACCATAGGCCAGAACAAGACCCACACTGCACTCTACCCACTCCCTCCACCTTTCCTGCTCATCCACCCCAGCACAGAAAAGACAGCAGATCTTTATCTCAACTACATCCATATACGGCCTACATTGATTGATATGCTCCTCAAAGGCGGCATCTTCAACAAGTCAATATGGCGCAGGCTGCGAGACTGGAAGACCATCGTGCACAGCGACTACATGAAGTCCATGCCGCTCCCACCGAACACCGCCGATCCATTCGTAGAGCGCATCTACAACAGGATGCCTTCAGTACTAGATGCCAGTCCATCCAGACAGGCTGCCAGTCACATCTCTCTCTCTTCGCATGATCGTGACACGCCAGACGCGAGCGACTTGCCTCCCGCAAAACGGCAACGAATTTCTGACAAGGTGACCATCAAGGTCGTGTTCGGCGTCGAGCGCCACTTGGAGCCGTTCGATCGAACTAAGCAGCAGGTATGGTGCGGTAAATCCATCTCAATGGACTGCATAGGCCACAACAAGGTCCTTCGAATGGAAGTCCAGTGGGAACTTTCCGAGCTTTTATTCTGGTACGAGCTGTATGTGCTCGATCAACTGATCCTGCTGCGCGAACGCATGACAATGGACGAGCATCGGCAACGGAATGCTCTATTGAGCCGCATCTATCTCGGCACCACCGACAGCTCGACCACTGTCATTCCTGACATACGGAAGCCGATAAGGGAGTACTGGGGAGAACAATTGGACGACGGCTCTGTCGAGGCCCTTTTCCTCATTCTGAAGGTGTGGCCTGGCTTCCCCACGAGCATAGGTGCCAGTGTGAAGGACTTCTGTCCCTTGATCTCATTCTACGTTGAGACCTTCATTCGATATTTCAATCGCATTCCCTCTATGCACTGTAACGTTCCCGTCTCGCTGCTGTAGCATCACTCATTATTGGATAGGATACATTGTAATTATACGGCATAGTTCTTCATGTATTTAATGCAATTGTAGTTATATGACATATGACATAGTTCTTCAGGTATTTAATGCAATTATACTTTCCGTGTAATACTTGCAGAGATGCTTATAAGCATTGTATATAACCACCAAAGTCTTGCACAAGTATATGAGACGCTCGCAAAACTTACGCCTTGCTTATTATGGAAGTGACAGACTTTCCAGCACATTACATTTGCATGAAACATATGTACAACTATTTCATGCCCTTATATCCTTGTGGAAAGTCTTAAATTACCCTTACAACCTTGCACAATTATTATGCACGCTTATAAGCCTTTAGGAAGCCTTGTCATCCCATTAAAGCTACATATAACCTAATTTAGTCTGGTCCGATCATTACTGCATCATTATCATTCCCAAAAGCGTATATCATTTGATGCAAAATTTTGTGATGACGTGGCTGCTGCTTTTTCATTTGAAAATTGAAGAACACAAAAAGTTATTGGCACTGATCATGTCACTGATCTCTGTCACAAGCAACGACGTATTCAAATTGGCACTTGCGCACCTATCTTTGTACGGATTGTCGAACACTCACTAGCAGACCTGAATAGAAGGTTTGAGAGACAGGAGGCTGTCACTTCACAATCCTCAACTGTCGACTGCGCAACACTATCAAGTTGGACCCTGTCGTTCGCTGGAGAGATCAAGTCTGCTAGCTCGGTGCTGTCCTGGCTTGTCTATATGCGTCGCTCTGGACAGGATGGGAGCGTAAAGTGACGCGACACCTATGCCCACCGAACGCCTTCTATGCAGTGACTGCGTCCGTGATGCTCACATTCGGTATAGCACAAGAGATGGCTAGATTTGGTCTACGTATAAGAGCTCGGTCGTACGGTCATATCGGTAAGACCGCCAGCTCTCTTGCTCCTCTTCGTTATCTCTCTCGTCTCGGGAAGACCAGCATGTGCGACTCCAAAGAATTCGCCGCTAATGACGCCGACGTTGTGCTGCAGACCAGCGACGGCGTGCAGTTCGGCGTGTACCGCTGTATATTGGCGGAGTCCTCTCCGTTTTTCAAGGATATGTTCTCCTTACCGCAGGCCGGCACAGGAGACGACGATGCAGCGCCTGTCGTCAAGGTTTCTGAGAGCGCCGAAGTCATGGAAGCTCTGCTGAAGCTGATTTATCCCGGAGTGGATCCCGAGATAAAGACACTCGACGAGCTGTCGGTCCTGATCGCGGCCGCAATGAAATACGACATGTTGCGGGCCAACGAGACGTTACGCCGCCTTCTGGTCTCTCCGTCGTTTGTCGAGAAGGAGCCAGCGAGGGTGTATGCCATCGCATGCCGTCACGACCTCGAGCACGAAGCGCGTATCGCATCCACTTATACGCTCCGAATCAACGTGCTCGACAGCCCGCTCTCTGAAGACCTCAAATACATTACAGCGTGGTCTTACCACCGGCTGCTCGATCTGCACCGTCGTCGTGCCGAGGCGGCGCTGCGCGTGTTGGACGGTGCGGAGCTCGACGACGTGAAGTGCATGCAGTGCAACGCGGCGCACTACGGCGGGCTGTGCCCGCCACGTTGGTGGACGGAATTTCTGGGCCGCGCCCGGGAGGAGCTGCGCGTGCGTCCGACGACGGATGTGGTGTTTTCGATGGCGTTCCTTGCGGAATCGGGGCGCACAGGGTGCCAGCGGTGTGCGTTCTCGATCCTTGAATCGCATGCGTTTCTTGACCGATTGAAGAAGCGTATCGACATGCTTCCGTCGACGATTTAGACTTTGTCTGTGCCCTTGCTATATGTTGGATGCGCTTGATCTTATGGCATTCACGACACCTCGCATCTTCCTGACCGTATCGATTGTATCCTTTCTTTTTCCTTACTCAATTGCTGTAGGCTGGCTTTGTAGCATAGAGTTATTATTTTGAGTTTCACGCCATGTTTATCCATGTTTATAGTTACCGCCGTACCGCGTTTATCCGTCTGCGAGTCCGGAAGTGCACATGCCATGCATAAGTACTGCTCAGCGAGCTCCGATGCACCGACAACTTCCTCTGTTGCTACCACCACAGACGTCGACGAAAAATGAGTCCGCAACTCGCTACATTCAAGTCACCCGCTGTCGAAAATGAGCCCATGGTGAGCCCCTCTGAGATATCTACCGTATCGCGCGCCGAGATGCTGACCGTCGATTAGAGGAGCTATGCGCCTGGCTCGGATGAGCGCCGTGGGCTCGAGGCGGCGCTGAGGCAGTTAGAACAAGAGTTGCCCTTCGAAGTACCGTGCGTCATTAACGGAAAGCCCGTTCGTCGCACTTTTCTCCTCGCGATATGCGCTTCGCTCCTAACACGCATCTCGTCCTACGGATAGGTGAAGACCGGCAAGCTCGCGAAGCAGCCGATCCCCAGCTCGCACGCACAGCATCTGTGCGAGTACCATGAGGCGGACGAGGCGACCGTCGCGGCCGCCATCGACGGTGCGCTCGCCGCGAAGGCGTCATGGGAAGCGCTCCCCTGGGCAGACCGCGCGGCGATTTTCCTCAAGGCTGCGGATCTCGTCTCGGGAAAGTACCGCTATAAGCTTATGGCGGCGACGATGCTCGGCCAGGGCAAGAACGCGTGGCAGGCGGAGATCGATGCTGCTGCTGAGGTGCGTTTCGGTTTCCTTCTCCCTCTCCTTATTGGATCGATTTGCGGTGTATTTTTTTGTGGTATGATGCTTATGCGGATGTGTGTATAGCTTTCGGACTTCTTCCGATTTGGAGTCAAGTATGTTGAGGAGCTGTACCAGCAGCAGCCTATCAAAAACTCGAAGGGCGCGTGGAAGTGCGCGTTGTTTCTATGTAATTAAGTGCGCCTCTTACGAACTAACGCCACTATCTAGTCGCGTAGAGTACCGACCTCTGGAAGGCTTCGTCCTCGCTGTCTCGCCATTCAACTTCACCGCCATCGGCGGTAACCTCGTCGGAGGTTCGTTCACTCCCCATACCTCTCTGACCTAGTTTCTGGATTCATTCTATCTCCATAGCCCCTGCTCTAGTCGGCAATGTCGTTGTATGGAAGCCTTCGCCCATGGCGACATACGCAAACTATATCACCTACCAAATCCTCGTCGAAGCAGGCATCCCGCCTGGCGTCATCCAATTCACACCTGGGCCGCCGCCCGAGGTCGTGCAGCAGTGTATCTCGCACCGCGAGTTCGCGGCCCTCCACTTCACGGGCAGCACGCACGTCTTCCGCAGTCTCTGGAAGAACATCGCCGCGAACCTGGACAATTACAGGGGGTACCCACGCATTGTTGGCGAGACGGGTAAGTGCACTGATTTGGGAGTTTGAAGAAACTTTCTGCTGATCGCGATTTTTGCGATTGGTCTCGATAGGCGGGAAGAACTTCCATGTTGTGCACGAGTCTGCGGATCTTACGAACGCGGTGATGCAGTCTGTTCGTGGTGCTTTCGAGTATCAAGGTATGCATTGATATTCAGTAATAATTGCTAGTCCTAATGTCTCTATGCTATCTAGGCCAGAAATGTTCCGCTCTTTCCCGTCTCTACGTCTCGTCTTCACTCTGGGCAAACGGCTTCAAGGACAAGCTTTTGCAAGAAGTTGCGAAGATTAAGGTTGGATCGATCACCGACTTCTCGAACTTCATGGGTCCCGTCATGTGCGTCTCTTTCTCACTCTCACTTCATTTCCGATCATCCGTGAATAGGAGCTGAGTATTCTGGTCTTGTATTGCAGTGGACGTCCCGCGTTCGATAAGGTGACGGGATACATCCAGAAGGCAAAAGATGCGGGTGGAGAAATCCTTGTTGGAGGAAGCGGTAAGTTATTTAGATATATTGAACTATTCGTGGAGTTCTGAGAATTCTATCGATGACTAGCTGACGATTCTACGGGATATTTCATTCAACCTACGGTGATCCTGAGCAAGGACCCGAAGTCCATTACCTTAGTCGAGGAAGTCTTCGGGCCTGTGCTCTCGGTGCGCCTCCTGCTACGTATAGTTGTATGCTGTATACTTAACACACAGTTTCACAGGTCTATGTCTTTGACGACAAGGACTTTGATGCGACCCTCGACCTCGTCGATTCCACGACCACCTATGGCCTCACTGGCTCCATGTAAGTCCCTTTTCCCCTTCACTCTTCGCTATCGCCGACTATTTGTTCACCATACTCTTGCCAGCTTCGCTTCCGACCGCAGCGCTCTCGTACGCGCGACGGACCGGCTGCGCAACGCGGCAGGTAACGTCTACTACAACGAGAAGTGCACGGGTGCGGTCGTCGGGCAGCAGCCGTTCGGCGGTGCGCGCGCGAGCGGGACGAACGACAAGGCGGGCAGTATGGGTCTGTTCTACCGCTTCGTCTCCGCGCGCAGCATCAAGGAGAACTTCATCGGCCTCGAGGAGGTCACGTACCCGTCGAACTTGGTGTAGGGCTACAATACTAATGGAGGACACGGAATGGAAAATAGGAATCCCGGAGTGATTGTAAGAGACCGAAACTTGAAATGTACCGAAGTTCTTTTGGTATGCAGGGCAAGAATAAGCAATGTTGCTTTGAGAAGACTCGTGTCTGAGGTCACGTAAAGTGTGTAAGAATCTTCCACGATGTTGGTGGTCTACTTTGTTTCTTCGGGTCCCAGTAGACGGCAAGTTATCTTTATGCTACGCTATCGTGTCCGGCGCGGCTGCTTAGTGTCGGGCTGTCTTAAGTATTCGGCATCTCAGTCAGACGATTCGTACATAAATTTAAATACTTTATTGATGTTATCGATAGTATAGGAGACCATCATGCCAGTAAATCCTATTTGAGCAAGGCCAGATCGCGTCACTGGACAAGCAAACGTTTCCTATGATTCCTATCATTTCTTCGCTCAATGGCTGATAATAACAATTTCCCTTCCCTTCTCGTCAACATGATTCATCTCGTCTGTGAGTCCGTGCCAAACGTGTCGACAAGCAAATATTACATACATATAAGCAGCCTAAGGCTATACTTCTACCGATTAGTAAAGGTCAAAAATAAAGCAAAAATTCTGGACAGCAATAAATTACATGACCACCGCAGGGCTCGAACCTGCAATCTCCTGATAAGCTACAGCATCGTAGTCAGACGCGATACCATTTCGCCAGGCGGCCACAATTATAAATAAAAAGTACAGTAAGTAGTACATACTTTCTATGTTTCTTAACTCCCGAGGCCATCTCTCTGACCACTTCCAAATTTCAATCTGAAAGAGATATCCTAGGGTCAGTTTCTAAATTTGAAAAAAAATAGGCATTGCCATCGGGACATTACATACTTCACTATCATAGACTTTTTCAACTAACATCACGGCACATTCTTGCGGCGACCTCGACTTTCAGGTTGGATCGGACGCATCAGTTCAGCTATAAGTTGCGGAGGCACCTTTTTCCACCCATAGTATATCGGATATTGGGACCCTCTTCGTACCTCATGCTTCCCCCGCTTGCTGCTCGGTGTCGGATGTCGGCGCTGCACAAATAATTCGGAGTCGTCCTCCAAATAAGACGAATCCCGACGGCTCGTCTAGGTTTATCTGAAGGCACTGCTCAATCCTAGGTACCATCGGATTTGCATGCAGATCCAGATCGCCGACGGTGAGTATCACACGGAATGGAAGCTAATCCAAGCACAGGTTTGTGCACTACAACTAGTACAAGATATGTCTCGTATTGCCCATTTCGGGTTTCAGTTGTGTCCCGAATATCGTGAGTTTGTCTGTGATAATTTCCGACATGTTTATTGTGTGCTTGCGCCTTCCTTCTTTTTCTACAATGACCGATGTCGATTAGTACTAGTAGGCTCAGAAGGAGGGACAGAGACTGGACACTGCGAAAGACAAATATTCTGAATTTTACCAAAGCCCGGTTGCTTTCGAGGTCATATTCTATCGGGAGACCAATGTCTGAATAACAAATTACAACATCCGGATCAAACAGTGTGGTACTCCTACTTTGAGGCGCTGCTCCGCGTGTACAACATGTCGTCAGTGCGCCGGGTAGAGTTCACCGAGCCCATCGCCGAGAGCTCCGGATGCCCGCGCCTACCTGAGGTACAGGTATATTTCTCTTAAAAGCAGCATTCTAATAACGCCATGACTCCCTCCCCATCAGACATAGTCAGCACTATCTGACTCTGAAGAGATTTCATTACGGACCGCTCACTATCTGTAACTGACAACAGGTACTCTGTGCCGCCCACAAGGTCACTGCATAATCTGCAGATTTTCCGCGGGAAATCTCGAGGCCTTATACGCACTAAGCTGCTCGGAAACCAGGTGTAGAGGAGTCCAGAAAATCAAATTATATGCAATGAGATCAGATGGTGGGGAGAGGTGATAGTCCGCCAGTTATTCACTTGGATTCTAGATTAACGTGCTAATATATTTGAACAGCGTACGGGGATTAAACAAGCATCTGGGACAGTGATTAGATAGGCTTTTCAGCCTTTTAGACTCTACTTTCGAGGCGATCCGGCCCTCTCTTCACCGAACCGAACGGCATTCTAGTATTAGGTCCGCTAGGACAGGGCGGAGTGTGCCCACCCAGGCTTCACGCTTAGCGTAGCCCGACGAACATCTTGCCTTGCATCATGACGATGGCAATGACGATGCAGTTCAGCATCTCGGTCGATAGCCCGTTCGCAACAACTTTGAGCTCAACACCGTAGCTGTTGTACACGAATCCCAAGATTTGCGCCATATTATTGGCAGGATGGATCTAGGAAGATCGAAAAAGGCGCGTCAAGTAACAGGTCCGGTTCGGAGAGGGAATTTTTAAGCTCACGTAAAATCCTTTCTGGTCGTATGTCCAGGCAAACTCGCGTCCCTCGACTATCATTACTTTGATTCTACAATTTGAGTCCATCATTAATCATCACTACCACGAGAACAAGCAAGAGTTCCTACCTCCGTCCTTGCGCATCACGCGACTCACGCAAGTACTCGGAAGCACGGAAGGTTCGTCCACCGCGCTCGACGGTTGGCTCTATGCCTGTCCAGCAGAGCGTCGCCAGGTTGCCCTGCGGCACGGATATATACGAGTGCGTGTTGTTCGTGCGGATGCGGTAGCACGCACGGTAGTTTGGGCCTACGAACGCCAGGTTTGTCTGGTTCCCAGACGCCATGAAGCGAAAAGTAATCGGCGCTCCTAGGAGGCCCGGCGGCAGGGCTCCTGGCGTCGCAGCGAGAGGGAGTACCCCGAATGCAGTTTGCGCAGGGACCCAGCGGCCAGTGGATCCTCCACTCCCAGAGGAGCCGGACGAGTGCGATGAGCCGGGGGTGAAGGAACCGTCATTGGGCCAAGAATTCTCAGCATCCCAACCGCCTTGGATGAACGGGTTGCTGTGTGTCAAGGACGGGTTCGACATGCTGGGCTACCAAGTAGAAGATAGGAATCGAGGAGCAGCTGCGAGATTTCTGAGCGGTTGACGATGCATTTTCAGAGTTTTCGAGAGCCTTCTTATACGCATCCCAGTTATTTTGTTATTCACGGTCCTGAGTCGGTATTGCTGAAGATTGGTATTGACCAGTAAGCTGTTCAGGGCCCCTCGTATGACTAGCAAAAAGCGGTAAAACAGATACTTAGCGATGTGATCAACAGAGTAGACTGCACCCAACTAGCAGCATATTCGCGGGCTCGGAGAACGGAAGGCAGGGTTATGCCTGATGCGAATGACATCGCTCTCCGTACCCAGCGTCTATTGGAACCTAGGCGCTAGCTTTTCCAGAAGCTAATCGGAAGTCTACGACGTCCGTACTCTCCGTATCTCATATATTCCAGCTATAGAGAAACAGATTTCCTATCATGGGTATTTGGATTCAGTACACACGTGTATGCATGCATCGTTTGGACCCACAAACCGTAAGCGCAGCGGAATCTTCGATATACTTTTCGTTTTCAGATTTGCTATGACCTGTGATAATTTGGGAGTCATTTTGAATCAGGTTGTCCCGTAGAAAGATTCTCCAACTGAAAATACCTATTGCCTTGTTTCGGTGATTTGAGCTCGCGCTTCAGAATGATCATTCCGAGACGGGCAGACCAGGCAATAGCTCGGGCGCCGCTTGCGGTGGGGATAGGATCTTAACGCCAGGTGAATATTTCGCATTATCTTTGACTAAAGACAAACTCACAATTCAAATTCACCCCTCTAGCGTAAGTCCGCTCTCGCTCAAAGATTTTCTCCGACTGCAGATTTGAGATTCTTCAGCTGTTTTCAAATTTAAATGCTGAAGGAAAAAGTACCTGCATTGAAAAGACCTCATTGCTTGGACAAATTCGAGTGAAAGGAAGCACGGAACTGAGACTAAAAGGAACGGAGGCCTGGACGGACAAAGCCGCTTAGCATCGTATACAGGTTCGTCGTGATCAATATCCTCACCTGCTACTTGAAGAGTGTGTCCTAACAAGTGTTCTGCCGACAGTGTGTGTTGTAGATCGGAGTCTCGCTCAGCTAAACGGAGTTTGACAAGAGATCACATGGAGTCAGTAAATGTGTTAGGTCCACCACTTGCCAGCGCATACACCTTGCTGTCGTAACTCACAGTTTGAGAGTCGAAACGTAACGAGTCGCACCGCTGCTACTGGTAGCTCTGCCAGCATCAGCATCAGCGGAGACGCACCAACAAGGTAAGTGATCGACAAGTAAATCGCATCGACGATAAGCCTGACACCGCGGTCGGCTCTCGCTGTCTCGAATAATAGGCGGGAATGAAGCTGAGATTTCGCTGACGCACCCATGCGCCAACGGAGTGATATGCCAGATTTTATGGCCGTGTTCTAAGTTTGGGACAGGCCGGAAGGAGCTCCTGTGCACTAGCATCGCCCCCACCTTATGGCAAAAAATGACGGACAGAGATTCAGAGGTGTGCTTGCACGTAATCGGGACTGTTTAAAAGTTCGAGTTGAGCACTAGAATATACCCAGATGCAAGCGTGCGCGGTGCTTACCAAAGGGACCGGTTTTTAGATGGCCAAGTCCTCGCTGCACGCTGCAGACTCACGACGTAAGCTCGTTAGGAATCCAGAAGCAATTGGATCGCATGTCGACAGTAGATGTGCCGTTGACCCTGATGTTCAGCGTCTAATTGCCATCCGTATCGTCGGGAGGCAGAGAGTGCTTTATATTATCCTAGTAAAACGGCGAGTATTGAAGTCGACGACGCTCAGGCGCTCTGACAGCGACCGTAGGGGAGATCGTTAAGTCCTCGGTAAGGTGACATCAAGGTTGAAATTTGCTTACTTGACGTAGCGATTCCCAAGGAATATGTAACATGCCACGGTAGAGGTCTTCTCCGATATTCCCGAATGCTTAAGTTCGTTAAGTGCTATTTGCACCTGCAAGAACGAAGGAATGTTTCACTGCAAAGTGCAATCCTTGAGAGGAGGCAGTAGTTGGAAGAAGAAAGCAACAGAGCTTTCAGAATAGGAGAGCCTTCCCGGAGATAGCCATAAGTGTTTCAACCTTCGTCATAATGCTTGTCAGCGGCCAAGCGGCCATTCTGGTCGACAGTGATTACCCGCTCATGTCTTAATGACCAATGCCAAAATTTATCTACAGATGGTACCACCATAACTTGAATAGTTGGCCCCAAATAGCATCACGAAGCGCGCAGGCATACAAATAAAATAGAGAATCAGCTCGAAGACAGAAACAAGGCTCATGTTTGACCTTGAAACGAGCCTAAAAGGCATTACATCGCACCGAGTCAGAGATGCGGGGAGGACCAAGAGACACAGATATCTGTTTTTAAGGTTTTCTAAAACGTTATACTCGATACAGAAGCTTGAACTTGGGGAAACCCTCTAACAGCGGTTGTCGGTCATCCCGGAGATGCCACAGCTCTTTTAAAGACGATTCAAGATATGTGGCCTTCCGTCGACTGGAATGATCACAATAATACTTGGGCGTCTACTTGAATGGTGTGCAAGATGAAACTGGGTAGAGCCAGATGGTGAATCAAGCACAGGAGCAGTCATCTGAGTACGGATGAGTCGAAGCAAACAGACGCGTCGCGTGAGATTTTGAATGCACGTGATTGCCTAGGTCAAAGGACGATTGCGCTTGCTTACTCATCGCTTTAACTTATCTTCCCCTACCATCGCCATCCGCGCCGCAGAGCTCACGAGGGTCGGACGAGCAGAAACGAGGACAGAGGACGAGGGAAGTGTGTGCGAGGTTTGATTACGTAGTTGTCTGGGATCGGGACTAAGGAAGAGAAGGAAAGAACAGTGATGTCTTTTCCAGCTTCGAGGAAGAACTGCTACAAGTGCGGAAATCGTGCGTAGTCGTCTACATGCTCCAGAAGTCGTGCTCAAAATATTCACCTTTTTTTGCTAGTGGGACACATTGCCGAAAATTGCACCTCGGAGGAGCGTCTTTGCTACAACTGTCGCCAGCCAGGTCATGAGGCCTCAGCGTGCCCGGAGGAGCGGTCGGTCGACAAGAAGCAATGCTACTTCTGTAAAGGAGTCGGCCATATCCAGTCCGAATGCCCTACTCTGAGGTTGCAAGGGAACAACCAGAAGTGCTACGTACGTCCTCATCTAAGACTTGTATGGAGGCATAGATAGGTCGCTTATATGCGTCTGTCGTGTAACCTGATCTCAGAGCTGCGGTCGCTTCGGTCATATCGCTCGTGTTTGCCCAGTCGGTGCGGGAGGTTTTACAGCGCGTGCGCCCGCTGCGGGCCGTTCGTTGAACACCGCGACCCTCCCGCCAGTGAGGTGTTTCCGCTGCGGTGGATATAACCACATGTCTAAGCGAGTCGACTTGTCCTTCACCATTGGACCCAAAGCTTAACTTCTATTCCAGGGACTGCCTTGCTCCTCCCGGAACGAGCATCAGTGACCAAGTCATTGTGGCAACCGGGCCTGCGGCCAATCCCAACAGAAGCAAGACTTGCTACAAATGCCAGCACGCAGGCCACGTGCGTAGCTCTACCTCACAATCTCTGAAAATAACATGTTAACACCAAGACCAGATTGCGAGGGAGTGTCCGGAAAACGCGGAGGTCGTTGTCTAGATTTACCTCCCATTAGCGGCCCATTGGTGCAGATGAAGCGCAGGGCTTGCAAATTTCAAAATTTGATATGCTGCTCGATTTGATTTACGTATGGCTTGCTAAACTTTCGAGTGTTACAATCTTTGTACGAGTTGCGTTGAAGGTCTGATTTAATTTCATTTATTTCTGTGGTTCGCAGAAAGACTTTCAATATGACAATGCTCCATAAAAACGAATCATCTGCGTCCTCTAGAATAAAACGTACCTACATGATGGCGTCAATATTGGCGAGCTGAAGTACCTAGGCCTGTGATCCTTTTGTAAGGCGGAGGTTGCCAAAAACTTCTGTACATTCAATGTCGTTCAAGGTCGACCGTCGAGAATTGCTCTATGCAGATGTCAAAGCATAAACATGTTATAAGCTACCTACCATCTACAATTACGTCTATGAACGGAATGTCGCATGTATCATACCCACAATACTGTAGTTCGCTGCAGATGTCCAGCCTTTATCTCACCGAAACAGTGTAGTCGACGATGGTATGCATTCAAGCATATAATCAATCGCCGCGCAAATAGACGAGCGAACCCGCAGCCTTCCTCGCACGATTCATGAACGCTAGTCCCTCTCGCTCCTCAGGGATCTCCTCAACAAGGATAATCTCCGCACTATTCTTCTCCAGTGTCAAAAGCCCGTCGAAAAGGCGCGCAGCGCTCGTTGCAGGGTCTGCGCGCGGTCCGAGCGGGAAGTGCGTGACCGAGAAGCTCCCTGAGGCCAGTTGGCGGAGGAGCGGCGAGTCGGATGGGGCGAGCAGCCCGAATTTAGGACTTGCACTGGACTGGGGCTGCATATGTGCTTCGACGAGCGAGGCGAGTGCGTCAGAGAAGGAAGTGGATGTCTCGCTGCCCGGAGGCTTCGAGGTAGTCATAAGCAGTACAACTGGCACAGATGGAGAATAGTGCCGGTACTTCATCCCAGGCGTGGTAGGTGCACTCTCCATCTCCGTATCCTCGTAATCTCGTCGGTGCACGAGCACCTTCGGCCTCGCTTCCTCCTCCAAGTCTGAAGTATCCACAAGTCGCTTTAGCTCCTCGACAGTGACGCCACCGGGCCTCAGCACGCGCAAGTTCCCATCTGCCCCGAGCCCATCGACAACAGTACTCTCCACGCCGACAGGGCAGGCCCCGCCATCGAGAATCAGACGCAGCCGCCCCGTCGCGCCGAGGTCGCTCGACACATGCTCCGCACGCGTCGCACTGGGCTTTCCCGACGAGTTCGCGCTCGGCGCCGCGAGCGGTGTCCCCGCGAGTGCGATCAGCGCCCGCGCGACCGGATGCGCGGGCATGCGCACCGCGACGCTCGGGTGGCCCGCCGTCACGGCGAGCGGGATGATCGCCGGGTCCGCAGGGAAAAGCAGCGTGAGCGGGCCAGGCCAGAATTCGGACACCAGCGCGCGATACACGGGCGGGAGAGCATACCCCTGCGGGAGGATGCGATGGAGCATCGGGAGAGAGGAGATATGCACGATGAGCGGGTTGTCCTGCGGGCGGCCCTTCGTGGAGAATATGCGCGACACGGCGGTGGGGGAGAGCGCGTTGGCGCCGAGGCCGTAGACTGTCTCTGTTGGAAATGCCACTACGTCTTCGAGGTCTACGAGATGGCGCGCTGCTAGCTTGAGCGCATCCAGCGTCCTCGCCGATGATACCTCCGGTAGGTCGGGTGAATCCAGAGACGTGGGGAATGTGATCGATGCGAGATCACACTGTAACACTTGTACGCTCGACTCGGGTGACATAGTGGGCATTTTTGATAATACAGAGTGCTGGGAAGAAGGCAATTTGAAGAAATTGTACAAATGTCGAGGAGTCAGAACCTTGAGCAGTGCGTTCATCCAATGCACATGGTAAATGAAGAAAGATCACGATTTTCCTTCAGAGATAGATAGCAACTAAATCTCAGTAATGTATCGTACGCATTTTTCAGAGTGTTTGTGGCTGCAAGGTGGACGGGAGCAGCACTGACGAGTGAACGTTGCGTGTTTTGGTGGTTGATCGGAGTCGAGTCAAAATTTCGTCGATCTCCGAAAGCGGGCAGCGAGAAACTTGTGAAATCTCTGACTTGCGTCTCGCTGCACGCTCATTTACTCTCAACAATGGCAAGAAAAGACAAACAGCATATCAACGAACTCAGTACAGATGACCTTCTACGACGTATCGAAGACCCGGAACCACGGAGCAAACGACGCAGATTACAAGCTGAAGATGAGCCAGGAGAGGACGAGTCGTTTACTGGCTTCGACGAGACCGACGAGGACCGCAAGCACGTAGCTGGACCTTCAAGTCTGAATAGTGTATCTGACGACAATGATGAATCCGACGGCTTAGAAGACGGAGGTTCAGGGAATGATAATGAGGAGGAGGATGAGGAAGATGAAAGGGCGAGGGCTGCGGTACGCACGCAGCTTACTGGTAGCGTTCCAGCCGTCGAAGCGTCGTCTCGAATGCATCTACCTGCAACAGCCCGAGTACTAGAGAAGAAGCCACTGCCAAACTCTTCAGCGCCAGAGTCTCCAGCATCTTTCGCAGACCTCGGAGCGTCCAAAGCTCTCGTAGCTTCCCTCGCGAGCATGTCTATTCGCTCGCCGACGGAAGTCCAGGCAGCGTGTATTCCTCCATTACTAGACGGTAGTTTTATTTTTCTTCTCTTTCCTTGCATGCTTTAAACCTTATCAAACTTATGAAGGCAGAGACTGTGTTGGAAATGCCAAGACAGGTTCGGGAAAGACCATCGCGTTCGCGCTCCCTATACTACAAAAGCTGTCCGTCGACCCGTACGGAATTTATGCTCTGGTATTAACACCCACTCGGTAAGTTTTCATTCCTTCTCACTCTGTCATAACTTCATTGAAGCTTTTCTAGAGAGCTCGCCTTCCAGATATCTGAGCAATTCGCTGTTCTGGGCGCACCGTTCAACATCCAGACGGCCGTCATTGTCGGCGGCATGGACATGATCGCGCAGGCCATCGAGCTAAACAACCGGCCACATGTTGTGGTCGCGACGCCTGGGCGTATAGTCGACCATCTTAGGAGTTCAAGTGGCGAGTGGGATTTGTCGCGAGTCAAGTTCCTCGTGAGTCAGTTCCACGGTCGCCTTTACTTAGCAGTCTTCTGATTATCTTTTGTAGGTACTTGATGAGGCCGATCGTCTACTCACGCCGACCTTTGCTCCGGAACTGGCTCATTTATTTAATGTACTTCCGAAAGAGAGGCAGACTTGTCTCTTTACAGCGACAATGACCGAGTCCATCGAAGCCTTGATCACAACCCCTCCTCGTCCGGGGAAGCAAAAGCCATTCGTGCATAGAATGTCTACTGCGTAAGTGGTCAATAATGTTCCTTGATGACTTCGAGTTGATTTTTTTTCCCCATCGAATATAGGGTAGAAACAGTCGAAACGCTCGAACAGTGCTACATCCTTGTTCCTTCGCATGTTCGCGAGCCCTACCTGTTCCATCTCCTCTGTAACCCTCCCGACAGCATCGTGCACCTCCGGCAAGCGCCACCAGAACCCGTCAAGCGATCCAAAAAGTCCAAGCCAAACTCGTCCAAGACCCGCAAGCAAGGTGCAGGTGCTCAAGAACACGATGCAGACGCAATAGAACAACCTCCACCTACGATCATTTTCTGCGCGCGCACGCGGACTGCCGCATACCTCGCGGCGCTGCTTCAGACGCTCGGCGTGCGGAGCACCGCGCTGCATTCGCGCCTCACACAGCGGGCGCGGCTGACAGCGCTGGGGCTGTTCCGCGCACGCGTCGTGCCCGTGCTCGTATGCACGGACGTCGGCGCGCGCGGACTGGATGTCGACGATGTCGCGCTCGTCGTGAATTGGGACATGCCGCAGGAGCCGGAGGAGTACACGCACCGCGTCGGGCGCACGGCGCGTAGGGGCCGCGCCGGCCTTGCGGTCAGCTTCGTGACGGAGCGCGATGAGGAGCGGGTGATGAAGATTGAGGAGCGAATCAGTAAGCTTCTTCGTTCTCCGGTGCCTTACGCAATCACTCATCCTTGTTAGAAACGAAGCTGGGCGAGATGTGCCTTCCGGAAGGCAAGGTGCTTGAGAAGCTGAACGCCGTCGCCACAGCCAAGCGGCTCGCCAACATGGTACGTCTCCATCCAACCATCCCGTGCCGTAAACGCATCGCGTCTCTCAAGCTGCGAGCCATGTCACGTTCTCCATGTCCTAATTTTCCGCCTTTCCCGCATTCCAACATATATACCGTCTCCCCATCATCCGATCTTGTAACCTTCTGATCTTCTGACCTTCTGACCTTCTTGACCCCACCGCACCAGGAACTGCACGATTCCGACTTCGGAAAGCGGGAGGAGATCCACAGAATTACGCAAGCGAAGCGGCAGCGAGTCGGCGCACTCAAAGCCTGATCACGAGATAGGCCGATCTCCCCATAGGTTATCGCACCGCCATATCGCCCGCTCCACGCGTGCACTGCTTATCTTCCTCCATTACTAATAGTAGACAACCTCACCTTCCGCAACTTAGTCCACGGGAGAAGCACCGACGGGACCAATGTCAGGCCCCAGATGCCCCTCCCCTCTTCTGCTACATTTCCAGCGGCGCGCGCGCGCTCCTCCCATGCCTGCCGTAATCACAGAGGTCATCTCGGGATCCCTTGTGACGCCTCGTGTATGTGTAACACTGCTGCTGCTATCTCATGCACAAATGATTGGGTGCGAAGCGACGCAGAAAAGTGGAGAATGAAAGGGAATTCAGACTACCTTTGCTTACTACTTACTAACTAAAGTGGAAGGGGGGTGGATGAATGAGGGAACAGCGTACGTGTATGCCTAAAAGTACAGTACTTCGATTTGACTTTGCATGCGTCACAGAAGGGAAAACATGGGACAAAAATACAGCAGGCGTTTATGATGCGGCGGATAAAAAAAAGCTGGCGAGACGAAAAGAAAAGAGCAGGCGGGAAAGAGTCCGGATGATGTGCGCACTTCCCGGAGACGCATCAAATGGTCGGAGCAGTGAGAAAACCCGAGGGAAGTGGAGTCATGGTGCAGGAACGAAGATCAAAATCACGGTGGCGAAAGCATGGACAAGGAATGCTGATACTAATACAGAAAAATGTATGTTGGACTGCTTCGATTGACGAGAGCCGCCGCGCCACGATGATGCATGCGTGTATAGTCCTTGGCGGCGCGGGGCGGTGGAAAACTAGAACACGACATGTGGGATTCGTGTTTGAATGGCGTAGATTATACTTCATGCGGGCCTCGATGAAGCCTGTTAGGTTTCAAATGGAAGGAATGCAGTGATATAGGTTGACAACGGCCAAACGGGTTGGGACGTAGGATGCGCGTTAGATGGTGTGCTAAGTCGCAATGAAGTATTTCAGATCAGCCGCCAAAACTCCACTGTCAGCGCCCGTAAAAATAACGCACCTTGACCATCGACCACTGAACGACGACCTCACGGATACGTTCCAGGAGCCTCGTCCGACACTGGTCGCATGTGAGGTGGTCCGCTAGCGGATGCAGTGTCGTCTCGATCGTGCTCGCGCTCAGGTCCGGCCGCGCCTCCCACGTGAGGTATGCGGTCGCGAGTGACCATGCACGCGTAATCGACTTCTGCTCGTGAAAGTCACAGGCCGGCGTGGGGGCGTGAGGCGGCGGAGGTGTGACAAGAAGTCGCTTCAGCTGCGGAAGGAAATCAAATCAAATTTATTTAGTGACTGGCAATTTTATCATGAAGGGGAGATAAAAAGGCGAAAAGAACGCACTGCATCCATCCGACCGAGGTGCAGGAAAAATAGTTTCTTCAGATAGATAGGACCGATTTTCGCCGCCATCTCGTCGGTAAGCGTAGGGAGCTGGAAAGAAAGCAGGTGCGAGGAGGTGGTAGCTGCGAGCTCGTGCAAATCATTTGAGGCTGCGAGGGCGTAGATGTCGAGAGGATGGGTAGGAGCGTAAGAAAGGAGTGCTTGGGACAAAGGAGCGCCGGAAGCCAGGCACTTTTTAAGGGGCATGCCATACACTCTGCACGCGGCTACCGCAGCTGACAGATCCAGCAGTGAAGGATAATAGTGCGCGCAGGACATGTCGTAAATCGTGTGCAAAACGATGTTGATCACAGCAGACGTTTCGGGAAGGTTGAGGATAGGGTCCGAGTCGGCATTCTCGCGCGCGATCGGGAGGTGACTGTTAAATCCGTTTCGGGACGCGTCTTGCAGGCGTTTCGAGTTGACATAGAAGAAGACGGAGTCGGAGGCGAGGATGATGAGGTTGGTCGAGTTGTCGCCGTCGGACTGCGGGAAGAAGGAGGTTGAGACAGAGATGCAAGTATTTCCTTCGGCGTTTTTGTCAGTGACAGGTGATCCTGCTTGTGAGTCCTGTAGAACAGATAACCGGTGTCTTGTTAGCAGAGCAGTGCGGAGGAAGGGGGGACGAGAGACTCCGTCAATTAGATGATATGAAACTCAGCGGGCGCAGTGGTCGTAATTCATTTGAAGACAACAGTTGCGTGGAAAGATATGGTGTAGGCATTTTCGAGTGGCCACGACAACAGGAAGGGGGAGCGAACAACTAAGACAAAAGGGTATTGGGTGGCGACTTACTGGAGGGGTCAGAACAGCGCAAGGTGAAAACCCGCGATCCGACTTGGAACTACCACTCGAAGAGCCCGACAAGTCAAGATCGAGACCAGGCAGTTTATCGTCCATGGTCGTTGCCTTCTCCCATTCGTTCGAGATGTCCATGAAGTCCATAGCAAGAACGCCGTCCATGGCGAAGGAAGAGAGTATCGTAGCGATTCAAACACCGATATTTAAGTCCGCAGCTCCTGAGCAGCGTGGACACGACTAGAGAATGACAAAGAAATGGACTGAATGGCAATCAGGCAAGTCAACATCAGGTGAAACGAGGAGAGCATACCTTGTTGGGTGGTGATGGAAAGTGGAAAAGAAAGTTGGACGCGCAGAAACCCTGCCAGTGCCACGGTCGCGTCTCTATATGTCTCATTTAGTCACCTAATCCGGAATTGACTTCTGCCACCCTTTCTGGTGTGTTACAAAAACTGACCTCATAGCCCAGACCACGTAAGGTGTGCATGTCGGCATCCCCATCTTTAAAAAAGTACTAGCCTTTGCACATATTCGGCGTTATCTCTGGGAGCTTTTCCAACTTTCTCTAAGCTTCTCCAAGTTGATTGCATTTAGGATTCTTTTCTATTTTGTCTTAATATGGATGGTCAGTGTAGACATGAGACTTCTCCATACGCTTGGGCCCGGCATGCGGTCAAGATAATCTTGGATTGAACCAAGTATGACGCAGCATTTCCAAACGACCGCAAGCTTACTAGGGGTTTTGCTTGCCATGTTCCAGTTGGAGTATCATCAACTGTAAATAGTAAACTCCGCGCTTCAGGTCTATTCTCGTCGGGATCACAAACCCAACATGGCGCTACGTAACTGCTGGAGCTGCTCAGCCGCCTCGCGCGCCATAACCCGCACCACCCCATCTTCATCCGTCATCGATACGTATCCAAGCACCGACGCCGCTCGTTTCATCTCAGGTCCGGGCGGCATAGCGCCCATATGGTCTCCCTCGTACATACGCACCGTGAGTCCGCGCACGAGCAGCGACAGAAAATGCAGCGCCGCACGCCGTAGAGGCGGGAACTTCGCATTCGCCGCAGTCGGGCGCGCGTCCATTGTGTTGTCTGTCTCAGCCTCGGCTTTAGCCTGAGTTACAATGGAGGCGGTGTGGATCGCGGTGCCTTGCCCCGGTTTCACTTTAACCCGTGAGTGAGATCCCTTCCCTGCACTGACATCACCCTTATCAATCTCCTTTCGCGAATCAGAGTTCGCGATTTCTGGTGAGTGAGAAACCGTCGCCGGTTTTGGTGCTGCTCGTACAGACTCGATCTGCACAAGGTCGATCATAGCGGAGACAAGATCTGCCGTGTACGCGCCCAGTGCGAGCGGGCTCGTATCCGCTGCCGTTGCGAGCAGCGATACTGCAGATGTGCGCAGGGTCGTCGGCAAGTGTGATGCCCGCACAACCGCAAAAAGACGCGGAACGATGATGTCAACTGCAATTTAATATATCAGCAAAATATAATTGTTGTTCAGCGCGCTTGCACGGCGTGTCCGTGGGTTGGCTGATGAAGGATGATGATGGTCAATTTACCTACCATATTTCCCAAGCGCACCCCCACAGCGCCTAATAATCTGGACCAGCGCCTCGCCAACGCGTACGCGCAAGTCCACTTCCCGCGCCGTCATCGTCGCCTCCGAGCCGCCAACGCCCTCCAAACCCTTCGCATATTCGTCAACCAGCCCCAGAAGCACCTCGCGCCCGAACCCGTCGACCATCGCCGCAAGTCCTTGCACAGCATTCAAGAATATGTACGAGTCCTCGTCTTGGATCGACTGCATAAAGATTGATAGAATTGCGGGCACGAGTGCTGCGTCGAGCGACGGTGCAGCGATCGTGGCGCCCTGGACGATGCTGACCGTCGCGCCGGCACCACTGCTCTTCTTATCTGTCTCTTCCTTCCGCCTGGAGATGGTCTTCACCGGCGCGACGAGTTCGCGAAGCAGCAGAAGTCCGTGCGCACGTACAGGCAGGAGAGGATCCTGCAACAGCTTCAGCGCGCGCTGATACTTCTCCTGCGGTCCCTCTTCCCCAATCTCCGCTTGCTTGTTCTCCCTGGTCGGAAAAGCGCTGGAAGAAGCGAGACGCGCAGTCAACGTTATTCTAGCCTCCCGCGCGCGCGGCCGGAGCGCCTCGGACGCGGAGTTCGCGAGCGGCTCAAGCTGCGTGTAGATCTCGTTTAGGAGGGGCACGGTCTTGGGCGAAAGGTCGGGGTGTTCTGTCCAGTTCGTTCAGTATTTGTTGTCCTCAGAACAGTCATGCATGTTACCTTCAAGGAGAGCAAGTAACAGATTGACAGCCGTGACGCTCAGATGCTCGCTCCTGCCTATACCCTCTAGCCCAGGTGCGAGGTCCTCGTCGTCACTGTCCCCTTCCTCCTCGCCATCCAGGTTTTCCTGAGGCACGAGCCGCAGACTCTCAAGCGAGAGCTTCCCCTCCGATGATTTCGAATGGCGCAGCGCGTCGTCCTGGTCCAAGGTCATTTTAATGAACATGAGCATGCGCGTCACGTCCGGGCGCCGGAGCGGGCTGTCCGCTGCAGCCTCCGCGCCCACCTGCGCGGAGATCTGCATGCTGAGTTTGAAGAAAAGTAGTTTTCTGGAATCTCGTTTAGCTTGATTCTATTTGTATCTTACTTCTAGGCTTAATATGAACGTACCGAAGTGGATCACCCTCGTTGTCCAGCTTTACGTGCGCATCGAGAATGCGGAGGTAGAGCGCGGATGCTACGTCGTCTCTATTGATTGACTTGAGGAATTTGGCAAAGTGCATAGGATGCGGACTCAGGTTGAGGGGGTTTGCCTCTTCGTTTTCATCGGTGTCGAACTTGCCTTCTTGTAGGTCTGCAAACTGAGCCAAGGTGAGAGAAGGCAACGATGCCGTCCTGTTCCGTTAACCACAGAATAAAAAGGATGAATCTCAGAAATCAGTCCATATCGAGAAATGCCCACCTTTCAAATACACGCAACTCCCCAGTGTCATCAACACCCCACTCCCCTCCGTAGCCCTCAACAACCTCCCACAGCGCCTCCACGACCTCGCTCTTTCCCGCCGCGCGAGCCCAGATGCCCAACAGGCCCTCGACGGTCTCGCGCATCATCGGGTCCGCCGTAGCGCTTCCGCGGATGTGATCGAGGAGGGCGTACAGCTGAGGCGCGATCGGCTGCAGGAGCACGCTGATGAGCTCTGGAGATGGGTCGGTGTTCATAAGTATGGTCGAGAGGGTTGGTACTGCGCTCGAGGGCGGGAGCACGAGCGCGTTCTTTGCGATCGAGCGGGCTTTTACAGTTGGATCGGCTGGAGATGGTGTCGGAGGTGCGTTGGAGGTTGCTTCGGTTATAGTATCGATATTGGAATTGGAGCGAGAGATGGGCTTGAAGGAATCGAGGAGACACCAGCTAACGACGCTCCGCCGGATGTCGGGTGCTGAGTCTTCGCCTGCCTCTTTGCGTGTAGTCAACATACGAGAGAGCGCGAACGCCGCGGCGCGTTTATGGGACGGAGGTGTTATTTTGTCCATAGCCTGGCTCAGTAGATGCAGGAGGCGCGGGATCATCATCGCATAGTATTCCTACGAAGATCAAAGAGAAGAGTTAAAATAATAAATACAAATTAATGCATCAGTTTTTATCGGTCGTTTGTAAAATATAAAAGACGAACTTCGCGTGGCATGTTAGGAGGTAGAGTGTTCAGGACCTTCGACGTCGACTGTAATTTCTCGAGCGGCGCGTCCGTCGAGGAGACATCCTCTCCAAACACGGACGAGAACAGGCCTGCAATGCCAGCCGGACGCACAAGCTGCTCGGTAGAAAGCATCGTGCACACTTTGTGCACATACCAAGGTCTCTGCATATGCTTTCTCATAATCGAGCCTAGGGCTGTTATTGACTGGGCCGGCTGTGAACTGTTTAATTACCCATTAAATACTCATTGAGCTTGGGTCTCTGCATGAACGTTGAGGAGCCAGACTCACCCGTTAAGAAGGCGCGACACGTACGGTTTGAGGTCGAGCGCGGACGGAAGGTCACCGCGCAGGTCGTTGGGCAGCCACCCAAGGCAGATACAAGCCCTTAGCAGGTCCGAAAACCCGCGGCTCAGCACCGTCATCGCGACGAAAGTCGTCGACGAGGCGCCCTGCGGTCCCTCAGGCAGTATAATGGACAGCAGACGGTTGAGTATGCCAAAGAGGAGAGTATAGTCTTCGTATGCAGCCGTGAGGTCGATGATCTGTGCGTCGAGCGGGACGCGCGGCGAGCGCGCTGGTCTGTTGGGCAGCGTCGGCAAGACGCGCGCGAAGAGAGGCTCGGTGCCCCAATTGAAGACTATAGACAGATGTGTGCGGATCTGCGCCATGTCCCTTGTACCTACGAGAGGAGCAGACGAGTCTTTGCTATGTTCAGCCTCATGTTCAGCAAGGAGAGCGTGGACGCGCTCCAGAATATAAAGCGACGCGAATGCAGTATCGAGCTGCAGGCTGGGTAGGTCCAATGAGCGCGTGCGAGAGACACCATCGATTATCGCGTCGAATTTATCAAGTCGAGTATGTAGCACGTCCGGAAGTCCATTTGGATTGGATACTCTGCTTTCGGACGAGTTGTCCCCAGAAATAACGGCTCCAGCTTTCAACACGGTAGCCAGAGGTGCAAAGTCAGGCCAAGATCGAGCCGAGTTGGATGCAGACATTGTAATTATTCTTGCACATTGTATATCTCATCCGAGAACTTGAATGTAGTGAGCACTAGAATGGTCATGGCTGAGTCAAGGTCGGCACAAATATTTGAAAGACGTGCTTTCTGGGAATTACGTACGTAAGCACCGGCCTCGGGACGAGCCGAACAGCGCCAACTTCAGTCTAAAGCACGCCATGATATTCGCGGGGCCGCTCAACTTCCGTTCATGGCTGTTTATGATTAACATTCGCAATGTGTGTGCAAGCGCCTCCCGACGCCCGCCCGACATTCACCGTTCGATGTTGAGCGGGAAAAGACTACCTCAGACGATGCCGGTCCGGCCAGAACACGCTCGCGCTATCTATACATGAGCTCAGCGGAGTTTATCATCTAATTTGTTGCTTACTCACACAGACGAGGAAACAGAAAGGACACGCTCGTTATCGCTCCTCTGTCCCTTGCGTTCCCCTCAGAGACAACGGGAACAACGTCCCTCTGACGTCTCTGCTCTTAGGCCCTAGCTCGCAATGATGGCCGACATGAACGAGAAACTCCCGAAGGCGATTGATCTCTCTCACCACCTTTCTGAGCTCTCTAAGGCCAGGCAGATGTCCCCGCTTAAAGGTCTCGCGAGGTACTTTGGGCAACCGGGCCTCATCAGCCTCTCAGGTGGGATGCCATCGCCAGCGTACTTCCCGCTGTCTACGCTGTCTGCTGAGATGCTCGTCCCCGATTCCTTTGCTCACACCCCGGCTGCCTCTTCCGACTCGGGCTTATCATGGTTTTGGCGGCTCTTCTCTTCAAGCAAGAAGGAGCGCACCGAACATATGTCCATTCCGAAGTACACGGCTGCAAAGCCCGCGGAAGCAGTCTCGCTCGAGTTCGCGCTCCAGTATGGGACCGCGCAAGGACTCGTCCCGCTCCAGAACTTCGTACGCGAGTTCACCAAGCGCGTATATCAACCGCAGTACGCGAATTTTACAACGCTCGTGCATGCCGGTAACACAGACGGGTGGGGGAAAGCTCTTCAAACACTGTGCAATCCGGGGGAAATGTTCGTAACGGAGGAATGGACGTATCCCTCCGCTCTCGCATCGGCGAGGCCGTTCGGCGTCAAGCCTGCTGCTATTAAGATAGATAGTGAGGGTATGCGCAGTGATGACCTGCGCAAAGTATTGGTCGAGTGGGATGAGAAAGCTCGCGGGGCAAAGAGGCCGCATGTTATGTATACTGTGCCTATTGGCCAGAACCCAACGGGAGCCGTAAGTACTTGCCTCGCGTATTATTTTGACATCATGCAGCGAATCAATTCTTTGTTAGACTATGGGCGCGACTAGGAAGAAAGAGATATACAATATCTGCGTAGAATTTGGTGAGTATATGCAACTTGATCTGGAAGAAACATGTTGATCAAATTTGATAGACATCATTATCGTCGAGGACGATCCATACTATTTCTTGCAGGAAGGCCCATATATGCCGCGCGAATCGCGCAGCTACCCAGCACCGACAACGTCGAAGTCAAAGGACGAAGAGTCCGAATTCATCGCGAGCCTCGCGCCGTCCTATCTCAAGTTCGACTATCAGGGACGCGTGATCCGGCTCGACACCTTCTCAAAGACAGTTGCGCCCGGCTCGCGGTTGGGTTGGTTCACATGCAACGAGCGCTTTGCGGAGCGCCTCGAACGGCAAGGCGAGACGTCGACGCAGGCACCGTGCGGCTTCAGCCAATCAATCATCACGCAGCTCCTGACGAAGCAGTGGGGGTTTGCAGGGTATGTACGCTGGCTGCGCGGCCTTCGCTCAGAGTATACACAACGCCGCGACTTCTTCATTGACGAATTGATGTCGCGCTTCGACGTGCGTTGCGTCTACGTTGCACAGGGCGCGTGGGCGGGCTGTACTGCGCTTGTTGCCCGTCCGCGTCCGAGGATGAGGGACGGCGGAAGGAGGGGTATCTTGGAGAAGCAGGACATCACGTTCGGTGAGAAGCCTCTGTTCAGTCTCGTCCCGCCATCCTCTGGAATGGTCGTCTGGGTGCGTGTCTCTTCTTTCCTTTCTTTCCGATGAGAACGGTAGACTACCTAATAACACAAACTCTGCCATCTGCAGCTGAGGGTTCACTTCGAGAATCACCCATCTTTCACTGCCCCAGAGGACAAAGCCGCGCTCGAGGTAAAGCTTTGGACGCAGATCGCGGATGCAGGCGTGCTCGTCTCTCCCGGCTGGATGTTCGCAGCGACGGACGACATCCAGCAAGAGGCTGACGGCCATCTCCGCATCGCTTTTAGTCTCGCCGAGGTCAGCTCCTCTCCCTCCTCTTTCTCTTTCCTTTCGATCGCTGATGATAATCCTTGGATGATTAGCATGACACGATGAAGACGGCCGCGCGGGTCATCCACGACGTTCTTCTCGATTTCTTCGAGTGTCAGTAGGTGATGATAGGTTCTCGTATGACTTCATGCTTTATCGTCGTGTTTGGGCCGTGTGATCCTTTGTGGGCATGGGTGGTCAATGTATGATAGTTTGTATGTGTTGGCATCTTATGTTTGATTTACCTATATAGAACGTGTTCTCTTGGTTCTGTTGGCTTCGGTCATCAGGGATAAGAAAGCAATTTCAAGGGGCGACGCTGTGTATACGGAGCTCGAAACGTACAAACTTACTATATACTTTCTATTTATAGCAAAAAATAACATCTCGGATGACACCGAATATCGGTTTTACAGTTTGTCATCTTAGTGGGAGCAAAAAAGCCTAATCAGCACAGTTGATGACCACCGCAGGGCTCGAACCTGCAATCTCCTGATGACCTACGGTATCGTAGTCAGACGCGATACCATTTCGCCAGGCGGCCACAACCATCTCATCTCAACTGAAGCTCTATAACCTTAATTTTAAATTTATAAGCATGCTATAATTGACATTGCATCTTGTTCGCACAACAAACCAAACATTTGAATGTCCTGCAAGTCGAGTCGCGCTAGCAGTACTTGATAGAGAAGTGTTTACAACCGCCTTCTATGCTGGATGAATGAAACAGGTATTCTTGTCATGAGCTCTAGATCTCTCTAAAGCAAGTACGAGAAAACAAATAAGTACATCATCAGAGGCATGCAGTAGTTCACTCCAAACTCTTAATCGGATTCCTGAAAGGTCCAGAGCTTTGAATGGGCTTAGAAAATGATATGCATGTACTTATTGCAATTCTTTTAAGGAAAATCAGCGGTTTGAACAGTTGAAGCTCTCAACCTATCCACATCACACATTCTGTCAAGCACATAATACTAGTGGCTGCCTGGCGAAATGGTATCGCGTCTGACTACGACATTGTAGGTTATCAGGAGATTGCAGGTTCGAGCCCTGCGGTGGTCAATTGGCAATCCGAAAAGAACTTTTTTGTCTTTATCAACGACTCAGACTCAGGCTTGAACACATCTGGAAGAATGTGCCGCTTATTCTTGCTTTTCAACGTGAAATAATTCTTTGCGCCCAAGATATGGACCGACTTGACTGTTTCCTACACATACAGGCTTGTCCCAGCATGTCTGAAAAAAAATACCAATTTGCACATTTGCTATAGTAAAAAATCTGTGTCTTCAATCTTAATGATAATAAAGAACTTGAATACGAAGTGAAGACCACAAGAAGTAGAGAATCTATTCAAAAATTCGATGCCTCTTCCCTCCGGAAATAAAAGCAACACTACCATATCCGATGTTCTAACCAGGCGTATCAGAAAGTTAAATGAAAGGGGGATAACCAGCGACAATGTCGTGAGCGGGACATGAAACAGAAATGAGGGTATATAACTGAGCAAGGAGACAAAAGCACGAGCTTTGCATCAGGCGAACCACCAGGTACCGTACAGGACACCGGCGCCGAGATCAGAGAAGAACGAGAAGAGACCGGGCGTGAAGTCAAGCCCGCCCTCGGGACAGCCAGGACACTGTGATTGAACCACAAGTCTGAGAGAATATTCCGTGCACAAAAGTGTGGCAACGTAGTGGCGCACCTCGTCGACGATCTGAGCCTGCGTCTGCTTGCCGTTGTACCAAATGTTGATCATCTTGTAACAGTTCTCGCCATTGCCGAATTGCTAAGCTGAAGTGTTAGAACCCTGTGCAACACGCGCTCCTACGTGTATTTGAGGCTCACAGCAGAGTTTAGCGCGACAATCTGGCCGTCAAGTCAGCTGTCCGAGTATTATCACTAAGGAGATGTAAGAGCACTCACAAAGTCAGCGTCAGTATTCGTCGAGCCGCAAGCGCCTCTGAAGTAATAGAAATGCGATGAGCATGATGACGTCATACACGGCGATCGACGGGACGAAAACTCACAGGCCGGCCTCATAGTACGTGAACCGAAGGTTGCTGTCGCGTTTCCAATCATGTTGAGCTGCCTCCGTTATCGCGTTCGAAGTTGACGACGGCGACGGCGGCGGGCCTTGACTCCGCACCTTCACCATCTTGCTGTGAGCAGCAGTGCGCGCGTTGTGTACCTGCGCCGCATCCGTAACGGCGGCAGAAGCAGATGCAATGCCAGCGAGGGCGAAAATGGCGAACGACAGGCGAACCATTGGTGCTTATGCTCTTTTCCTGATGGGACAAGTGTCGCGAGAGAAGAGCGCGTGGACTGCGACTCGATGGTTTGGTTATGTAACGACTGTGGTGATGCCGGCGGCGTAAAAAGGATGGAGGTCGCGCAGCAGGTGAAGAGAGTGATACGTAGTGATGATGGGCAGAGGTGGGGTGAAGAAAGAAAAAGAGACAGACACGCAGGACACGGAGGTCATTTCTTAACTAAACGTGTAGCCGAGCGGGTAGCGAGCGCAAGCGATAATTTCTTCCAGTCTTGGGGTAACGCTCTAGAACCAATCGAATGTACCCTCATACGCGGAACTCCACCTTTGCAAATCACTATACGTGTGGCAAGGTTGTCAGCGAGAAAAAAGGCGAGCGACATAAATGAAGGGGGAAGTTACCTACATTTTGCTTTAGAATGCCAGAAAAGGTACTTAAATACATCGTGTGCAACCCTAAAATCCCAAAGAACGGGTTGAACGCTCAATGCAAAACATACGGTCAGAGTTAAGTATGTTGAAATAAACGCCGATTAAGAAAATATTTATAGCCCATAACTAACATCTAATCCTGCATATAGTACTCTATGGGGGTTTTCAGTTTCTAAAGCCTCCGGTCCTATAAGCAATGTGCTCTTTGTGAGTACCGGATACCACAAGGAGACGAGCGCGAGACGTCACTGTCGTTATTATGATCCTTGCCGGTTCTTATTTTTGACCCTGTCCGTAGACCTGTACGCACCGCCTCTCGAAGGCCTGCACCATCATGGACGATACCTGCTTGAAGAATGCTGTTGATGCAGCTGCGTAAACGGGATTGGAGAATGCGAATACGAGGTCGATGGATAATAACGTTGGCCCGTTGGACATTGTAGATGAAGTTGAAGGTTGAGAGACGATGTCAATTTGTGTAGGATGTGGAGATGAGGAGTCTGCAGGCTGAAATCGCCAAGTTGTGACGAGCTTCTTAAATAGAGGCGTTCCGGACGACGCAACAGCCTATTAAGCAAATGTCGTCTAGTCAAATGTTTCAAGCGAAAGACGAATTTGACACGCACTTCTACGGACAGATGGGGCTGACAAGTCACCTCGCTCACGTAGCTCTCCCTGAATGCCAGAAACCCGACGGTCAGACGTGCCTCCTTCTTCTCCGACTTCCCCTCTTTCCCTGACGCTTGAGACTTGACGAATCTTGAGTTCAACACCTTCGACTCCGTACAGTACGGTACGAAGCGGTAATAGTTGTCTACATCCGCGACGAGTTCATAAAGCTGTTTCTGCGAATATCTAAAGTTATCCAGGTTATCGAGCCGAATGATGCAGGCAGAGAAACTGTTGCTCACGGGAGAATCTTTCGCTCATGGTACCTCTGTTCGTGCCCGCCGTTGTTTGAGAAAGGCGACAGAGACGGTATGTTTGGGATGCCAAAGAATGTACGTCGTTTAATGACACGCCTTCTGCATTGTGCTAAGGTGGCATTTCGGAGAACCGGCCGCGAAGACAGCACACTGTGGTGAAATCTCATCAAGAGCATGTGCTAGGGCGGTTTGAAGACCGGCTCGGTGACCTAGGTTTTGCCGCTTCCGAACCCTCCTCCTCCCGGGCTATCAGCAGTACTGTCAGTACTAGTACTAGTGTCAGTACAGAAAGGCCGATATCTATATAAATAAGTATACAGTCAGACATCCTCTACAAAATATCTTATAACAAGCGAAGAAAATAGCATCGCTCCACCCTTCATGTTGGTTCCACCAATTTCTGCCATAGTTTCCCCTGCTAACCCGTTGACCAGAGACCTTGCAGCATCTGATCGAGGCTGAAGCAGAAAAAAAAGCTCCAGGAACATACGGTAATAGGGCTGGCTCCAGCATTAGTTCTACAGGCGCTTGCTTCCAGTAGTTTCATCACTGTTCCCAGCCGAATAGCGCGTGGCCTCGTCGTACTCGTATCTTATTTCCTCCTCTCATTCTTCCTCTGGGATAACTTCAACGTCTGTCACGCTGTCTACGAGCTCTCTTCCCTGTATTTTCATATCTGTAGACCGCACGGTCAATCAACCTCCAGCTGCGGATTTTCTCTATGGACTGAAAAACGAACCTTGCTCGGCAGTCATTAATACGACCCACAGCAACCTGTCCGTCGCGTTGAACTCTTTGCGGTCAGCGATCTGAACATCTTCCCGAAGCCTCTTACTGACTTTGCCACTATCCCCCCGCTCGACAGCCTTCTGCTCAGCGCGCGCGTCCTTGCGAGTTTGCCGCCGCTCCCACGCCTGCGTCACTACGCTCGTAGAGGAGCTTGACGATAATGCAGATGGACGAGGTGTGAGGAACATCGCACGCCCTTCTTGTATTGCGAGTAGTTGTCGCTTGCGATCCGCCTTGAACTCCGCTGACGAGCGGCCCACTCCTGTAAGCGCATGGAAAGTCTAGAGGCTTTGTCCATTAGTCCGTTTAACGGAGCAAGCGGAGGCACATCAAATGAGAGTGGGAGTGCGTGATCCTTCAGAAGGCCGATACGACGTGCCGTTATCCCACTTTCCATAGTCGACTCAATCACGGGCACATCCGATGCGTACCGGTTATACACTCTGCGAACGACAGGCAGGTGCAACGCGACCGACTCGCCCACTCGCCCAGCTCCTTTTGCGAAGCGTGCGGCCTTGGCTCTCATTGATTTGATAACGGTAGGATCGGGTGGAGGGTCAAGTCCGATGATCTGGCGCATGGCAGCGGTCTTGCAGATGCGAACGCGAAGGCCGCGGAGGGCAAAGTACTCAGCATTGGCGCGTCGTAGGAGACGATCGGTGAGTGTTTTGGCAAGGATATGGATGCCCGTCTGTGCAGCGATTTGCATGCCGGCACTGGCGGCTACGGCCCACTCATTTGGTCTGGGAAGTTACGACAGCAAATTAATTGTAGAATTCACATAGCATCAACCAAGGGAAGGGCATACATAAATCCAATAATGAATCCGGCGAGATCGACGACTCGAAGTGGCGGGCTTGCAGTCATTGCTATATTTAATCCATCGCTGAAGGTTTAACCGTTAGCCTTCATGAAGGGTTAAACTCGAGAGAAGGATTAATCACTCACATGAAGTGCATCCAGTCATTGATTTCAACCCCTGTGGCTTGGAGTTCCTCGTTGTACGCTCTGATGAAAGATCCATTGGCTCCAGCAGTCACTTGTGGGAGGCAGAATGGTAGACGTAGAGGCGCGGTCTGTGTAAGGTCAGGAGCGCTCTGAAAGTCGGCGAAGAGCGCGGCAGCGTCTTCGTTGGAATGCGCGACAAGCTCTCCTGGAGATGCTTGAGTGCCCATAATCTTTGGGAAAGATTGGAGTATGAGTCGAATGTGATTGAAACATTTCTGGCTGGGTTTTTAAGGAGAGCAGCTTGAAGGCTGTGATGCTCGAATAGTAGGGCGCAGTGCGCTCAAAACTCCGCAACATTAGAATTTAGATCTGATCCGCCTCCTCACGTGAGTACGGACGTGTCGCGACAAGTCACTTCACGTGACATTACATCTTGAAAACCCCCGGGCCCGTTGATAATAGTTTTTGGATTTCAACGCTCTTCTTACTGCTTTTCTTCCAACATCTGCATTTCAATGAAGAGAGAAATAGTGGCCCGAACTCAGGATCTGTGTCACTTTTGCTTAGAATATGCTCTCAATGGTGACTGCTGATTTGTCACTCCATTTTTCACAAATGTTCAGTGAAGCTGCACAATCACAAACAGATGCCTCATGAAATGTTACAGGAAGACATTCGAGCATCCCGTGGCTATAGGATTTCTGGGCCTGGTTTCTTCAATGCCTTTCAGAAAGCTTGCAGCCATTTTGACATCTCAGTATAAATGATATTCATCTTGCTGATGTCAAGCATCACAACTGAACTCTATCACCTATAACTGGACCCCTGCATCCTTTTTCTGGCCAAACTACTTCTTTTTTCAATGTCAACAAGGCATGACCTTTGAACACTGTTCAGTTTCTTCCAACAAAATGACAAGCTACCTTATGGATTATGCCTTGTTGATGTAAGCCCACCAGAGTGTTCTTACCACATCCAATATGATACTGAGTCTGTCAAGACATTGTGTCATGACTCAGAGTACTGAGTCTACACCATGACCATGCCAAGTTTGAGCCTGAATGCCAAGTCTCACAATCATGCTGAGTCTGAGCCTGAGTGCCGAGTTTTGCGAATGTACCGAGTCTGAGCCTGAAGACCGAGTCTGAGCCCAAAGACCAAGTCTGAGCCCAAAACTCAGTGGCAGCATAGCATCTGGACCTTCAGAGCAGGGCACGTTACATTCTATTCATATCCTTTTCATATTCCCTTCACTCCCCAACCCATCCAAAGCTAATACAAACTTGTCTGACACTCATATGCACTCACACTGAGTTGAGCAATCCTTTGGCATGCACATGCCAATTTATGTATTCCAAGAGTAATTCTCAATGGATTCCTTTTGGACTGGTACTGTATAAATGATATTATATAATCCTTTCTATTTGAACCCTTTCCGATGCCTTTGTTGCCTCAGTCTCTCTGACAGCAACAAAAGTGAGTAGACAATTTTTCTGTATGTATTTCCAGTCTCTCTGACAGCAACAAAGATTTTTTTGTCCCATCTGTCTTATGGGCTCAAGTGTTGGCACTACCTAGGTGCCTTCCAGTTGAATGTTCAGCCATTGCCTCACTTCTTTTGCACATGGCATTCACTCCTATTAGACAGTTTCTTACTCCTTGGAGCTGAAAATTAAGTACCTTTGATAGCTCATCTTCATTTCAGTGATGAAGGCAAGTAAGGACTACTTTGCCTGTTCCTATTTCATTTGCAGTCTTTTTGTTCACTGCTTGGTAATGCTTTCCTCCTTATACCTACTTCCCCCTGGCAGGCTGAGGACTGGTCTGAATTGGAGTCAAAACAAGCAGGTATGCAAAAATAGCATGTGGCCTATAGCAAGGTGTCATGGACATTTTACTGCCCTTTTCAGAAGTATTATCACACATCAAATTCATGTGGTTTTGACACATCTTGTGGCATAACTGCTGAAATTCAAGTAAATGATGATTTACTGTGTCAATTCCTCACAATACATGTTCATTACAGCCATTTTCATAAGTCCTGCAACACGTGCATGTCACATGAAGTGAGCCGCGTCAGAGCCAAAATGTTGAAAAAATAGAGTAAATGTTGATTTTCTCTGTAAATTCTGCACAGTACCTTTTTTTTGAGTACTTAATGAGCAGGTACTGTGCAGAATTTACAGAGAAAATCAACATTTACTCTATTTTTTTTGACATTTTGGCTCTGACGTGGCTCACTTCATGTGACATGCACGTGTCGCAGGACTTATGAAAATGGCTGTAAGCACTCAAAAAAATGTACTTGCTCATCCAAATCTGAATCTGTAAAAAATATCTGAAGTTAGATGATTTTTTTTGTCAAAATAAGTCAAACAATGTCAACCAGCCCTGTTTCAACACCTCACCCTCACTATATGCAAAAATCATACCCCTTTCCTCTCATCCCATAACTTTTTTTTCTCTACCTGTAAATCAGGTTCACATATATGGCAATCCTGTGCATAAGTTTGGTGTCATTCTGTGCACTATTTGTGGTGTAATGAGGATGTTTCTGTTCTTTGGATACCTGCTCTCACCTAGGTTTGGATAGTCCATTTCATACAGCTCTGCCAATTTGACAGGTAAAAATACAAAACTTCTTGCACTACATAAACAATCCTATCTGCTACAGCCTGGGTTATTTGGGAGCCCCTCCACCTTGATTTGACACTGTAGTGGTAATTTATTTTTGACCTGCACACTGTAGCATCATGTGCTATCTGCACATCTGAAGTATAGAAGTTAGAAACAACATGTTACTTCATAAGTACTACTCCATCTCAAGAAGAGATGGCCACAAATATCTCACCAGCATATCAGGTGAGCATATCCACCATGCAGGACCACTAGTAGATACACAAGTGTATGTTCATGCAAACAGACTTGAAGATGTCCTTTCAGATCTAGAACAGCAACAGCTGGCAGCCTCTTCTTGGTCAAGAGCAAGGCATAACCATTGTTGCCCATAGTCTAGACAGAAGAGCAGATAGCTTCACTGAAGAGAGGTTGGCATGCTACAATGGTCAGCAGTATATGCAGATTAGGGGTTGGCATATGAACACATTCATCATGAAAACACCCTTCTCTCCTACCATGATGACACATGGCAAGGCTCTCTTGAACAATGCACAATCCATTCTCTTCAAGCTGCACCAATCCAACATCAGGAAAGTGGAAGTATCTTTACAGATCTTTACAGCTCTTTACACTGCTATACACTGCTATATAGTGACTATAGTTCTGTAAAGCTCCATAGTACTCTATGATTACCCCCCCACTATGCAGCTCTGTAAAGCAACATATAGTTCAGAGTTCTGTATAGCTCTCCATAGTGCATATTTTCATATATATATAGTAATGTATAGTAGAGTATAGCTTCATATTTCATAGCAATATAGTGTTCAGTAGTGTTCTATAGCTGGGAATAGCTTCATAGTCCATAGTAGTATAGTGTCCAGTAGCATTCTATAGCTGGTAATAGCTGGTAAAAGGCTGTAGCTCTGTAGTAGTAAAGCAGCACATAGTTGCTTAAAGCTGCACTAGCAGCAGGTAGTAACACCTGCTAGGGTAGCTCATGACCTTACACATTTGTTTAGATAGCGGGCAGATTGCAAAATTTATATATTATCGTATGCGAAATACATTGGATATCTACTACCTTAGTGGTATAGCACTTCCAACTGCCTACTCATCTCCCTGACTTGTCCATAACCTCTGCCACATGAATAATTTGCCACCGTTTGGACCCATACCCTATGGATCATCCAGGTCTTTGACCACATGTTGAACATCTCTGGCCGTGAGAAGTTTTGGCCAAGGCAATGTGACGTCACAGCTTGGATGCCACAACCGGTTGTTGGAATGAAGCCTTCCACGGTTGTCGTGTACAGACCACCAGTGAACTTCTCCTTCTCAGACTTGATGCTGGGGATGATGGGTACGGTGAGCAGCTCCTCATACACACGACAATATAAGTCAAGAATTTCCCGTACGTCAGTATCGGCCTCTTTCTTTGTGAGATGCGCAGTGTGACCTTCCTGCCATAGGAATTCACGCGTACGGAGGAACAGCTGGGGGCTCTTGAACTCCCAGCACACAATGCTGTTCCACTGGTTGAGGTTCAGGGGCAGATCACAATAACTCTTGATCCATTTGGCATAGTAGGGATACATGGTCGTTTCCGAGGTCGGACGGATTGCTATGGGCTCTGCAAGCTCAGAGCTCCCTCTCAGGACGTAGATGTCAACATCGAGTTGGAAATTGAAAAATTCGAACATGTACGCCCTGGTCACCCATGACACTTCTGGAGAAAAGTCCTCAATGTTGTCCCTTTCACGCTCGAGCACCTTTTGAAATACAAACTCCGGGAAGTAAGCATTCTGTACACCCAAATATTTGATTCTTGCATTGAACCATTCTGTGGTGAATAAGAACCTGAGATGCACAGTCTTGTCTTTTTAAATACCTTGGACTGCTCCTCAGATGCTGTATGACCATGGCTTAAGAATGTAGCATCCACTAATGCTGTAAGTTGTACATGTCGGCCTTGATCAGCAGCTATAATACTTGTCAGCACAAAGTGAGGGATTACAGAACAATCAACACATGTTCATATACCAAACCGTACAGTCGACTCCTTCACGCCAATAGCAATCTTCACCACGCCGCCAATTCTCGCTTTTCGTTGACTTTTCCTGGGCAGCAATTGCAGATGTGGGCACTGCAGGAGCTGCTGCATCAGTCTTGAGTTCCACAAAATCTACTTTGTGAAGCTTGGTCTCCCCGGTGATAATACTGAGTTCCAGTTGTTAGTGAATAGGAATCAGATGATTGAGTTCGAGGGAGACGTGTCTAGTGGGTCAATACCCTCGTTCCGGTCGAGTTCCGTGGGTTCCGGATCGCAGGATTCGGGTTGCGTGCGTTCCGATGTGTCAGGGGCAACGGAATCGATGAAGCATACTAATAGGGAAGTGTTCAAAGCGTAGTGCTGGCGGAGCGCTCGAGATGTGTGGGGGATTGTCGGTGGCTGTGTCAGAAGACACGGAGACGTGCTAATACTAACACAACTTCTCGGAGCGGGATTGTCCTCGGGATGGACGGCTGGTCCCTGTGCTCAACAGACGTCATCTGGAGTACCAGAGAGTGGGGCGAGATATGGGACTTAATTCAGAAGATAAGAGATGAGAGGGAATTGAAGTCGAGATAACGAGAACGAAGCGAAATGAGGTAAGGACGGAATGGACGGAATGAGCGCAACGGGCGCAACGCGAATAAAACGAAGTCGAGGTGAGCGATTCAAGTCACTGAGGCACCGAGGCGTACCTAGAGACAGTCCTGAGAGATAGCACATGAAGTTAGGCGTCGAAACTCGGGGGTGGAATTGCTGTCCTATCTACAACATTCGGCGCTCTATAAATACTAAACAAGTGTCCTGCGTAAACATGAAAGGCGAAATAAAATAAGACGAGTCCTCTATTGTCCTACCACTGAGCCTCCTGAGTGTTCCTTTGAGTGGCTCCACAATCCGAACTACTGAAAGGCGGGGACGGCACGTGTTGACTTGGCGTAGCGTCGGTGAGCTTCGGGATCCTTTGTACGGAGCCAGAACGACCAATGCCGGGCTGGCGCATGTTCATTTAGACAAAGGCAAATGAACGAACCTTTGGCAGGGTCGAGAGGACACGCGCACAGATAAGTGCACCGGGGTCAGTCCGAGTAGCTGATGCGTGCGATCCGGTCGTTGCGTGCGTTCCGTGTTCGGGCAATCTCCGCCGATCCGGGTGTACCGCTTCGTTTGATTGCCGAGTCGAGGCTCTTCGACTTTGTGACGTACACCGCATGCGTTCCGCTCATTCCATGCCCAACGAACCGGTTGGTGTTACACCGGTTTTGAGAATGCGCAAGTGTGAAGCAATGTTGGCACGACATTGTCCTATTGGTCATGACGTGCAGGTGAGACATGTACAATGCCTTTGCGTACTCGAACATCTGCTGTTGGATAGTCTTGAGATGTGCAGACAAACCGAGGAATAAGGAATAATTGTATTTTCACACCTTCTATTCCCAGTCGATGAACTTGTAGCCAGGAGTGTAGCCGTCCCATACATCCACCTCCACGCAGATACCGGCTTTCCTGAGCATCTTTGTGAGCTCCTCACAGCGGTCGTATGGCTCCTACTCATTAGTGCACATGGCGATACTGCAGGGGACAACAATTGCTTGGACGCGAGCAATGTGTGATGGAGAACAAGACCCTGGTTGTTGCCACAAATCATGACTATGAATCTGATGATGTGCATGCTAAGGCCCCATGAGTTCTACCACGCAAATAATTAGCCACTGTTTGGACCTATACCCTGCAGATTGTCCAGGTCTTTGACCACATGTTGAACATCTCTGGCAGTGAGAAGCTTGGCCAAGGCAATGCAACATCGCAGCTTGGATGCCACGGCTGGTCATCAGAGTGAAGCCTTCCACAGTTGTTGTGTGAAGACCACCGGCAAACTTCTCCCTCTCAGACTTGATGCCTGGGATGACAGGTACAGTGAGCAGCTCCTCGTATATGCGACAATATAAGTAGAGAATTTCCCATACTTCAGTGTCGACCACCTTCGTGAGATGCGCAGTGTGACCTTCCTGCCATAGGAATTCGTACGTATGGAGGAATGGCTGGGGGCCCTTGAACTCCCAGCACATAACACTGATCCACTGGTTGAGCTTGAGGGGTAGATCGCAATAGCTCTTGATCCATTTGGCGTGGTAGGGATACATGGCCATTTTTGTAATCAGACGGATTGCTATGGGCTCCTCAAGCTCAGAGCTCCCTCTGAAGACACATGTCAACATCGAGTGGAAATCAAAAAAATTCAAACGTGTACGCCCTGGTCACCCACACCACTGCTGGAGAAAAGTCTTCAATGTGGTCCTTGTCACACTCGATCACCTTTTGAGAGATGAACGTCGGGAAGTAAGCATTCTCTACACCCATCTCCCTGACTCTCGCGCTGAACCATTCTGTGGCGAGTAAGAACCTGATATACAGATGCTTGTTTTTTTAAATACCTTGGATTGCTTCCTAGATGCTGTATGACCAGGGCTTAAGAATATAGCATCCACTAACACTGTAGTAGTCTAGCATATCGACCTTGATCAGCACCTATAATACTTGTCAGCACAAAGTGAGGGATTATAGAACAATCTGCACACCTTTGTAGTCCAACCTGGAAAGTCGATCTCCTTCTTTGTGCCTATAGCAATCTTCACTGCACTGCCGATCCTCACTTTTCATTGCCTTTTCTGGGGTGGCAATTGCAGACATAGGTGCAGCAGGCATTGCAGCATCAGTCTTGAGTTCCACAAGATCTAAAGCTTGGTCTCCCCAGTTTCGAGAGCATGCAAGTATGAAGCAATGTCAATTCCAGAGAGGAAGACAGTAGAATGGGAGGCAACTGTGATGGTGGTGAAGTTTAGAAGTTGAAGTTAGCAATGGCACCCTGCATCAAAAACCAACATACATGTGACTGATTTCCCACATCTTCTGCTTGCACATGCACGTGCATGTGCGAGCAGAGGCATGGGAATTTGGACTTGAGTGAATTTCACACATCTCAATTTTGTAGTACCTACCTACACCTGCTCAGTTGCTCCTTCATCCTGAACCACACCTACCTCCTTAACAACCAATGTGTCAAGATTGGATGTCAGACCAACAAGGAGAGCATCTCTGGAAAGCATAATGTCTACTTTGACTTGAAGGATAACTATAACTATATTCCTCTTTCTCTTCTATTGTTTCGCTGTTTATCATTTGTCCTGGACCCATCACCCATCTATTTCAACTCCTTGAAATTCTTAGCTTCTCTATACTCAATCTCCACATGTTCACTTATGTTTGTTGTACAGTTTTCATTCTACATGTCTTTTTCTGTTTAGTGTTAGGATCCCAAGTGTGTACACCCTTCTTTCCTTTTCTTTCATTGTCATCATCCTCGCTGACATCCCTTCCCCCTTGCTGACATCCCTTCCCCCTCCCTCACTGGACTCTTCCCTTTGCTGCTCATTTGTTGACGTCACCTGAATCGTCAATCACGTGACCCTTGCACATAGTTGCAGGTGACATTGTCCACTCCTTACTCATCATGTTCTGCAATGTTCCATCATATTCCATTTCCCAGGAACGTCATCCTCTTTATAGTATGATTGCACAGCCATTGAGTATATAGGTAGCTCGTTTGCCTGTATTGCCTCTTACCTCAATATTCATTTAATCTACTGCACTTACTCTTGATATCATCATCTGCGATGCTTGTGTGTTTGACTCCTCCCCTCTTCACCTTGTGTCTGCTGATCACCAGTTCCTACATCACTCGGCCTCCATCTACGTTGTTTGTAGGTGTGATGGCTAAGTGATTGTTGAGTACGTTGAAAGGTGACGGTATGGTCTACTGGCAGACTCGGACCTGGTTGAGTTTGGCCACTGGGGGTTCACTCTAGTGTGTCTGGTGGAGGGGATAGTGTCAGGAAGTGTAGGGAAGTGTAGGGGAATACTCAGGGCTAGGTGTCAACTCAAGGACACGAGTACAAAGGACAACCGGCAAAACATGACTAAATGCAGTTGGAGAACAAAGAGCGCCTACGATCTTGACAACCTGGGCTCGGAAACTCGCCAGTGAAGACAGGAATCGATACTATTCGTCGAGACGATTCCGAATCTGAAAAGACCTCGAGACGCGATGCAGAATTGACAGAGATATGGCGGTTGCACTGGTCGCGGCTGGCGGAACGCACAGAACTCCCAGAACCAAAAGCTATTTTTGTAGCTCTATGACACGGGCTCGGAATCGTGCAAGACAAGACAGTATTCGAAAGCGATTTTAGAGGAGATTAAGGATCTGAAGAGAGCTCGAGAATCGGATAAGAACTGAGGGCGATATAGCGAAAGCAAGATTTGGCCAAAAATGGGACTCGAGACGGAACGGACAGAATGGACGGAACAACACTGAACGGCAATGGAGACGAGAACTAAAGACTGGGACTGACTTGGGTGAACTAAACTTGTATTTTTAAGACATTTACATGAGTGTTTAAATAACCAACAGAGGGTTGAGTCTCTGAGTGGCATACAAAGGACACAAAGACAGACCAGAGGCTCTAGCCAAACAACACCAAATAGCTGGAACTCGGAGCTGGAACTCGGGAACATGAGTAATTAAGCTTTGGGAGGCTCGGAACAATACCAGATGTGACCCAAAATGGACTTCGGTGGCTCACCGGTGCAGAACCAAGCTGTATGCATCGAGTTAATCCAGCCAAACACTGAAACTGTCCTGAAATGCGTCAGGGATACTTGTAAGACTGTCCTGAGTCGAGTTGAACCTAATAGAGCCAATTCCGAGGCTAGCAGCATCGAGATCTCCACAACATGTTCATATTCTAACATTTAGCTTGTTTTGATATCTTCTTTCTTACCTTCTGAACTTTCATTTGTGTTTACTGAGCCCATGAATTGTGATGAATATATAGTATTTATTTATACTCTCTGCTGCATTTTTTATATATTTGATTTTCAAATGAGTGATATAATGCAGGCTTGGGAGCAGCCAAAAATGATCTTCTAACTGTAACTATTCTATGCAGATGTTTCTCTGATTAATAGATACAGAATATACATGCAAGGCATGGTTCAGTTGTGATCTCAGGTTGGTTTTCATACATGTTAAGATTCATTACTTAGTGTCCTTATAGACACTTACTATAAAATACTATTGCAGTTATATATGCCTATTGATACTATATAACTATATGCTATATAGCTTTATGTAACTATGAGAGGCTATGAGCTATATAAAACTATATGTACTATATAGTGCTCTATTACTATGTGCTATGCAACTTTACATGACTATGAGAGGCTATGAGCTATGAGCTATATAGCTTTATGTGACTATCAGAGGCTATCAGCTATATGAAACTATATGTACTATATAGTAATCTATCACTATGCTCTATGCAACTTTACATGACTATGAGAGGCTATGAGCTATATAAAACTATATGCACTATACAATACTCTATCACTATGTACTATGCAACTTTACATAACTATGGCATGCTATATCCTACTATATGACTATATCCTACTATAGCCAACTATGGGTTTTTGCTGTTTTCCTGATGAATGAGTTCACTATGGACCATCTTTCTGCATTGATGAACATCAATCGTCAAACAATCTATTGAATCATAAAAGACTGGGAGGCTACTGGGGGTGTCGAGAAAGATAGAAAGAGGACTGGTCAGCCAAGGCTGTTGGACTATCTAGATGTACAGGTGAGGTGTAGTGTGCCAGTACTGATGGACATTGCTCATCAGGATTCCATTTGCCACCAGTATCTCCTCAGTTCAGTTGATCAATGCAGGAATCTATTTCTTGACGAGCTGAGGTAGAAGCTTGGTGCATCTTCTGGTAAATATGTTTCAGACTCTATAATATAGAGGATATTGGAATGAGCTGGATTCACTATGAAAAGAATATGGTCTTTTGTTTTCAACTAGTCAAGTCCAAATCTAACCTAGTCAAAGATTTCAAAGAAGGCATATGAATGCAGCAAGACTGTGTGAATACAATATTGTCTCAAAATCAGCAAGAAACACGAAGCTGAACAGCTCATGTTCATTGATGAAAGTGCTTGTGACTATCACACTTTCTTGAGAAAAAAGACATGGGCTTTACACAGGCATCAAGCCAGCTGCAAACAGTTTTTTGCTAGGGGAAAGAGGTACACATAGTCCCGTCATACCTCAGGGTATCATATGTCAAACCTCCTCCAGGTATTCAATCCTTCCAGCAATCTCTCTTGATAGAATGCTCAACTGCATCATCTTGGAAGGCTCATTTAATACAGAATCCTTTGCTGCTTTTATCACACATCTCCTCAATCATATGGAACATTTTCTAGGACTGAACTCAGTCATTGTCATGGACAACTGTGCTATCCACAAGTTGAATGAAATTTGTAAGTTGATTGAATCCAGGTGCAGTGCTTTTTCCTCCCATGCATCACTCCAGCACTGATGCATTCTGTAATTACATGTCTAGCAGCATGAAGCTTGAATTCCTTCCTATGTACTCTCCAGATTTCAATCCAATTGAATTAGTCTTCTCACTACTCAAAACTCAACTTCAACAACTTGCCCTACTGGAAGAAGGAGGAGATGTTGTAGTGTATGCACAGCTTTATAGAGAGATTATGTCGATTAGCACAAATGACTGTTGAGCCTTCTATCAACACTGCAGGTATGTCCACTGGCCCTGGTGCATAGCTACCCTCAATTCTCAAGTGAAATCCTCTGATGATATGCTCAGATGAATTGGCTAGGACTGCTAGGGATATGTAGATTTATAAATAAGCTCTAAATTGTCATTTGTTCACTTTTCAATCACTGTTACAAGTGGACTACATAAGATAAAGCAAATGTTTGCATAAAGAACAAAAGCAAAGTTATGAAACCAAGGAGAAGAATAATTTACTGTTGAGCCGGCTGAGGCATGGCAGTTGTAGGTGACAGGTTCACAGGTGCCACAGTGGTGTCGACTTCAAGATTTGTGAAATCAGTTGTCACAATATGGAGCAGTGTTTTTAGGTCCTCCTTGCAGCTTGGGAACTTTATTGTGGCCTCAACCACTGTATGTTCCCAAAGATGTTTCAAAGTTTTGTCTGGCAGGGAGCTCAGTGTAGATCCTGTGTATAGGTTATTTAGGATTGGCGGTTCATTTGGGGATGTGTTTCCATTGAGTTATGAAGTAAATATGACCTCGGTATGAGTGTGGAAAAAACCCAGTACATGTTGGTATGTGTTGGTATGTGTCAGTACGCGTCAATACTGTAAGGTGCTCTAGACCTGATGTGAGTGTTGGTACAGAGCTGGAATGAATGAGATATCAACTCTAGTATGAGATGATAGCGATAGCAGAGATGAGAATGAGAATGAGATAAGAGACAAGATTGAAGACAAGGTTGCCACAAGACTAACTGTTGCAGAGACTAACTGCATGCATGGAAGCTGCCCTATCTGAGGGGAACTCTGCGGTAGTGTTTCCTCTCTTGCTACCTACAACAGGGAAGTCCCTAAATGCAAGATGCAAGAGATCTATCTACAAGAAAATTATTCCAAAGTGAGTATAATGTGCATACTGGGTGAAACATAGAGCATCAGAGAGAAAACACTCAGAACATAAGAGAAACATAGAAAATCAAAAGAAAACCTGTCCATGTGACAACTTCCCCATTTACCTTGGTCCATCATCCAGTCATATCAAAGCTCCACCAGAACTGAGATCCTCCAATCGATGAGTTGTCATCCATCATTGGGCTGATCTCCAGTATGCGTCCCAACTGACTCTAATGACATAAGCTTTCTAGTATGTCCCAAATTGCCAAGAGGATCTTCCTAGTAATCTGCTGATGTGATGTTGGGCAATTTATCCTATGTCCGGTACGTGTTGGGCAAACCATTCTGAGTCTGGTATGCATCAATACTTGTTAGAATATGCAACTGATGGCCTCTAGAGGTATCTTGTTAGAACTCAAACTTTTCCCTTTCTTTTATTTTCCTTTTTACCATTTCTTTTACTTTAATCACCCTGTTAGGCAGAAGTCTGGGTGGAACTCAGACTAGACAACCTCAATGTGCGGCACCTGACGGTGACGTGGACGTTGTCTGGGATGGGCTGTATCTCGAATGCAAAGTTTGGGCAGCAGGCTTTCTCAGACTGGACGACGTGGAGGTAAGAGGATTAATACAGGTCTAACTAATACAAGGGGGCAGGTCTCACCTGGACGACGTGGAGGTAAGAGGAAAAGCAGAACAGGGGGCTTCTGCGATTCCACCTTCCTCTATATAGCGTTGTCCACGGGATTGCATTATCTAAGTACTGTATAGTTTACATAACTAGGAATAGAACAAATGAAGGTTGGGTTGTACTAAGTGAGTGTGGGAATGATCGTGTATGACATAAGAATGGGAAATGATTATGAACGAAGGTTAAATATAATGGAAAGGAGCGATTAAAAGAAAGGAAATGGTAAAAGGTAAAATAAAAGAAAAGGTAAAAGTTCGAGTCCTAACACACCCCTTTCCATTATATTTAATCATCTTTTCAATCATTTCCCACACTCCTTTCACATGACCTTCATTTGTTCCATTCCACTTGTTTATGTAATCTTAGATAATATAATCTCACAGTTGCCACTATAAGAGGCATCAGGAATCACATGAACTCCTTGTTCTGCTTTTCCTCTTACCTCTGCAACAACCTAGGTGAGACTCATCCCCCTTGTATTAGTCTAGACTTGTATTAATCCTCTTACCTCCACAACAACCTAGTCTGAGTATAGCGTGTCCCGAGTCCTCGCTTGAGTATAGCACGTCCCAGACAATAGTCAGCTGAGGCCTGCTCAGTCTGAGCTGTCTCCCAGACTCCCACCTAACAGATCTGCAGTGACTGGCCACTTGTCAGTACTCTACATTGGGTGCACATATGAATTCCCATCCTCACAAAGCTCCCAGTCATCTACCAAGATTGTGTAGAACTGTTGCTTTTGTGCAAGCACAGTGCACGTGAACATAGCATTATTAATTTTTCCTTCCAACTCCTCTAAAGTTCTCTCAATTTGCATTACAGCATGCTGTATGTAGTGAAGCCAGTCCTCCTCCCTAATGTCATGGACTTTAGCAATCAAGCATTTCAGCTTGAGAACTCATGGGGAATCACCACAATATAGATAGATACTGTTGAGCTCAAGAAAGCTGTTATGGATAGTCTCAGCGACTACTGCAAACTTGTCTTGTGAGCCCTGAAGTTGTCTTGCTTGTTCATGTAGCATTGCCACATAGCCTGGCAGGGTGGCAAGCCAGACATCAAGTTCATCTCAGTCAGATTCCTTATATTCTCTCTGCATCTTGCCTGCTAGTTTACTAGTCCACATCTTAGTGATCTTACAGCCTTTTTCATAAGTCCTGCGATACGTGCATGTCACGTGAAGTGAGCCACATCAGAGCCAAAGTGTCAAAAAATTAGAATGAATGCCTATTTTCTCTGTGAATTCTGCACAGTACCTGCTCATTAAGTACTTAAAAAAAAGGCACAGTTCTCAGGAGAAGAAATATGTAAAATAGGGAGCAATAAATTGACTGTGTAGGTGGGTGGAGATCAAACAAGTGCAGCTGGTCTGTTCTCTCACCCATTTCCACTGAGATTCAAAAATTATGGCTCCCCTACATCTACCTATAAAATTCTTTCCTGTGTCTGTAAATTAAGTATATGACTATATCAACATCTCCTGAAAGTTTGAAGCCAATCCATTCAGTATTCATAGTGCAGCAGCAAGATTTGTGTTCTACTCTGCAAGACCTGTTGTGAGAAAAGGAGGGTAGAAAGAGCTTGAAGTGGAACACAAATCTTGCTGCTGCACCATGAATACTGAATGGATTGGCTTCAAACTTTCAGGAGATGTTGATATAGTCATATACTTAATTTACAGACACAGGAAAGAATTTTATAGGTAGATGTAGGGGAGCCATAATTTTTGAATCTCAGTGGAAATGGGTGAGAGAACAGACCAGCTGCACTTGTTTGATCTCCACCCACCTACACAGTCAATTTATTGCTCCCTATTTTACATATTTCTTCTCCTGAGAACTGTGCCTTTTTTTTAAGTACTTAATGAGCAGGTACTGTGCAGAATTCACAGAGAAAATAGGCATTCATTCTAATTTTTTGACACTTTGGCTCTGATGTGGCTCACTTCACGTGACATGCACGTATCGCAGGACTTATGAAAAAGGCTGTAATGAACATGTATCATGAGGAATTGACACAGTAAATCATCATTTACTCGAATTTCAGCAGTTATGCCACAAGACACATCAAAACCACATGAATTTGATGTGTGACAATACTTCTGAAAAGGGCAGTAATTAAATTTTCTGAGATCTGGGATAATTCTGCCATGTGAATTCTAAGCAACTAGAATTTAATATTTGAATAATGGCCATCTGATCCATGTGTTGTGAGGCTAGTCTTGAATAGTCAAACAGTTTTGACATGTGACAGCATATGTTGTCAGAACTGGCATCAACTGTAAGATGTTTTAAACCACCTCGATATGCAGCACTTACTTCAGGCAGTTGCACACTACATCATCATTGTGTGCTCCCTTTAAGTCAGCTATTGTGAGCATGATGTCGAACTTCTAGAAGAACTTGTCAGTAGTGAGGTCCTTCTAGATCATACTGCAGAACTTTACTAATACCTACTCCTTATGGTTTGAATCATCAAAGGACATATCCAGATGCTCCTGGAACTTTGTCCAGGTCTCCATCAGGTTCACCACACCCACTGTTGAGAACTCCTCAACATAGTTTTGCACTCATGTCAAGGTGTTTCCACTCTTCAGGAATGAGAGGGTAAGATAAATCTTACTTGATGACATCAAGAACTTGTTTGGGTTTACTAAGATGAGAAGAGTGACTTTGTGCTTGAAGTTGAGATAATTATCACTGCCAGTGAATTTGTGCAGCCAGGCAACATCATTGGTAGGAGCTGGGGCAGCTGGAGCTTGAGCAGTGGGGGCATTTGTTGCTTGATGGGTGAAGGCTGTGGCCATCAATATTGCAAGTTCCTGCTGTTGTTGTTGCAAGAAACTGGCTGACATCATCATCATAGGTGGGAGCAATGAGTCTCTGCATATTTCTCAGTATGGTCCTGGACTTCAAGGAAGAATGATCAATGTTGAGGGTGATGGCGAGACTGGAACTATAGCAGGGGCCCACTTGAGTCTTCTTCCTTCTTCTAATGTTGAGTATCACTGTTGTCTATCTTTGTTCCACCAGAGGATATAATCAACACTGTCATTCAATCTAGCAAGGTAGGTTTGATGCTCTTCATTGTACCAAGCTGAAGATAGAAGTGCAATGTGTTGTTCCTCAGTAAGATCTATATTGACAAATTGGGAGGTGAAACAGAGATCAGTTGTTCATTTGAACCAGGGTTATACCAACATTGAATGAGTTCATTGGTGAAGTTGATTATGAGATGAAAAGACAAAAATAAAATAACAAATGATAACGTCAATGATGCTTAAACTTATCTAGTTACCTACATCCATGTCAAGTGTGTCCTCCACCAGAGGCTAAGGTGGAGAGCCAGGATCAGAGAAAGTTGGTTGAGAGGTTTATATAATACATGAACATCTAAAAATGTCCAGGCAGGGTTGAGGGTTTGTCATTTAGAGGGTTTACATGTCAAGCCCTTCAAGGGAATGCTCCTCTAGGCTGAGTGAAGGCAAGTTGACAGCAATGATGTACACTGGGGATGAGCCTGTGAGGAGGTTCTGCTTTTATGTTAGGCAGGAATTCAGAAGATGGCTCAAACTGGGCAGGCCTTGGCTGACTGTTGTCTAAGATATGCTATACTCAAGCAAAAACTCAGGACATGCTATGCTCAGGCTAGGTTATCACAGAGGTAAGAGGATTAATATAGTATACTATAATATATGAGGGATGTGATCTCACCTAGGTCGTTATGGAGGTAAAAGGAAAAGCAGAACAGGTGTTCAAATATGATTCCTCTTCCTTATAAATACAGTACCTATGAGACCATATTATCTAAGAACTGTATAGTTTATATAATAGAACAAATGAAGGTCACATTGAAAGGAGTGAGTGTGGGAGCAATCATAGATGATATAAACATAAGGGATAATTAGGAAAGATAGTTAAATATAATGAAAAGGTACAAGTGAAATAAAGAGAAAATGGTAAAAAGGATAAAATAAAATAAGGTTCTAACACTTGCTAAGCATTCTAGGCTTTGAAACCCTGCTGGCAGAAGGCTTCTCAGGCACTTCTTTGATGGACACCATGGATATGGAAGTCACTGGTGTTATGGCAGGAGTGGCGGCAACAGATGGCAGTGGAGTGCTGAGATCAATGGGAGAAGCACTGCAGGAATGGGTAAAGCTAATTTCACTAGCTTCTTTAAGTGATCCATCAAGGTTCTGTGCACAGCCAAGCTCTGTAGACATTCTAAAGTGGGTGGAAGAGTGTCGAGGAGCTGTCTAGCAGGAGGAAAATGTGCTACCCTTTTTTTGCATGTCCTTCATAGCTTGATTATGTGCAACTTTCACGTGACTAAGTGACCTCTCAATAAGAATTTTCCCTTATGTTTTCATACAAATTCTTATTCTTATTTCTTAATGAGAATTTATTCTTATTGGACCCTGAATTTACTGTCTACCGACTTGGTAAACTGAAATTTCTATTCTTAATCAGAGGAAATTCTTATTGACAGTAATTCTTAATGAGAGGTTTGACTGTAGTGTGAAATTTAATTGCAAAGGAGATTCTTAAGATGGATCCAACCTGGATATACTATATAATCTGGACAGACAAGACTTATGTGCATTTGGATAGAAGACCAGGGTCTGTTTATGTCACTTAAAAGTCCTGTGAGGAGTATGATGAGGATTGTATTATCATGTGTCTTATATGGCTTATTAATTAAAATAGTCACTATTTTGTCTCATGGCCTGGGGTTGCATCATGTATGGTCAAAGGAGGCCACTAGTCATTTTGAAGTATCTAGGTGGTCAGGGTGGAGATATGACAGGTGCCCAGTTTAAAGAGCAGGTTCTTGAACCAGTTCTTAAGCCATTCTATGATGAAATAGAGAGGCAGAGATGCAGAGTATGTGTTAGGTGAGAGTCTAGGAGATGACTCAGACTGGGTAGGCATTGGCTAACTGTCATCTGGGATGTGCTATACTCAAGCAGGGACTCAGGACACACTTACTCAGGCTAGGTCATCATGGAGGTAAGAGGATTAATACAGTATAAACTAATACAAGAGGGACAAGTCTCACCTAGATCGTCATGGTGTAGATCCTGACTTAGGAGTGTCTGGGATCAGCAGTCCTTTTGGGGACATGATTGCATGCTCTGGGAGGTTAGAGGTTGACTGTGGTAAGATCAGTCCACATACCAGTATGCATTGGTACGCTTTGGTATACATCAGTATGTGATAATATTAAAAACTGAGGTCAGTAGCTCTGGTTGGGTCTGCACTTGACCAGTACAGAGATGAAATGCACAGGCAATCAACATTGGTGCAATGTGATTACTCCAGGTGGCAAGATTCGAGTTATGGAACATGAGATGAGAGACACTTTCATAAGATGAGAGACTGAGACAAAGATGGAATGACTATAAGATATACAAGAACTAAGATGGATTGCACTCAAGTTACCCTGTCTGAGGGAGACTCTGTGGTAAAACTGACTTGTCCTCTACCTACAATATGGGGTGCATATTTATACTAAGTCCAAAGATCTATCTACAGCTAATAATTCCCATACAAGCATAATGTGCATATTAGTTGAAATATAGAGAAGTCAAAAGAAAAAGCCATAGGTCATAGAGGTGCACATAGAAAGCATAGAAATCAGAAGAACATAGGAAAAACATAAATCATAGAGAGGAAAAATGTCTGCATAGCATCTGACTATACCAGTGCTCCACCAGAACTCAGATTGTCTAATTGGTATGTGGCTCCAGTCATCAGACTGCTGTCTGGTACGTGTCTTGGCTGTATGCTCCATGTGACCATGTCCCTGATCATCCAGATAAGATCTCTAGTACATTCCAGTCTGCTTTTGGAGATCTCATAATGTGTTGCTGACATGATCGTAAGGTTCTGATTCAAAACTGGACCAATTGGGTTCAGTCCGGTGTAGAGCTGTGCCGATTGTCCCATCACCACCGATCACTCCAGAAGCACTCAAGAACTGGTTCCGACATGTACTGATCAGTACCGGACTGAATCTGATCAGTCTGGTTTCAAATCAGAACCTCACAATCACATCAGCAACACATTCCGGAACCTCCGAAAGCATACTAAAACGTACCGGAGATCTTATCTGGACAACTAGGGACACGGTCACATGGAGCATACAGCCAAGATGCGTACCAGACTGTTGTCCGATGATGGGAGCCACATACTGATTGGACGATCTGAGTTCTGGTAGAGTACCGGTATGGTTAGACGCGATGCAGACATTTTTCTTCATTATGATTTATGTTTTTCCAATGTTCTTCTGATTTCTATGCTCTCTATGTGTGTCTCTATGACCTATGACTTTTCCTTTCGACTTCTCTATGTTTCAACTAATATGCACATTATGCCCATATAGAAATTATTAACTGTAGATAGATCTTTGGACTTAGTATAAATATGCACCTCATGTCATAGATAGAGGACAAGTCAGTTCTAACACAGAGTCTCCCTCAGATAGGGTAACTTGAGTGTGATTCATCTTAGTTCTTGTGAACCTCGTAGTCATTCCATCTTCGTCTTAGCATCTCATCTCTCAAAACTGTCTCTTGTCTCTCACACCGTAACTCAAACCTCATCGCTTGTAGTGATCACATCATACTGGTGTTGATTACCTGCACATACCGACTCCATACCAGTCAAGTATAGACCCAACAGGAGTTCCTGACTTTAGTTCTTGATATCGATGCATACCGGCGCATACCAAGGTGCATCGACGCGTACCGGTACATTGAGTGATCACGCCGCAGTCAACCCCTAACCTCCTAGAGCAACGTAATCATGTCCCCAAAAGGACCGCTGATCCCAGACACCCCTAAGTCAGGATCTACAAGTGGAGCCCACCGCGAGGGGGTTAAACGTGTCGTGATCCTCATGTCCACCGCATTCGTTGCGTGGGACATCTCAGCAGACTATTGAACCCCCTCATCCATATCAAACCACTAATGCTTGGCAGCATAGACACTGTATCGAAGAGCGTGCTATGGATTCGGATTCTGAGTCCATAGAGCATTACCTTGATTCGGACTTAGAACAACTAAACACATCATTTGACTCCGGAGTGCAGTCTCCCTTCTCATTAATCAGCTTGTCTGCAGTTCCGTCGACAGTCCCCTCAGCCCCATTGACTAGCTCGTCACCACTAACCGAGCTCGAGGGCGACAACCCAGACGATACCGCTCAGCTCGTCCTACCCGATCCTAGTTCATCTGTACCAGGACAGACATCTCCGCCCATCAGTATGTCGTCACTTCTGTCAAATTCAGTTAACACACAGGCTACGCAGCCCCAGTGTAGAGTTCCAACAAGCGGCCAACCACTGCAGATCCCTCTAGAGGCCATCCATCACATGTTCCAACAAGTATTGATGTGTACCGGACTCAGAATGGTTTGCCTGACACATACCAGACACAGGACAATTTGTCTGACATCACATCAGCGGATCACTAGGAAGATCCCCCTGGCAATTCAGGATGTACTGGAAAGCTTATGTCATTGGAGTCAGTTGGGATGTGTACCGGAGATCTGCCTGATGATGGGTGATGACTCACTGATTGGAGGATCTCAGTTCTGGTGGAGCTGTGATATGACCGGATGATGGACCAATGCAAATGGGGAAGTTGTCGCATGGACAGGTTTTCTTTTGATTTTCTATGTTTCTCTTACATTCCAAATGTTTTCTCTCTGATGCTCTATGTTTCACCCGGTATGCACATTATACTCACTTTGGAATAATTTTCTTGTAGATAGATCTCTTGCACCTTGTATTTAGGGACTTCCCTGTCATAGGTAGCAAGGGAGGAAATACTACCACAGAGTTCCCCTCAGATAGGGCAGCTTCCGTGCATGCAGTTAGTCTCTGCGACAGTTAGTTTCATAGCAACCTTGTCTTCAGTCTCATCTCTTGTCTCGTTCTCATTCTCGTCTCTGCTATTACTATTGTCTCATACTGGAGTTGATATCTCACTCATTCTGGCTCTGTACTGACACTCACATCGGGTCCAGAGCACCTTACAGTATTGATGCATACCAACATGTACCGACGCATACCAGGTTTTTCCTGTGCTCATACTGAGCATATATTTACTGCAAAACTCAATGGAAACACGTCCCCAAACAAACTACTTACCCTAAACAACCCATACACAGGATCTACACTGGACATTGACCGTAGTAGCACTGGTACAGCCAGTACCCCCAAATAGAATCATGTCAAACTGTCCTCCATGTCGCGGAGCTAGAGATGCTCCCTTCTTTGATGGACACAACCCGTTAGACCTTCCTCAGTACTTTGAGGATATTGAATATATCGTGACTGACTGCAACTTAGACGATGCGGTGAAGATCCGGTATGCAAAGTATTACACTTTGAGTTCTGTAGCTGAGCTATGGGATACCGCCGATGGTGTCAGTACGGGAGCAGACGATTGGACGATAGCAAAGGAGGCGATTATAGCATTTTACCCAGCGTTGGCACCCAGCGTGTGCTTCACCCGGGAAGACCTCGATAGGCTCGTTGAAGGCTGGAAGAGTAAGGGCATACAGTCAAGGGAGGATTTCAGAGAATATAAGAGAGAGTTCATGGTGAGGTTGAAGTATTTGGAGCGTAACTCAATTGTTTTGGCAGAGGAAGCAGCATGTGCATTTGTCCAAGCCTTTATGGGCAAATTGAAGGACAGATTACAGCAACGCCTAGAGATGAAGGAATCCAACCCGTCCCCAGGCAAACCGTATACGATCGACTTGGTGGTAAAGCATGCCAACTACATCCTGGCCAGTATGGTGTTCAATGACGTACCGATGACTCGAGCGCCCGACCCGACAAACCAGTCAAAGGTAAAGTTGGAAGAAGTGGATATCGGTACAGTGTGGGAAGCGGTCAAGAACATTCAGGTGCAGGTGCAGTCCCTCGGGCGAAGACCGCCGCCAGCGATGATGTCCCAGAGGAGCCCTGGGTGTGCATTCTGTGGCGACATGAGCCATTACATTAGGTTGTGCCTGAAGGTGCTAGAGTATATCCAGGCAGGGAAGTGTGTGAGGGTGTCATGGACGCTTTTTAATTACTTTTATTATTCTCTTCTCTTACCAGTTTCCCTTATCTTATCTTATCCACTCATCACTAATCACACTTATTCCTGCTTACTCCTTATTCATTATGCTCTTTCTCATACTATCCTTGCTCGCTGACCAATCCTATGATATCATTGTTCTATGAAGTTCCATAATGTTCTATTATCTATCCTTATGTAGTAGTTAATTCCCTGGTCCATGCGCAGCCTCTGAAGGGTATATAAGTAGGTAGTTCTCCTGTACTTACCCTTTAGTTTTGACCTGGTCAATTCTACCTGGCTATGTCCAGAAGCTGTCTCCCCTCCTTGTGCTGTGTCAGCTCCCCTGGCTCACCACTCTCTCTCTCTCCCCTCTCTTCCTTTGACTGAGTTCCATGCGACCCGGTTACCTCTTTGCATACCTGTAGTCCATCGCTGACACAAGGTCAAAACTAAACTCCTTACTGCCTTGCACACTTCTCAGTCACCACTACCAAGCTGGCTCTGAATGTTCACGTTTCTTACTGATACCAATCTCTTTATTGTGCCACATTCTACCATCTTACTTGCACACCTACTATCACCTTCACACTTGACCTATTCCTCTTATCCATCATCATCACACTCAACCCTTACATCGTTCAAGTACCTCAAAACTGACCACTACCTGTCCGCAACTCTAAATTATAAACCAATATTCTTATCTGATGCATCTGACGACTTGGACTGCGACCCCGACTACAATCACTTTGACCCACACCTGTTCTCAGATCAATCTCACATGCATCAATCAGGCCAATACGTCATTAACCATTTACTTTCATTACTAAACTCACTTGTTTTATAACCTGCCATCTTCTTTCTATTCGATCAACCAGCGCTCGTTTGAGAGGGGGTAACATTGAGTCCGACCCACTTGAGAGTAGCTATCAGGCCTTGGGGGTGATCTTTGGAGAGGTCCCTTGGTGCCCATTGGAGTCTTCACAGAGGAAGATCTGGGTTTGATCAGCAAGTGAAAGTCGACCACCACATCCGGAGTTCTGTTACAGCACTCAATCAGATCTGCAGGCGTCCGCACCACCTGTCAGCTGGCAGTGTTGTTTCTGATTTGAGCTGGCTCCACACCCATATGCCCAACCATCTGAATCAGCAGCACAGCATTGGAAAACACCACCTGAAGATACTGCTGATGCTGTCCTAGCACAACTACCACCGCTGACCGACAATGATCTAATACACCTAGACGACAAGCTAGGAGCCCACCAACCACCCCACCCATCACCAGCACCATCACCCATCATGTCGGAACCCCAAACTCCTGCCGCACCAGCTGCAGGTGCATCAACAATCTCAAATGACATGATACAAGAGATCATCAACACGCTACATGGCCTGGGACTACTAGCAACTCCTACACCAGCAGCTGCAGCCACATCTGCCCTTCCTCCACCAACAACAAACAGTAATGGAGGAAGACACATTGCCAAACCCGAGGCATTCAACAGGCGAGACTACAAAAAGTTCGAGCACGCCATCACCCTCTACGTCGAAGCAAATGCAGGGGACTTCGTGAACAATAAGGACTACTTCCTTTTCATGTTATTGTTCATGACAGAAGGCTCAGCTGCACTCTGGGCACAAAACTTCTTGGAGAGCATCAAGATGGACGGCTACCTAATCTTCTCACTCATCAGTCACCAGAAGTTCAATGAACAACTGGAGAAAGCATACGGGGACCTGAACAAATGCATGAACGCCATGCAAAAATTGGATAGCTGGAAACACACCTGGGATATCACAGCCGACCAATTCTTCCAGCAGTTCGATATCTATCGCTGCACAGCAGGATACAACGATGACACCAAAAATGATGACACCCTCATCCACAAGCTGATGAAAGCCTTGGATAGAGAGATCATATACTGGATTGAAATGAGCGACACACTCCCAACCATGTACAAAGGTTGGCAAGAAAAAGCCATTCGATTCAACAATGCCAGGTGGCAGATGAAGGCCATCGAACAAAGTTGAGCTGCCCCATCCAGACCTCAGGCACCCCCAATGAAACCCACCCAGACATTCGCACCTAGGATCCCTGAAAGGCGTGACGCCACTGGAGTCACATACGGAGGCATGGGGAAGCCGATGGATGTGTCGCTAGAAGAGTTAAGGCAATCAGGTGTCTGCTACTACTGTGGAGGGCTGGGACACCAAAAGGCGAAATTCCCAAAGAGACAGGAAGTGATAAGGGCTATGTTGATGGGGATGGAGCCATGAGAGAGAAAAGTCTGGGCAGATGAGACCGCGATGCTCAAGGAGTCAGACTTTGCGGAGGAAGAAGAGGAGATGCTCTTTGAGCAGGAGTTGGATTTTGCAGAGCCCCAGCAGTGAACACAGCACTGACTGGGATAGGTTCAGTTTTGGTTTTTCAAACAGCCATTTTTGACAATTCTATGGACTCTGTAGATAACCTAGATAAAACACAAAAAAAAGTAAAAAACAACGTCACTCGCAAAAATATTCCTTCTGTTCCTGTACCAGTAGTTGATAGTGTAGATACACCTTCATGTAACAACATTTCTGCCCTTTTGTCCTGTTCTATTCCTGCATCTGAAAATCATGTAAAATCCTTTTCTGAATCCTTTAATTCTATTTCTTCCCTGGCCGGAACTGAACTGAAATTCGTGAAAAATGAAAACTCGTTGAAACAAGCTGAGAGGAAATCCTGGAGAGACTGCCCCATCCCCTTTACTGCACCATGGGTTGTACAGCATCTAAAAGAGGATAAACTCAAAAGTGCTTTAACGACTCTCTGAGTGTGGATGAAACAGCAGAGGCATGCTGAAGCGAATGAAGAGACAGTGTGTCAAATAATTGTGCTAGAAGAATCAGATGCCATGGCAGCTGTTAGGGACCTGAGGGGTCCGAAAAGGTTCATAAGAGGGTCTTGGGGGCAACAGCACATGGTACCGATTCTCCTCCAAATGACCAACACCGGCAATCAGTTCAAGGTAGACACACTACTGGACAGTGGCTGCACCAGCTCATGTATCAACCGATCCTTCATCAAAAAGCATCAGATCAGGACAAAAAAGACACCCATCCCGATCTGAGTTTATAATGCTGATGGCATGCTCAATAAGGATAGTTCGATCATGGAATTTGTGGAAATGCGCATGACAATTAAAGATCATTCGGAGTGCATCCACTTTGCAGTCACAGATCTAGGGAAAACAGATGTGTTCATCAGACATGAATGGTTAAAGCTGCACAATCCCAACATCGACTGGCAAAAGTCTACGATTGAATTCAATCGATGCCCTGATGTATGCGGCTATATCCATGGTCTAGAGGACATTGATGCAGACCCCAACAAAAACCTTGATCTGGTGGAACTTGAAGATGGCGATCAGCTCTTTCTCTTCAATTGGGACAGATACATTAAGTCTGATCTGAGGAAAGCACTGAAGGTCAGGCAACAGGCACTTGAGGAGGTCCCAGACTACGTCAAAGAATTTGCGGACGTCTTCAGTGAACAGGAATTTGATCAGTTACCAGAGAGACGCCCCTGGGATCACACTATCGAACTTAAACTGGGCTCGAAGCTCTCTGACTGTAAGATCTATCTGCTTAGTCCATCAGAACAGGTGGCACTGGATGAATTCCTCGCTGAAAACCTGAGAACTGGCTGTATTCACAACTCTCAATCCGAGATGGCATCCCCCTTCTTCTTCATCAAAAAGAAGGATGGCAAGATTCGCCCCATACAGGATTATCGCAGGCTCAATGAGATGATGGTTAAGAACAAATACCCGTTACCTCTAATTCAAGAGCTCATCGACAAAACCAAGCAGGCGAAATTCTTCACAAAGCTTGACATACGCTGGGGTTACAACAACATTTGGATTTGAGAGGGTGATGAGTATAAAGCTGCCTTCAGGATGAACCGTGGTCTATTTGAACCAACAGTCATGTTCTTTGGTCTCACAAACTCACCGGCAACCTTCCAAGGATTTATGAATGAAATCTTCTGAGAACTCGTCAATGATGGACACATCATAGTCTACATGGACGACATCCTGATCTTCACACAGACTTGTGAACATCATGACAAACTTGTCCGACAAGTCCTGGAAGTGTTGCGAGCAAACAAGTTGTACTTAAAGCCAGAAAAGTGCAGCTTCACTCAAGAGACCGTGAACTATCTTGGGCATATCCTCAGCAATGGACAGATTTGCATGGATCCCGCCAAAGTGGCAGGCATAAAAGATTGGCCGGTTCCTAAGAACAAGAAAGAACTACAGTCTTTCCTTGGGTTCTGCAACTACTACCACCACTTTATCCTAGTGTTCAGTCACTATGCGAAGCCCCTGACAGTGTTGACCAGAGACATAGAGTGGAAGTGGGAGGTGGAGCAACAGGAGGCCTTTGAACGTCTGAAGCAGAAGCTCTGTGAAGAACCCGTACTCGCAGTACCTACTGATGACGGTCAATTTCGGGTGGAGGCCAATTTGTCACACTTCGCTAATGGCGCCATTCTGTCCCAATTCATTGATGGAAAGTGGCACCCAATTGCATACCAATCGCAAGTGCTTAGCCAAGCAGAGCGCAATTATGAAATCTATGACAAAGAGATGTTTGCGATCATGTGTGTGCTGGATGACTGGCAACAATATCTTCTGGGAGCAACACAAACCTTCAAAATCTGGTTGGATCACCTCAACCTCCAGTATTTCTGAAAACCCCAGAAGATTAACCACTGACAAGCGAGATGGCTACAGGAACTAGCAGACTACAACTTCAAACTGTTCCATAAACTAGGTGCCCTGATGACTAAGGCTGACCTCCTCTTGAGACAAGTGGACCATGAGAGGGGGGAGAACAACAATATCAACATCATTTTGCTCAAGCCAGACTTATTCATAAATGCAACACTGCTAGAAGCACTAGATGCAGAATTTGTTAAATGAATCAAAGGGTATGAAACAACAGGGACAGGGCAGTTGTGAAGGCGTTAGACAGGAAGGAGCAAGAGTGGGATGAAGAGGAAGAGGGGTTGTTGACATAGAAGGGCAGGATCTATGTACCAAGAAACTGTAAACTCTGGGAAGACATCATTCGAAACCATCATGACAGCACACTCTCAGGACACCTGGGACACTATAAGACCCATGAGTTGATCACACACAACTACTGGTGGCTGGGAATCCAGTGAGATGTTTGAATGTACATCGAGGGATGCAATGCGTGCCAACATACCAAGGCACACTGAATGAAACCGCATAATCCTCTGAACCTGAATGAGACCCCAAAAGGTCCTTGGGAAATTGTCACGGTAGACCTGATAGGTGAACTCCCTGAGTCCAATGGGCATAATGCGATTTGTGTCTTTGTTGACAGATTCAGTAAACAGGTACATGCGATCCCTACCTCTGTGAGCGTAATGTCAGAAGGGATGGTGAAGCTCTACCGAGACCATGTCTTCAGGCTACATGGCATATCGCACAAGTTTATTCATGACAGAGGATCACAGTTCGAGTCCAAATTCATGAATGAACTATACCGGTTATTGGGCATCAAGGGAAACCCGTCAACGGCATATCACCCACAGACAGATGGTCAGACAGAACGGATAAACCAAGAGATTGAACAGTACCTCCCTCTCTTTGTTAACCACCATCAGTCAGATTGGGCAGAATGGCTTGCACTAGCAGAATTCGCATACAACAACAAGAAACAGACGTCGACAGGAGCATCACCTTTTTTCATCAACCATGGGAGACACCTGTACAAGGGTACAAATCCTAGATGTGAATCAACCAATGAGTCTGCCAAGCAATTCACCAACCAAATGGCCAAGGTCAGAGAGGAAACCGAATCAGCATTAAAGCATGTGGCCAAAACTATGAAGCGCTTCTATGACAGGACAAAAGGAGAATCCATCGAGTATAAACCTGGGGATAAGGTCATGCTCAAAGGAACTCACCTAAAGACAGATCGTCCTATGAAGAAGCTGGGAGACAAATGCCATGGGCCTTTCATCGTTGAAAAGAAAGTCAGCACGTCAGCATATAGGCTTAAACTACCATGTACATGGAAGAAAGTCTATCCGGTTTTCAATGAAGTGCTCCTCTCCCTGTACAACAAGCCACAGTATACGTTGCAGAAGCAAGATCCTCCACCCCCGCCTGAGATCATCGATGATGTGCTGGAATATGAGGTCGAAAAGATTGTCGACTCCAAGCTAGTGCGAGGAAAGCTCAAATACCTCATACACTGGAAAGGGTATCTGAACAAAGAGCACACCTGGGAACTGATTGCAAACCTGACGAACTCTCAGAAGGCTATCAACAAATTTCATAAGTTGACTCCAAGCGCCCTGCGTATACTCAACACCTTAGCACTGTCACAGCTAAAGTTCCAACCTGTATTCAAAATGATGGAGCCTGAGAGACAGGAAGGAGTGGCACAGTGGTGGGCTGGTAAGTTCCAGGGTAGGGAACATGGGTGATCAGGACGCTCGCCTTGAAGGAGAGGGTCATGTCATGGACACTTTTTAATTATTTTTATTATTCTCTTCTCTTACCAGTTTCCCTTATCTTATCTTATCCACTCATCACTAATCACACTTATTCCTGCTTACTCCTTATTCATTACGCTTTTTCTCATACTATCCTTGCTCGCTGACCAATCCTATGATATCATTGTTCTATGAAGTTCCATAATGTTCTATTATCTATCCTTATGTAGTAGTTAATTCCCTGGTCTGTGTGCAGCCTCTGAAGGGTATATAAGTAGGTAGTTCTCCTGTACTTACCCTTTAGTTTTGACCTGGTCAATTCTACCTGGCTATGTCCAGAAGCTGTCTCCCCTCCTTGTGCTGTGTCAGCTCCCCTGGCTCACTGCTCTCTCTCTCTCTCCCCTCTCTTCCTTTGACTGAGTTCTGCATGACCCGGTTACCTCTTTGTATACCCGTAGTCTGTCGCTGACAGAGGGATGCAAACGGGAAGGTGACACTACTGAATGGAGGGTTTGTACCGAGCATAGCAGTGGGTAATAATTTGATGGAGAAGATAGATTTGTTGTGTCAGGAGACCAGTGCAGCCTCAGTAAATCTCATTGAGGTAGTGACATCGACAGCAACGAGTGCTGAGGTGTCGGAGGACCCAGCAATGATGGCAGAGATTGCAGAGGAAGTGTCAGATGAAGAGTTGGAGGTGGCACAGTATGAGATGTTGCTGAACGAGGTGAAGAAAGCCAAGTTCGATGGAGTCAAGATACCAGTATGACCGAAGCCCAGTCCAGCAAATGTACCGATGACCTTGAATGCAAAATTGAGCATACCAAAGCCGGCGAGAAACCCAAATATTCCCCAGGAAAGTAAATCTATGATGAATTCGGGCAGAAACCAGCCACAGTTCTGGTATGTCACTCCAATCGAGGATCTGACAATGGTTCAGAAGGTATTGTTGAGGACGTTAGACTCAGTGGTAACGGTGACACAGCGGGAGCTCCTCGCTCTGTCTTTGGATATGAGGCAGCAGATGAAGGAGTTGACTACAGCGAAGCAGTATGTGGTTGGTAACATCAATCTCGTCAAGTCAGACGAGGAAGGGAGCAAAGTCACAGAGTACTGAGCAGTACCGGAGTCATTGGCTCCAGTACTCTTGGAGTCAGGACCGGCAGCACATGATGCGCTTCCCATCCATGTAATTAAGGTATTGATCGAGGATGCCGTCGAAGCAGAAGCCATACTTGATCAAGGGGCGGTGTGGAGATCCCGATGCCGCTGGCCTCGGAATCGGCTCTATTAGGTTTGACTCAACTCAGGACAGTCTTACAAGTATCCCCGACGCATTTCAGGACAGTTTAAGTGTTTGGCAGTATTAACTCGATGCATACAGCTTGGTTCTGCACCGGTGAGCCACCGAAGTCCGTTTTGGGTCACATCTGGTATTGTTCCGAGCCTCCCAAAGCTTAATTACTCATGTTCTCAAGTTACGGCTCCGAGTTCCGGCTATTTGGTGTTGTTTGGCTAGAGCCTCCGGTCTGTCTTTGTGTCCTTTGTACGCCGCTCAGAGGCTCAACCCTCTGTTGGTTATTTAAACACTCATGTAAATGTCTCAAAAATACAAGTTTAGTTCCCCCGAGTCAGTCCCAGTCTTTAGTTCTCGTCTCCGTTGCCGTTCAGTGTCGTTCCGTCCGTTCCGTCTCGAGTCCCGTTTTTGGCCAAATCTTGCTTTCGCTATATCGCCCTCAGTTCTTATCCGATTCCCGAGCTCTCTTCAGATTCTTAATCTCGTCGAAAATCGCTTTCGAACACTGTCTTTTCTTGCACGATTCCGAGCCCGCGTCGTAGAGCATACGATAATAGCTTTTGGTTCTGGGAGTTCTGTGTGTTCCGCCAGCCGCGACCAGTGCAACCACCATATCTCCGTCAATTCTGCATCGCGTCTCGAGGTCTTTTCAGATTCGGAATTGTCTCGACGAATAGTATCGATTCCTGTCTTCACTGGCGAGTTTCCGAGCCCGGGTTGTCAAGATCGTAGTTGCTCTTTGTTCTCCGACCGCATTTAGGCACGTTTTGCCGGTCATCCTTTGTACTCGCGTCCTCGAGTTGACACCTAGCCCCGAGTATTCTATTACACTTCCCCACACTTCCTGACACTATCCCCTCCATCAGACACATTAGAGTGAACCCCCAGTGGCCGAACTCAACCAGGTCCGAGTCTGCCTGTAGACCCGTACCGTAACCTTTCAGCGGTGGTGTGCATCATTCGGGAAGACATGTGGGAGAAGTTAGGAATTCATTTCGATCTGGATCACGTGATGACACTCGAGGCCACAGATGCAGGGAAGTTGTCGACATTGGGAAGGATTCGAGATGCCAGATTCAGGGTAGCAGGTGTGGATTTGAAATTGAAGGTTCAAGTGGTTTTGGTGGCACCATTCAAAGTTTTGCTGGGACGACCGTTTTTCACTCTTACCGAATGCGAGACGAAGGATTTCTTGTCAGGCGATCAGCATATAACCATCACGGATCCCTGAGATCAGAATCGCAGGAGCAAGGTATCGACTGGTATCCGGGCATTCTGGCACGCTCTGGAATCGGGTTTTCACAAGTCGAGGAACTGACGCATTGGTGCCAGCAAGACACATGGAAACTGATGATGTGCAAGATGTGCCGTGGAGTCGATCCGCCGGTATGCATACCGAACTCGTGTACAGATGTTTTATCTTTGCGTTTTAATGACCCTGATTATTTATCTCGTCGCCCAACCCCTTCTCAGACCAAAATTAATTCTCGATTTGTTCAACCCATTTACAGTTTTCAACAAATGTCTTCTAATGTTTCAAAAAAATCCAATTCGACTATTTCTCGTTATGTTTCCCTGAGTTTTACCTTGAATACCCCAGCTCCGTTTATTTATTTGCAGAGATTGAATTTTCTTTTATCTCCTTATACCATTGCTTTGGACGCTTCTTTGGACACTTTTAGTTCAGTGGTGTTGGATTCAACGGAGGATGAAGGAAGTGTTTTGGCATACAAGCAGGTGGCACAGAAGGTCCATCCCGTACCAGGAGTATTACCGGAGGAGTTTCATATAGTTTGAAGGCGACATCCCAACCCATTGGCGGACATGCCAAATTTACCGACAAAACTGGTGCTGTTCGTACCGACGGGAAAGTTTATGAAGGAAAGGTTGGATGCGATGGAATTGGATCCAGGTGGATTTCTGTGGGACGAAGAGAAGAAGTTGGTGGTGAACCTGATCATGTTGCAGGAAGGAGCATTTGCACGGTCAGAGACGGAGAGAGGGACCTTGGATCTGACGTATTTCGATCCGGTACGCATACCAATGGTGGTGCACGTACCGTGGGTGTGGAAGAACATACTGATCCCCCCTGGGATACTTGAAAAGATGCTAAACATACTCAGGGAGAAGATCGCTGCCGGAGTTATCAAACCATCAAACTCCTCGTACTGCTCAAGGTGGTTTTGTGTGGTGAAGAAAGACGGAGCATCCTTATGGTTTGTTATCGACTTGCAGGATCTGAATGGGGTGACCATTCAAGACTTGGCCGTACTGCCGGACATTGAGACACTAGTGGACACATGCAGCGGGCGCACATGCTACACAGTACTCAATCTCGCTGTTGCTTTCGACCAGTGGATGCTTGACAAACGGTCCCGAGACTTAACAACATTCCAGACCCTGCTCGGTATGTTTTGACTGAAGGTGTTACTGATGGGATATACAAATTCACTGCAGATTCTCCACAGAGACGTCACGTTTATTCTCAGCGATGAGATTCCTAAGGTGGTGCAGCCGTTCGCAGATGATGTGATTATGCAAGGAGGATTTACATGGTACGAGCGAACCAACGGAGGGTTCGAAACAATTCCTGAGAACCTGGGCATCTGCCAGTTTGTCTACGAACATTTGAGTGATGTGAACCGAGTGCTGCAGAGGGTGAGGAAAGTGGGTGGAACATTTTCTGGGAAGAAATTCCAGGCATGTACTGATTTGGCGATATTCTTAGGGAATAAACTCATGTACTGAGGACGCGAACCAGATGATTCAAAGGTTCAGAAGGTGCGGGATTGGGTCCCGTGTCGAATGGTGACAGAAGTGAAGGGATTCCTCAGTACGGTTGGTGTGTTGAGGGTGTTTATTAAAGATTTCACGAAGAAAGCTCAACTGTTGACCTGACTTACATGTAAAAACAACATTTTCAATTGGGGACCAGAAGAGCAGGATTTGATGGACACATTGAAGGACGCCATTATCAACTGCCCAGCGCTGTGTGCGATTGACTACGGGTTGGACAGAGCGGTTATCTTAGCGGTGGATTCATCGATCATAGGAGTAGGGTGGACGTTAGGCCAGGATCACCTGGACGGGAGGAGAAGGATTAATTGGTTCGGGTCAATCAACTGGAACTCAGTACAGGCGACATACTCCCAGCTGAAGATTGAGTTGTTTGGGTTGTTTAGGGTGTTGAGGGTGGTGAGGTTGTTTATTTATGGGGTTAAGCTCCTGGTGGTTGAGATGGACACAGCATATGTCAAAGGGATGATTAACAATCCAGATCTACAGCCGAACGTGATGATAAACCAGTGGATTGCAGGAATTCTCCTTTTCGACTTTGAGCTTTGCCATGTACCAGCTGCGGAATTCATGTGTACCAACGGACTGTCGAGACAGCAAGCCGCACCTGAGGACCTGCAGGAGGAGGACAATTATGAGGAGTGGATTGACGTGGCGTATGCATTTTTGTATGGAGCAGTGTTGAGTACTGATGTCAAAGAAGGGTCCGGTACAGCCACAGATCCTCAGGGGCAGCAGTTCCTGGCCTCGGATTTGGTAAAGTTGCGAGATAAGCAATTAGAGTTGGTTCGGTACCTCCTCAAACACGGAAGGAAGCCCTCGGAGATCGACAAGAAGCATTTCCCCTCGTTTGTCCAGTATGCCTCCAGATTCTTCATGCGAGCAGGATGGCTTTGGTGAAAGACCCGACGAGAGCATCCCCAGTTGGTTGTCAAGCTGGAATGCTGGTGGGCACTTGTTCAGCAGGCTCACAATGATCTCGGACACAAGGGAGTGTACTCGGTACATGCTCAATTGCTGGATCAGTTTTGGTCGCCATTGATTTTGGAAGACGTCAAATACTTTGTGCATACTTGTCATATCTGTCAAGTGTGCCAGACTATGAAAGTGTCAATACCGCCATCAGTACCAGACGTACCGATGTTGTTTGCCCGGATCCACATCGACACGAAGCATATGCCCGCCTCAGGAGGCTTTCACTACATTGTGCACACACGGTGCTCCTTGTCCAGTTACCCGGAGTTCCGACTGTTACAAAAGCAGACTGGTCACATGATTGGGGAGTTCATTTTTCAGGAATTACTGTGTCGGTACGGTGCATGTCCCGAACTCGTTACCGACAACGGTACTCCATTTATCGCCGCGCTTGATTGGTTGCAGGATCAGTACCACATTTCACACATCAAGATCTTGGCATATAATTCTCAGGCAAATGGGATCGTCGAATGATGGCATTACGACGTCCAGGAAGTCTTGATCAAGGCAGCCAATGGGAACACATCCAAGTGGCACGAGCACACTTACTCAGTATTCTGGGCTGAGCGCATCACAATCCAGAAATTGACCGGTATGTCGCCGTACTACATGGTTCATGGAGTCGAGCCAGTACTTCCATTCGATCTTGCCGAGGCCACTTATCTTACTCTGCCGTTGGACTCCCCGATGCATACCGAGGAACTGATAGTGACCCATGCATGCCAGTTACAGAAGCATCTGGCGGACCTCAATAGGATCGCGCAGTTGGTTTGAGATGCTCAACACAAGTACACTCGACAGTTCATGGAAGTCCATAAGCACGTCATCAAGGACTATGATTTTCAGCCTGGTCAACTCGTACTTGTACAGAACACCCAGATCAAAAAGGAGTTGGACTGAAAGACGAAGGCCCGGTACTTAGGACCGTACATCATAGTCCGTAGGACACTTTCCAGAGTGTACATCATCTCAGAACTCGATGGATTGGTTTCCCGGATTCGGGTTGCAGCTTTTTGCCTCATTCCTTATTTTCCCTGTTCTGACATTTCTGTTCCCCTTGACAAAATCCTTCAACAGGATGACAATGAACATAGCATGATGAAGGAAGATCTGGTAGAAGAAGATGGCTCTGAGTCAGACTCTGATACCTAGTCGTGGTTTCTGATTATGTTCGCCATCCAAGGTACCGGTACGTGTACTGACACGTACCAACACCTCTGTATTTATTATCTTTTAATCACCTATGACCCAGTTATGTCTTGACCATGGAACCGTTTAAATTCTTTCGTATGGAACACTTTCTCGATTATTGAAACATTAACTATAGGACCTATCTTCAATTTCCCTTTCGGTACATTAGTAAAATCACAAATGGACACTTAAGGACGATCTTTCTTTTTTTTCTTTTTCTTTTCGTTCTTTTGTTTTATCACACCAAAAACTTCAAGAGAATAAAGAAACATCCCGATTCAAAAATATATACATATAAATTACTACGCTTGTATTATTTTTCCTTTTTTTTCTTTTTTTCTTCTTCCCATGGGACTAAGTCGTACCAACGTGTACTGACACGTACTGACTAGTCCTCCCACTCATGGGCGCCCCACTGTCCCTTCTCCAGTGCCACAAGGCACGCGCGGATCGAGGCCGCTTCAGCCGCCTGACGAGTTGCCTCTGCTGCGAGACGATGCAAGCTACACTTGAGCTCGTGGACATCGCGCACGAGCTCTGCAACGACATGGTCGAACTCATCCTCAGAGGTGTGCTCTGAGACGAGCTTGCACGGGTCCTCATATGCGCTGGCGAACCGGCTTGGACCAGTGATGGGCAGCGATGCAGCACGCCCCCTCTGTTGTTGCTTCTGCTGCCACGGTATGCGTGTGGCAGCGGGCCTCGGTATGCGAGGCAGTGGGGACAGCGTGTCCACCACGATCGGAGAGGCCAGCGCAGGTGGTGCAGACGATGTGGATGGCTGCTGCTGCTGCCATGGTGCCTTGGGCACGGCACGCGGTACACCTTCATTGTGGGCGGCGTGTTTCCGCTTTCCACCCGACTTTCCGCCCTGGACCTCCTTCGTGCATCCCTGGGTCACCAGAAAGCACCCTGTCCACCAGACGACCATACAGAGGAAGCAAGCCCTGCTGGGCTGCCCCTTGCACACTCTTCCCCGACGTGCGCAGTTCACACACGTCTCCTCGAGAGGGACCGGCAGTGGCCCCACCCACTGTAGACAACCGGTCGCCGGGTTGACCAGTTCGACCTCTTTGAACATGGTGACCAAGGGACCCGACGTACTGTCGGTACACCCTTCGTCTGCGTGGTGGTATGACAGACCACCACCCTCTGCCTCCATTGGTATGGGATCGGGCTCCGCTGGGGCGAGACGTTCCCCCCAATGTTGCTTCATGTGAGGGCCTCCACGACCTCACTCACGTGCTTGAAGTGTGCCTCCTCTACTCTCCCGATGGCTGCACTCACGTGCCTGATGCGTTGCTTCCACCTTCCTTTGAGCCTCCTCCTGAGCAGCTAACATGGCAGCAAGACCGGCTTCATCTCGTGCCCACTGCTCGGCCTCATGCTCTGTGGCCACCTCCATCTCAAAAAACAAACCCCCAGGTGCACTCGCTGGGGGCGGGACACTTGTCGCCATGCTTGGCACAGGTTGTTGCTGCTGCCGTTGCCGCAGCAGCTCCTCGTGTGGTCCGGTGTAACACCAACCGGTTTGTTGGGCACGGAACAAGCAGAACGCACATGATGTACATCATGAAGTCGAAGAGCCTCGACTCGGCAATCAAACGAAGCGGTACACCCGGATCGGTGGAGATTACCCAAACATGGAATGCACGCAACGACTGGATCACACACATCAGCTACTCGGACCGACCCCAGTGCACTTATCTGTGCGCGTGTCCTCTCGACCCTGCCAAAGGTTCATTCATTTGCCTTTGTCTAACGAACATGCGCCAGCCCAGCATTGGTCATTCCGGCTCCGTACAAAGGATCCTGAAGCTCACCGATGCTACGCCAAGTCAACACGTGCCGTCCCCGCCTTTCAGTAGTTCAGATCGTGGAGCCGCTCAAAGGAACACTCAGGAGGCTCAGTGGTAGGACAATAGAGGACTCGTCTTATTTTATTTCACCTTTCATGTTTACGCAGGACACTTGTTTAGTATTTATAGAGCGCCGAATGTTGTAGATAGAACAGCAATTCCACCCCCAAGTTTCAATGCCTAACTTTGTGTGATATCTCTCAGGATGGTCCCTAGGTACTCCTCAGAGCCTTAGTGACTCGAATCGCTCACCTCAACTTCATTTTATTCGCGTTGCGCTCGTTCTGTCCGTTCCATCTTCGCCTTGTTCCGCTTCGTTCTCATTACCTCGACTTCGCTCCCTCTCGTCTCTTATCTTCTGATTTAGGTCCCATATCTCACCCCGCTCTCTGGTACTCCAGACAATGTCTGTTGAGCATAGGGACTAGCTGTCCATCCCGAGGACAATCCCGCTCCGAGAAATCGCACTAGTATTAGTGCGTCTCTGTGTCTTCCGACACAGCCACCAATGATCCCCCACACATCTCGAGCACTCCACCAGCGCTACGCTTTGAACACTTCCCTACTAGTACGCTTTGCTGATTCCATTGCCCCTGACACACCGGAACACATGCAACCCAAACCCTGCAATCTGGAACCCACGGGACTTGACCGGAATGAGGGTATTGACCCACTAGACACGTCTCCCTTGAACTCATTCATCTGATTCCCATTCACTAACAACTGGAACTCAGTATTATCAAGTGGAGCCCACCGCGAGGGAGCTCTTCTTGGTACAGTGGTGTTGTCTCTTTGTGTCTATACCCACTCCTGCTGGTTGTCTGTGACAGTCCAGTCAGTTTCTCTTGACTTCAGGCCACTGGCTTGTCCTCTAAGTCATCATTTGGGTCCTCTGGGCCCTCCTCTTACTCTTCTCTGGGTTCTGGCATGCTCAGGCCAGTTTCCAGTGCACTGCTGTGCTCTGTGCCGCTTCAAGAGGCCATACAGCAGACTTGTTTGCCTTATATCTCAGTCGCTCCTTTGTCGATTTTTACGATTACACTCCCGTTCAATGCGTCTTTTCAAGACCTTTCGATCGACCCTTTGGTGGTAGGAATCGGCCGGGTTTTGGTGGATGTATGGTGTTGTTGGTGTTGAGGTTATGCCGGGTTTGGTGCTGGGTTGACGGTTTTCGCCATATCTCTGGAACGACGGCATGTAATTCCTTCGTCTTTTCGTCAGTTTGAAGCCCTCATCCATCGCTTTGATCGAGCTCTTACGCGTTGCCATCCGAGTGGTACTCGTCTCGCTGTTGGCTGTCGACTCTGCCACCTCCCAGAGGTTATCGCCCTCTGTGTTCGTTTCGCCCATATCTCCTCAGTGCCTTTGACGATTCACTTGATTCTTTCGTCGTCTTGCAGCACATATCAACACCTTTCGAACGAGCCCCCACACGCTCAGATCCGTCGAGTCGTTGTGCCGCTGTTGCCACCCTCCTTACCCACCTGCCGCGTCTTGGCATGGGTCGTTTTCGCGATTTCTTGCCGAGTTCGTCTCCGATTCCCCCGGTTGTTTCTGCGTCTCGGAGCTCTTGTCCAGACCTTTCTATCAATATCTACGCCTCCTCGTTACGTGCCGCCGTCGTTTTGCTATTACATTTTTCGTTGTTGTTGATGTTCCCATGGCTGGTATGCCTTGTCTCTTGTTTCCCTTGCTTCCCCCTTTTACTGCCTACTTCCTGTGCAACCCGATTCCGATTCCTTCACCCTTTCTTGACTGTTTCTTTGCTTTCCCTTCTGTTTCTGTGCTTCTCCCCTTTCCTGCCGCTTTTTTTAGTTTCTCAGCACCCTCATTTTATCGACCTCATTTTCTTGTCAGCCAGAGCCCCGAGTGCCTGGTTTGATCCAGCAGGTCAGGAGGGAGGTCTGGAATGGTTTGGGATTGTGTCTTTTCAGTTGTGAGTTGGTTCTTGGCTTTGGTTTTGGGTTTTGTTCTTTTGCACTTGCATTGTTGGGTCAGTGACTGGGGACAGTCACAATTTGAAGCCCTGGGGAGATGTAGGGCTGCCAGCACCCCTGGCATTGGATTCTTAGTTTGTAGTAGAATTAGTCAGCAGATGTACACTACTGTGATCAGCGGTCACTTGGTCATACAAGTTACACTTGGGCACACACTACGATGAGCTCCCTTGGCCAAACATGCTGAGAGCACTCACCAGTCCCTCCCAGCCTTGCTAGCCAACTTTCATCGGCTTCCAGACCAGCTTCAAGTTGCTCAATAAGATAGTCAATAAGGAGGGCTTTGTCGGCAGTGGTGTATGTGCTTCATTTTTGTGGACCTTCATTTTCCTTGTCTGAGCCCTTTGCTTTGTTCAACATGTCAGCCACTTGAAATGCAGGTCAGTACACTGGAGGCTGCCAGCTTCAACCAAGAGACCATGGTATGCATTTTATAGATGAGGGTGAGCAGTGAGTCAGAGAGTTGGAGCACATTGCAACAGCTGTTGTGGAGTGACACTATATGGTAACGCTGTTGCTAAGATGCATGCCAACTAAACACACAAATAGTTAAACCCATGTAAGCTAATCACAGGGCCTTAATCACGCATTATTCATGGCTTATTTTCTGTACCGAACAGGGCCTTACTAAACTCACCCATTTCATAAACCACTGTCTTCTTTCTATTTGATCAACCAGCGCTCATCTGAGAGAGAGTAATGTTGAGTCCAACCCACTTGAGAGTATGGTCAAACCTGTGTATAAGCATTGGCCTCAGTGGACATGTCGGCCAATGCTTATACACAGGAATGCTTGTCCATGTTATTGCATAATAAACAAATAAAGTTATTTCTATTTATGGAATGCTATCTCACGCAATCCAATGTCAAGACCCATGCATGCAGGTGAAGACATTTACATTACTTTCAGCTGTTACTGCCCTTTGCAGAAGTATTGTCACACATGATTTCACTGATTTTTGTGCCACAAGAGCCTCAAAACACAAACATTTTCATATCTCAACCAAAAGTTGACCTTTTTGTGTCATCTATGTTGATAAATTCATTTTTTAATCTCATCTTTCATATTTCAACAAGAGTGATAACAAATAGTCAAACTTTGAGTCCAAAACAGCAAAAATGCTGTTTTTGAACCCATCACCCTTGTTCATTTTTTCCTGCACTCAGATTTCACTATACAGTGCTCCAGACCAGCCCAGAATTCCAGTGTTAGTCTATTATGAATTTACAGGCTGATTTTGAGATGTATTGTGAGGTAGATGTGCTCAATTGGTGCATGCCTAAAACACACAAATCCCCTCTGCTTCTGCAAGCCCCCCAGCCCCCAGGAAAATTTCTTCTCAGCTAATTTCATGCATGTAAATTCATTCAAAGTGTATTGGAACAGATTTGAGCAGCATCCAGGGCTCTAGCATCAACCAGTGAGCTGAATTGAGTACCAGATTCTGACTGTATGCACTATTCTTGTGAACATATCCCTGATTCATAAAGCAAGCCTGTATCCATGGATGCTGCTCAAATCTGTTCCAATACACTTTGAATGAATTTACATGCATGAACTTAGCTGAGAAGATTTTTTCCTGAGGGCTGGGGGGCTTGCAGAAACAGAGAGGATTTGTGTGTTTTAGGCATGCACCAATTGAGCACATCTACCTCACAATACATCTCAAAATCAGTCTGTAAATTCATAATATACTAATACTGGAATTCTGGGCTGGTCTGTAGCACTGTATAGTGAAATCTGAGTGCAGGAAAAAATGAACAAGGGAAATGGGTTCAAAAACAGCATTTTCACTGTTTTGGACTCCAATTTTGACTATTTGTTATCACTCTTGTTGAAATATGAAAGATGAGATTAAAAAAATGAATTTATCAACATAGATGACACAAAAAGGTCAACTTTTGGTTGAGATATGAAAATGTTTGTGTTTTGAGGCTCTTGTGGCACGAAAATCAGTGAAATCACGTGTGACAATACTTCTGCAAAGGGCAGTAAATAGTTGCAAAGGACACTTTAAGAGAAATAACTATGAATATTAGCATTAGACCTTTGTTGATTTACTTCTGGAGCTCCTGCCACAGCTTTGGACCTTTGGTAACTGCTTGTGTGTCTGACTGAACTCTGCACTGGTCTGGCTTTTGAAAAAGCACATTAGCTGCAAGAGTGCATGGCAAGTAAGGGTATCTGACAGGTGCTTTTTTTTTTTGCCTTATCTATCTACTTTCTGCAGGCTACAAAAATCATTGCTTGCCAAGCCGCATACCATCACAAGAGCATCCATATGGGGGTATATATGGTCACGTGATGACCTCTAGATAAGCATTTTTTGTTTAAATTTTTGTTCAAATCTTAATATCAAATGCTTATGGGGATAATGCTTATAGGACCCTGAATTCTCCACCTACCGAGTTCGGTGGATCAAAAATTCAATGCTTATGTACAGGTAATGTTTATGCACCAGTATGCTTATACACAGGTTTGACTGTAGCTATCAGGCCTTAGGGGTGATCTTCAAAGAGGTCCCTTGGCACCCATTGGAGTCTTCACAGAGGAAGATCTAGGTTTGATCAGCAAGTGAAAGTCAACCACCACACCTGGAGTTTTGTTACAGCACTCAATCAGATCCACAGGCATCCATACCACCTGTTGGCTGGCAGTGTTGTTTCTGATCTGAGCTGGCTCCACACCCATACAATTGACCATCTGGATCAGTGGCCCCTCATTGGTGTACACCACCAGAAGATACTACTGATGCCGTTCTCAAAAATCTACCATTGCTGACCGATGATGACCTTGCACACCTAGATGATGAGCTAAGAGCCATCCAACCTCTCTATTCACCACCAGTACCATTGCCGATCATGTCGGAAACTCCCATTGCACCAGCAACAGGAGCACTAGCAATCTCAAATGTGATGATGCAGAAAATCATCAACACGCTGCATGGCCTGGGACTGTTGGCAAACCCCATGCCAGTAACAGCAGCAGTACCCATCCCCCCTCTTCAAACAATAAACAGCAGTGGAGGAAGACACATCACTGTAGATCCTGACTTAGGGGTGTCTGGGATCAGCAGTCCTTTTGGGGACATGATTGCATGCTCTGGAAGGTTAAGGGTAGACTGCGGTAAGATCACTTGGTATACTGGTACGCATTGGTACACTTCGGTACACGTCGGTACGTGTTGATATTGAGAACTGAGGTCAGGAACTCCAGTTGGGTCTGTGCTCGACTGGTATAGAGATGGTATGCACAGATAATCAACACCGGTATGATGTGATCACCCCGAGCAGCAAGGATTGAGTTACAGAACAAGGGACAAAAGACGATTTTGGGAGATGAGAGGCTTAGACAAAGGCAGAACGACTATGAGGTTTACAAGAACTAAGACGAATTGCACTCAAGTTACCCTGTCTGAGGGAGACTCTGCAGTAGAACTGACTTGTCCTCTACCTATGACATAGGGTGCATATTTATACTAAGTCCAAAGATCTATCTACAGTTAATAATTTCCATATGGACATAATGTGCATGTCAGTTGAAACATAGAGATGTCGAAAGGAAAGGTCATAGATCATAGAGGCGTGCATAGAGAGCATAGAAATCAGAAGAACATAGGAAAAACATAAATCATAATGAGGAAAAACATCTGCATCATGTCCGACCATACCAGCGCTCCACCAGAACTCAGATCATCCAATCTGTATGTGGCTCCCATCATCAGACAGCAGTCTGGTACATGTCTTGGCTGTATGCTCCATGTGACCACATCCCTAACCATCCAGATAAGATCTCCAGTACATTCTGGTATGCTTTTGGAGGTCTTGGAACGTGTTGCTGACATGATCGCAGGGTTCTGATTCAAAACTGGACTGATCAGATTCAGTCCAGTACTGATTGGTATGTGTCAGAACCCATTCTCAAGTGCTTCTGGAGTGATCAGTGGTGTAGAGCCATGCCGATTGTCCCATCACCGCCAATCACTCTAGAAGCACTCGAGAACTGGTTCTGATGCGTACCAATCAGTACCGGACTGAATCCGATCGGTCCAGTTTCAAATCAGAACCTCGCGATCACATCAGCAACACATTACGAGATCTCTGAAAGCAATTTGGAATGTACCGGAGATCTTATCTAGATGATCAAGGATGCAGTCACATGGAGCATACAGCCAAGATGCGTACCGGACTGCAGTCCGACGACAGGAGCCATGTACCAATTGGATGATCTGAGTTCTGGTGGAGTACTGGGATGGTCAGACACTGTGTGGACATTTTTCCTCTTCATGATTTATGTTTTTCCAATGTTCTTCTGATTTCTATGCTCTCTATGCATGCCTCTATGACCTATGACTTTTCCTTTCGACTTCTCTATGTTTCAACTGACATGCACATTATGTCCATATGGAAATTATTAACTGTAGATAGATCTTTGGACTTAGTATAAATATGCACCCTATGTCATAGGTAGAGGACAAGTCAGTTCTACTGCAGAGTCTCCCTCAGACAGGGTAACTTGAGTGCGATTCGTCTTAGTTCTCATAAATCTCATAGTCGTTCTGTCTTCATCTTAGCATCTCGTCTCTTGCAACCATCTCTCATCTCTTACTCTGTAACCCAAACATTGTCACTCGCAGTAATCCCATCATACCGGTGTTGACTACCCATGCATACCAACTCCGTAGTGGTCAGAGATAGACCCAGTAGGAGTTTCCAACCTCAGTTCTTGGTATCGACATGTACCGGTACATACAGAAGCATACCGACATGTACCAGTACATTGAGTGATCTTACCACAGTCAACCCCTAACCTCCCAGAGCATGCAATCATGTCCCCAAAAGGGCCACTGATCCCAGACATCTCTAAGTCAGGATCTACAGCGGTGATGGGATGATCAGCATGGCTCTATATCACCAAACCTGAGGTGTTCAATGGGCAAGACTACAAGAAGTTTGAACATGCCATTATCCTCTATGTCAAAGCTAACACAGGGGACTTTGGGGATGACAAGGACTACTTCCTTTTCATGTTATCATTCATGATGGAAGCCATGGCTGCACTCTGAGCCCAGAACTTCTTGGAGAGCATCAAGATGAATAGGTACCTGATCTTCTCACTCATCAGCTGCCAAAAGTTCAATGAACATTTGGAAAAGGCATTTGGAGACTTGAATGAATGCATGAATGCTATGCAGAAATTAGATAGCTGGAAACACACCCAAGATCTCACCACTGACCAATTCTTCCAGCAATTTGACATCTATCACTGCACAGCAGGATATGGTGATGAAGCCAAGAATGATGATATCCTCATCCACAAGCTGACAAAAGCTTTAGATAGAGAAATTGTGTACCAGATCCAAATGAGTGACATGGTACCCACCACATTCAAGGGCTGGAAAGAAAAGGCTATTCAGTTCAATAATGCCAGATGCCAGATGAAGGCGATTGAACACATGTGCACTGCCCCACCACAACCTCAGGCACCCCCACAGAAACCCACTCAAATCTTTGCACTGAAGGTCTCTGAAAGGCACAATGCCACCAGAGTCACCTATGGAGGCATGGGAAAACCAATGGATGTATTGCTTGAAGAGCTGAGGTGATCAGGGGTCTGCTACTACTGCAGAAAACCAGGACACCTAAGGAAGGATTGTCTGGAGCAGCAGAAGATAATTAGAGCTGTGTTGATAAGGATGAGAGTGCTCCTCTAGACCGAGTGAAGGTGAGTCAACAGTGACAATGTACGCTGGGGATGAGCCTGGATGGGGTTCTACTTTTATGTTAGGTGAGAGTCTGGGAGATGACTCAGACTGGGCAGGCCTCAGCTGACTGTTGTCTGGGATGTGCTATACTCAAGCGAGGACTCGGGACACACTTACTCAGGCTAGGTCATCATGGAGGTAAGAGGATTAATACAGTATAAACTAATACAGGAGGGACAAGTCTCACCTAGGTTATCGCAGAGATAAGAGGAAAAGTAGAACAAGGAGTTCATGCAATTCCTGATCCCTCTTACAGCGACGACTGTAAGACTATATTATCTAACATTATATAAATGAGCAGAATGGAATGAATGAAGGTTGAGTTAGATAGAATGAGTGTGGGAAGGATCATGGATGACATAAGGGTGGGAAATGATTAAGGAAGATGATTAAATATGATGGAAAGGAGCAAATAAAATAAAGGGAAAATAGTAAAAGGAAAATAAAAGAAAAGGTGAAAATTCAAGTCCTAACAGTATGGTTTCAACAAGATGAGGTGCCTTGCCATAAGGCCAAGGAAATGAGGGCTTGGCTTGAACATAACAAAATCTGACTTTTTTCTCATCTCTTCAAATCCTCTGATTTTTTGCCAATTGCACCAGTTTGGTTTGACTTCAAAAACATCATTCAGAATACTATGGAGCCTATCATATCTACAGAACACCTTGAACAGCTCATGCAACATGCTTGGGATGCACTGACGATTGAGCAGATCAACAAACTCATCAACTGGCTTCCAGCAACTTTAGAGGAATGTATTGCAAAAGGAGGGGCTATGACATGCTATTAATTTCAAAAATAATTTATACTGTATATATTGCATCTCATTGTACAAATCAGAGGACAAAAGTCTTTGTTTTCATTCAGTTTTTAGTTGGGACTCGTCCTGAGTTGGAATGCACAACATGAAGGTTTGCTCAACTGCCGCATCGATCATCACATAAATTTCACGTGACTCCGTCAATTTTTGTACTGTGTGTCCTTGTGTTCTGCAGAAAGCGGTTAACGGCGGATCCGGATTCAGAAGGAAAGCTTCTTTATTTGGTGCAAAGATCAACACCTAATCAAACCTTCACAAGCAAAGTCTAAAAAAAAAAACAGACGTCCGCCTTGAAACCGCAGTCCGCGATGAAGAACCATACGACGCATGGGCACGGCCCCCACGGGACCTGGATTTGTTTGATATGCTGCCAGTGCTTTATATAGGAGCCCTTCGACCGTAAATCACGGGCAGCACTCAGGCTCCCCTCCGTAGCCTCGTCTCTCCATCCTCGACGTCGCGACTATGGCAAGACAGCTTGCTCCTGATACATCGGTCCCTGTTCTGGCCGCGGATGTCGAGCCAGAACTCGTTAACCGTGAAGGCCATGCCAGTGACGTTCAGACGGGCGCGCCTCCGTTACTGGCTGTTGACAAGAACGAACCAGTTGTCACCCGCAGGGAGCTTTGGAGTTACTACTGTGCGTTTCTCCCTCTTTTTTGGTATCTATAGCTAGCTTATTATTGTATACCACTTAGTGTACTATAACGGTGACAATGTGCGCAAAGCCACTCGCTCCTGATCAGACCTTGCTAAATGACCATGATCTGCGTGTGCAGGGTGTTGGTCCAAATGGTCAGTGCTTCCTCCTTGCAGTTTATCGGAGGCGAACCTGCTCAATCAATGGATTTGCATTGCAGGCTATTCGATGACTCTTTTCCAATCATTGGCCACTTCAGCCGGTTATGATCCAGTACTCGGTGTAGGAAGCTCATGCACTGACGCATCTAGCCAATGTGTGCTTCCGTGGGGAAAAGGAACAAAGTCGATTAGCTCGATCGTTTTGGTCGCCAATGGTCTCACTTTTGCTGTAAGTATATTACCAGATCAGTGTCTCCAGCCATGGAGTGATCACTTAATTGTATTCTCTAGGTTATGACGCTTATCTTCACGACAATTGGATCTGCCGCAGACTATGGTACTTTCGGCCGCTGGTTGTTCCTTGTACTGACCGTCATCTGCTGGGGAGCGCAATTCGCGAGCATGAGTCTCACATGTGAGTTATTCATCCCTCTTTAGTCTAATATAAGTAGGAAAGCTAAGCTTTTTTTGGCAGCGCCGGATCGCTGGCGTGCTTCCATGGCGCTCTACATGGTCGGATTCATTACTTACGGTGCGACGCTCGTCTTCTACGCCGCATTGTTCCCTCGACTTGCGAGAAACACATCGCACGCACGCAAGCTGCGCGACATGCTCGAAAGCGGCGAAATTACTGCAGAGGAGTACGAAAAGGAGGAGAGTCTTGAGAAGAATAGGATCAGCAACATCAGCGCTGTCAGTCTTCTCCTGTCAACTCTCCAAATTGTCCGTTGCTAATCACTTGACTTTACCTGGGATAGACACACAGCGGTATTGGTTATATCGTCACTCTTTGCCTTAACTTGTCGCTGCTTTTACCGCTCGCAAACAACGCGAAGGTTGATAACTACGTGATCGTACTCACAACTGCGTACTGGGTGGTCCTGGGCATTTGGTGGTGTGAGTTATATTTCCTTGTCGATTCTACTTGTATTCAAATGTCTTCCCTTTTGTATCTAGTCATTTACCAACAACCCAGACCTGGTCCGCCTCTCCCGAAAGGCGAGAGTTATCTGACGATTGGTTGGAAGCAGGTACATCTCCATCTATGCATGATTTATAGGTTAGGACTATATATTAACAGAGACGTAGATCTGGGAGGCTGTCAAGCAATACAAGAAATTACCTAACACGTTCATATATCTCGTCGCTTTCTTTCTCCTTGCTGATGTACATTTGCTTTTTCCCGTCTCGCGTTAATATTCCGGATGCTTATACCCTTCGGTCATGTTAGGGGTTTAACACAACCGGCACACTCGTGAATATCTGCCAGAACGACAAGTTCTCGTTCTCATTCCTGCAGACCACGTATCTCGGACTTGCGCAGGCGATCACTTCAACAATGAGGTCTGTACTCTCCTTTGATGTGCTTAGTTACTCAAGCTCATTTCTGGTCCTGCTCAGTACGCTTGGCTTTTGGTACATTCAGAAGTACTGGAAGATCCGGACGAAGCCCATGGTAAGTTTAACGTATCCGATAGTTTAACGATCCGGGGTTACTTATCAGATCCTCACAGTTCGTCGTCACTAATGTTGTCACCGTTCTTATCCCACTCTGGGGAATGATTGGCATCTGGATGCAGAAGTTTGGGTTCCATAATGTTTGGGAGTTCTGGTGGGTATTTCTGTTTCGATATTGGGTTGTTCCTTCTTAACCCCTGTTGAAATGATGACAGGGCGTACAATGTTGTCTTCGGCCTCTTCCAAGCGCCCTACTATGCGTTTTCGCAGACGATGATGGCTGAGCTCTCCCCGCCAGGCTTCGACAACATGGTATGTGCCTCCCATAGAGCTTACATTAATAGGCATGACTGAAGACAACTTGTGGCTCTCTAGTATTTCGGTCTTTTCGGTATTTCTAACCGGGCGTCAAGTATGATTGGTCCCAACGTCATCCAAGCCATCATAGACAACACCGGTCCGTTCCGTTCTCCTCCTCTTTTCTCTTGTGATCCAAGTACTGATCTTATAACATTACAGGCAACAACTGGATGGGCTTCCCTTTCCTTTTCGCGCTCTGCACATCCGCAGCACTCGTGATCTGGTTCGCTGTCGACGTCGAGAAGGGCCGGCACGACGCCGTCGCGTTCGCTGCGACATATCGCGCGGCGGAAGGCACACGCATTAAGGGCCGTGCGGGCTCTGATAACTATGAAGAAGAGGCGCAAGGGTCTGATGTGATGGATGGACAGTCTGTTGAGGATGAGAAGGTCAGGAAGGATTGATTGCTTTGCTTGGACGAGCCTGAGGCGAAGATAGTGCAATCGCAAGTGGGACAGGGATTCTGAATTGGCTGCTGATCTGATATATACATGTACACTGTCTTTCTTGTGTCTTTCAGATGGCTGTATTTTCTTGTAATGTACAGCTGGGTACAAAAATTGACGGAGTCACGTGATGTGCTCCTCAGTTGTGTTGCCAGCTACCATCCCGGCACATGACTCCATCAATTTTTGTACCCAGCTGTACTGTACTTTTGCTTTCTTACCTACAGCGTAATAGTACTCCTTGGGACACCAATTCAACTTATCCCCTGAAGCTTGAGAAACATCACTTTTTTTAATTTAAAATTTATGAATGGAGACTAGATACATAGTACAATATTAAAGCAAAAATTTGAGCTCTGTGGTGATCAAATTAAAATGTTATAGATGAAAGAAAGAAAAGAGCCAATTGTCACAAAAAGCAATTCCTTAGGACACCATGTGACAGTGTCACATGGGTGCATATACTGTGCTTCTAGTAGTTCTACACACATGAGCATGTGTGGATTGACACAGCAATTGTTGCACTCAACCACTCATTTGAATTATCTGCCTTTCTATAATTCAACAAGCAGGCAAACTTGTGTCCAAATTTTATGTATATGCACCTTAGTATATATATTCAATGGATATGCCCTTCACTGGCTCAGAGGAGTGATTGAAAAAACAAATTTTGTAATTTATGAATTGACTATCAGCTAATTTTTCACATCTTTACTACTTATTGACCTCTCCTAATTTTAATTTCCATCCAAATTTCTTCAAACTTCTAGGGAATGTAGGTATCATTCATGCAAAGCTACCTGAGTTTTTTCATAATAAAATACTCAAAAATGAAGGAGAAACGGTAAAGTGTCCCAAGGAGTCCTATTACACTGTAATAGATCAACAAAAAGAAGAAAGCCCTTTGCAGAAGTTACAAAAGAATATGTGTGTCATGTTGACTAATCTATAATATTAATAATGGGCAGCTGACAAATCTCACTCATTTTTCTTTTCTTTCTATGTCCATCTTCAGGTGCCATCAATGAGGGTACCGACACCCCTCAATACAGTTAGTTGTATGTCATTTTCAAAAGTGCTGAGCTGGCCATCATTGCTGGTCCAGACACAACAGCACTGACATTGGCTGGCATTTTCCACTACATTTTCATGAACTCAAGGGTCTAGAAGGCTCTTCAGAAAGAGATAGATGATAAGTTTCCACCCAGTGAGAGTGATGTGCTTGATACGACAAAGCTTTCAGAAATAGCTTGCTTGAATGCTGTGATGTGAGTATTTTACCAAGTATTCAAATGCTTATATACTCATCTTTGAATTGATCTGCCTGGTTCTAAGCAATGAGACTCTATGGCTTCAGCCTCTAGTGAACACCCTCCAGTGTGCTCCCATGGTTGGCTCCAGCAGTAAATGGATCAGAAAACAGTATGTAAATTAAAGTCTTCAAACATTTGAGGCAAATCTTAACTATGATGTTTAGCTTCATCCTGTCAGCAATGCAGTAACCATCTCAGTGTATGTCATGCACCAGAACCCAGAGTATTTCTCACCATTGCCAGACATGTTCTGGCCTGAGTGATGGCTGTCTTCTTCACATGCTGCAGAGAAGGATAGAAAGGAGCGCACAACTACTCCTATAATCCTTACCCTACAAATGTATATTCCTTTCTCTGTGGGTCCTACAAATTATGTTGGATAGAGTTTAGCACTTGCTGAAATGTGTGTGGTAGTTGTGCTCATGCTACAGTGCTTCAATGTGCACTTTGCAAAAGAACATGCATATGATGTGGGATTGATGTATTGGGAGGATGAATTAGAAGACAAGTTTGTATTTAAGATAGGACCTCTGCTGGTGCAGTTGACACCGAGAATGTGAAAGCTTTCAGTAATCTCACTAATTACCTGCACTTACTGAGATCTTGCACTTCTTGAAGCATCACAAAAACTATCCACAGCTAGTAGTGACATTTAGTTCTGACATGCATTAGGCAAGAATCAGCACTGCCTGTATCATAGTATATGTGATTACAAGTACTGACAAGCAACCACAAGGCTTTCATTTGAATGTAGCTATCCACAAGCACTGTGACTCAATGTAATCATATAACAAGGCTCTTAACTTACAGCCATTTTTACAAGTCCTGCAACACATGCATGTCACATGAAGTGAGCTGCATCAGAGCCAAAATGTCAAAAAAATAGAGCATATGTTGATTTTCTCTGTAAATTCTGCACAGTACCTGCTCATTAAGTACTCAAAAAAAAAGGCAGTTCTCAGGAGCAGAAATATGTAAAATATTGAGCAATACATTGACTGTGTAAGTAGGTGGAGATCAAACAAGTGCAGCCAGTCTGTTCTCTCATGCATTTCCACTGAGATTCAAAACTTATGGCTTCCCTACATCTACCTGTAAAATTCTTTCCTGTGTCTGTAAATTAAGTATATGACTATACCAACATCTCCTGCAAGTTTGAAGCCAATCCATTCAGTATTCATAGTGCAGCAGCAAGGTTTGTGTTCCACTTTGAGCTCTTTCCATCCTTGCAGCATGAACAAGAGTGGAACACAAACCTCACTGTTGCACTATAAATACTGAATGGATTGGCTTCAAACTTGCAGGAGATGTTGGTATAGTCATATACTTAATTTACAGACACAGGAAAGAATTTTACAGGTAGATGTAGGGAAGCCATAAGTTTTGAATCTCAGTGGAAATGCATGAGAGAACAGACTGGCTGCACTTGTTTGATCTCCACCTACTTACACAGTCAATGTATTGCTCAATATTTTACATATTTCTGCTCCTGAGAACTGTGCCTTTTTTTTGAGTACTTAATGAGCAGGTACTGTGCAGAATTTACAGAGAAAATCAACATATGCTCTAATTTTTTGACATTTTGGCTCTGATGCAGCTCACTTCATGTGACATGCATGTGTCACAGGACTTATGAAAATAGCTGTAATTGTAAGCTTGTACAAGTACTTTATGCACTTTATAATTAATTATATGCACAATAAATTTATTTGGATTTGAATACATTTGCACAGAAGGGCATGATGAGTCTTACTGCCCTTTTCAGAAGTATTGTCACACGTGATTTCACTGATTTTCATGCCACAAGAGCCTCAAAACACAAACATTTTCATATCTCAACCAAAAGTTGACCTTTTTGTGTCATCTAAGTTGATAAATTCATTTTTTTAATCTCATCTTTCATATTTCAACAAGAGTGATAACAAATAGTCAAAATTGGAGTCCAAAACAGTGAAAATGCTGTTTTTGAACCCATTTCCCTTGTTCATTTTTTCCTGCACTCAGATTTCACTGTACAGTGCTCCAGACCAGCCCAGAATTCCAGTATTAGTATATTATGAATTTACAGACTGATTTTGAGATGTATTGTGAGATAGATGTGCTCAATTGGTGCATGCCTAAAACACACAAATCCCCTCTGCTTCTGCAAGCCCCCCAGCCCCCAGGAAAATTTCTTCTCAGCTAATTTCATGCATGTAAATTCATTCAAAGTGTATTGGAACAGATTTGAGCAGCATCCAGGGCTCTAGCATCAACCAGTGAGCTGAATTGAGTACCAGATTCTGACTGTATGCACTATTCTTGTGAACATATCCCTGATTCATAAAGCAAGCCTGTATCCATGGATGCTGCTCAAATCTCTTCCAATACACTTTGAATGAATTTACATGCATGAAATTAGCTGAGAAGAAATTTTCCTGGGGGCTGGGGGGCTTGCTGTTAGGCGGGAGTCCGGGAGACGACTCAGACTGGGCAGGCCTCGGCTGACTGTCGTCTGGGACGTGCTATACTTGAGCGGGGACTCGGGACACGCTGTACGCAGGCTAGGTCGTCGCGGAGGTAAGAGGATTAATACAAGTCTAAACTAATACAAGGGGGACGAGCCTCACCTAGGTCGTCGCGGAGGTAAGAGGAAAAGCAGAACAAGGAGTTCATGCGATTCCTGAGACCTTATATAGCGATGACCGTGAGACTATATTACCTAACATTACCTAACGAGTGGGAATGGAACGAATGAAGGCAGTGTGGGAATGATTGTGTAAGATGGGTAAATATAATGAAAAGGACGAATATAATAAAGGAAATGGTAAAAGGGAGAATAAAGGGGAAGGTGAAAGTTCAGGTTCTAACATTACCCCCCCTTCAAGGTTGGGCGTCCTGACCAACCATGATCGCGGTCGTCAGGCTCGGTGTCGACGAAGAGCGGACGGAGTCGTTGACGAGGGATGTCGAGTTTTCGAGGTGCACCGGGATGTTTGAGGTAGAACTCAGCGATCGCCTCCTTCGCGTTCTCACCGAAGTCCGTCTCAGGCTGCCAAGTAGGTTCATTGTAGCCTACCCACTTGACAAGGTACTGTAGTTTCCCTCGGTGTAGACGCGAGTCTAGAACCTCTTCAATCTCGTACTCCTCCTCGTTGTCGATGATGTCAGGTGGCGGCGGTGCTGGTTGTTTTTGGCTCTCGAAGGACAGTTCGACGGCGGGCTTTAGCAGTGCTTCGTTGAAGACCGGGTGGACCTTTTTCCATCGCTTTGGGAGCTTGAGCTTGTACGCGCTTGCTCCTACCTTGTCGACGATTTCGAAGGGGCCATACCATTTGTCAGCGAGTTTCTTTGTCGGCGAGTCTGTGCTGATGTTTCGCCCGTCAAGGAAAACCTTGTCCCCAGCCTTGTACTCAACCGAAATCCCTGCTGTCCGGTCGTGATAGCGTTTCATGTCGTCCGCCGCTTTGACCAAGTTGTCCTTCGCAACCCGATGAGTCTCCTTTATGTGCTTCGCGAATTCTTCCGCCGACATGTTGGCCGACGAGGTTCGTGTCGTGTCAAAGCTCAAGGGGTGACGTCCTGTGTTCGCGTAGAAAGGGGACATTTTCGTAGCCGAATGCTCGCGGTTATTATACGCGAACTCCGCGAGGGGGAGCCAGTCTTTCCAGTCCGATTGGCGATGGTTTACGAAGAGCCTAAGATATTGTTCAAGCTCTTGGTTGACGCGTTCCGTCTGACCATCTGTCTGTGGGTGATATGCCGTCGACGGGTTGCCTTCGATGTGTAGGAGTTTGTATAGCTCCTTCATCATCGATGCGTCGAATTGCGTGCCTCGGTCATGGATGATCTTTTTTGGCAAGCCGTGGAGGCGGAAGACATGGTCGCGGTACAGTTGAGCCATGCCTTCTGCCGACAACCTTGTCGTCGTTGGGATCGCGTGCATCTGTTTCGAGAACCTGTCGACGAAAACGCAGATTGCATTGTGTCCCTTGGAGTCCGGGAGTTCTCCGATGAGGTCGACCGTGACAATTTCCCATGGGCCTTCCGGGACCGTGTTCGGGTGAAGTGGCCTCGACCTCGATGCCCTCAGAGCCTTTGTTCGCTGGCAGCGATCACATCCTCGGACATACGCTCTGACGTCGGAGAACATCGACGTCCACCAGAAGTCTCGTCGGACGAGTTCCACCGTTTTCGACGCTCCTGGATGTCCTGCCAGGGTCGAGTCGTGGCATTCCCGTAAAACCGCTTCCTTCATCGTCGACGGCACGTACACCTTGCCTTTCATCCGCCACAACCCGTCGGCCTTCGCCATTCCCGTCGGCCTCTCCGACTCGTCCTGCGCCCTCTGCGCGTCACCCACTCGTTCCAACACTTCCTCACGCGACGTCCGCACCACTCCATGGTTCAACCACTTATCCTTGATGAACACGACCCCATCGTTGTCATCCTTGCCCTGATCATAGCCCGCCATACGCGATAGCAGGTCGGCCTTGCCCATCGTTTTGCCCGACTTGTGTTCGAGGTGGAAGTCGAATTCTTCAAGTTCGGTCCGCCAGCGAGCTTGGCGATAGCTCAGCTTCTGCGCTGACCTGAAGTAGGTGAGGTTGGCGTGGTCGGACCAGATTTCAATCTTGTGGCGAGCGCCAAGGAGGTATTGCCGCCACTCCTTGAGTGCCGAAACGATCGCGAGCATCTCCTTGTCATAGATCTCGTAGTTTCGTTCCGCTGGTTCCAGTGCCTCTGACCTGTAGGTGATCACCCTCCACTTCCCTTCCTGCTTCTGCAACAACACACCACCGAGCGCAAAGTTCGACGAGTCCGCTTCTACGCGGAAAGGGCCCTCGTCATTGGCGATGGCTAGGACTGGAGGTGAGCAGAGACGTCGTCTCAGCTCCTCGAACGCTTCCTGCTGTTCAGTCTCCCATACCCAGTCCTTCTTGCCCGTTAACGACGTCAACGGTCGGACCACCTTGCTGTAGTCCTTAATAAACCGTCTTAGCCAGTTTCCCATACCGAGGAACTGTTGCAGCTCCTTGAGGTTCCGTGGGACTGGCCAGTTCGCAATCGCCTCCGTCTTTGCCGGGTCAGCCCTGATCTCGCCGTTGCCGATGATGTGGCCGAGATACTTAACGACCTTGGCATCGAATTCGCACTTCTCCGGTTTCAAGTACAGGCCGTTTTCCCGGAGGATCTGAAGTACGCGCCTCGACGTGTCGATGTGCTCCTCGATGGTTTCTGAGAGGATCAGTATGTCGTCGAGGTATACGATGATCAAGTTCGCGTAGATCAGTTCCTTGAAGATGTGGTTGACGAACGCTTGGAACGTCGCCGGCGCATTGCAAAGACCGAAGAACATGACCGTTGGCTCGAAGAGGCCCATGTTCGTGCGAAATGCTGCCTTCCACTCGTCACCCTCGCGGATCCGGATATTGTAGTACCCCCAGCGAAGGTCAAGCTTAGTGATGTACTTCGCTTTCTTGACCTTGTCGACGAGTTCGTCAATGAGAGGGAGGGGATACTTGTTCTTGATCGTACCGTCATTGAGCTTACGGTAATCCTGGATCGGGCGTAGCGATTTGTCAGCCTTCTTTATGAAGAAGAAGGGCGACGCCATGGGCGATATCGACTGTCGAATGCGACCCGACTTCAGATTTTCATCAAGGAAGTCCTTGAGTGACTGCTGCTCAGTTGGCGTGAGCGGGTAGATCTTACAGTCGCTCGGTTTGAAGTCGGGCTTCAAGTCGATGACATGGTCCCAGGGTCGGTGTTCCGGCAGCTTCTCAAAACCTTTTTCGCTGAAGACGTCGGCGTAGTCGTTGAGGTATGCGGGCCAGGACGCCTTGTCCATTCGCATCTCACTCACCCTCCTCATCTGCTCTACCTCCTCCTTCACCTTGCCTAGGTCCTCCACCTGCTTCCTTTCGATCACACATTCACTCGGGCAGCGCGTAAAGTCAAGTGTACCTGTCTTCCAGTCGACCTCTGGGTTGTGTCGTCGAAGCCAGTCGTACCCCAGGAAGATGTTAGACGATGCCAGTGAGGTTACCGCCAGGACGATCCGTTCCTTATGGTGACCAATCGTAAGTTCAATGTCGATGTACTCCTCGATCAACCCAGCTTCGTTGTGTGTGCCGTCTGCATTGAGTACCGCAAGGGGCCGGATATAACGCTTCGTCTCCAACCCATACCGTTCGACGAATCTCACGTCAATGCACGATCCCGTGCACCCCGAATCCACGAGCGCGTGTGCATCCACCTCCCTCACTTCACCTTCCACGCTGTGTTCGACGTTCAGGAGAAGGTCCAGCTGGCGTCCACCAGTTCCTCTCATGAACAGTTGCTCATACTTTTCACTCTCCTTCACACCGGTGGGGACTTTGTACTCGGGAAAACCATCGACGTCGTTCGCATTTATGTATTGTACAGATGGTTGGTTATATTTTAACGAGTCCAGAGTCGAAGTCCCTTGTTCTTCTCGGTCAGTCGCCCCGGTGGCTACGCCTGACCACTCGCAAAACCCTGTGAGTCGACGACCTCTTCGTCATTGTCTTCTTCCTCCACATAGTCCTCCACAGTCGACCTCCGAGTGTCTACGACTTCCTCGAAGGCCGACTCCTTCATCGCGCCGAGTTCGTCCGCGAGGATGCGTCGTTCGCCTGGTGCCATTAGCTCTAGCATGCGCTGGATGATCGGCTTCCCCTGTGGGCACTTGTCCTTGAAATGGCCCAGCCCACCGCAGATCCAGCACGCACGTCGTCGTTGCGCCTCGTTCATCGAGACGTCCATCGGTTGACCAGCGCCTCCGAAAGTGACGCCGGTCGCGTCGCGTCTGTCGACGTGAGGGGCCGCTACCTGACGGCAAGCCGGGGGTCCTTGTTGTTGCGGCGGGCGAGGCTGAGGTATAAACGGGCGGCCTCGTTGGATCGCGCGGATCTGTTGTTCGCCGCGGTCGATCTCGATAGCCTTGTTCTTCCAGTCCTCGTACTTCGTCGGGACCGGCGTTGATCTCAGGACTCCACGCACTACTTCGATGTTCATTGCGCGTTTGAGACGATCACAGATGATGCCGTCGTCCTTCAGTTCCGCACGCTTGATGATGACGTCGAGCTGTTGGAAGAACTTGTCGGCGGTGAGGTCCTTCTGAACCTTCTCCCGGAATTCCTTCAGCGCCGCCTCCTTGCGATTCGGGTCGTCGAACGAGGCGTCGAGTCGTTCCTGGAATCTCTCCCAGCTGTCGGTGAAGGTGACGATTCCCGACGTTGTCGATTCTTCGACGTAGTTCTGCGCCCACGTCGCCGCATTACCACCCTTCAGGTAGGAGAGAGCCACATAAATCTTACTCTCCGACGTAGGGTATCGGTTCGGGTTTGCGGACACAAAAAGAAGGACTTCACGTCTGAAGTCGAGGTAGTCGTCGCCACCAGTGAATTCACGTGGTCGGGCGACGTCGATGTTTTGTACCGCAGCGGTGCTAGGGCCCGCTGGGGCGTTTGCGGCTTGGTGAGCGAAGGCGCCCGCTACAATCGCCGCGATTTGCTCCAACTGTTGTGTGCTGAAGCTTCCCGTCGACATTGTTGTTCTAGGCGTGTCCGTTTGTCGCTCAGGGGGGGTCGGTGGTGACGAATCTCGTCGCGCTTCTCTATACGGTCCTGGGATTGGTGGGAGAACGGTCGACGTTGAAGGCGATGGCGAAATCGGGGTCGTCTGGTCTATTGATGCAGGAGCCCACTTTAATCTCCTTCCTCCTTCAAGCGTCGAATACCAGAGTCCTTTCTCCGGACGCCACCAGATAACGTATTCGGCGCCTGTTTGGGTAACCGTGAACCAAGAACGGCGTTCCTCGTTATACCAGGAACGAGGCGGGAGAGCACGACGTTGTTCTTCGTCGAGATCTATGTTGACGTTGGCGGAGGGACAGGGATCGGTTGGTTGTCCGAGTGACCGTTACGCGGACAAAGGACAGGTTCGTCGGCGAGTTTGATGACCAAACGGAAGGAGGCGGCCGAGATCACAATCGACAACGATGTCGACGACTGTACACGGTGTGTTACCCACGTCCAGGTCAGATGGTTCCTCCACCAGAGGGAGAGGCGGAGAGCCAGGGTCGGAAAAAGTCGGGTGTAGGTTTATGTAATACACGAACGTCCGAAAACGTCCGGGCAGGGTTGAGGGTTGTCGTTTAGGGGGTTTACACGTCAAGTCCGTCGAGGGGAGTGCTCCTCTAGACCGAGTGAAGGCGAGTCGGCAGCGACGACGTACGCTGGGGATGAGCCTGGGTGGAGGTTCTGCTTTTATGTTAGGCGGGAGTCCGGGAGACGACTCAGACTGGGCAGGCCTCGGCTGACTGTCATCTGGGACGTGCTATACTCGAGCGGGGACTCGGGACACGCTGTACGCAGGCTAGGTCGTCGCGGAGGTAAGAGGATTAATACAAGTCTAAACTAATACAAGGGGGACGAGCCTCACCTAGGTCGTCGCGGAGGTAAGAGGAAAAGCAGAACAAGGAGTTCATGCGATTCCTGAGACCTTATATAGCGATGACCGTGAGACTATATTACCTAACATTACCTAACGAGTGGGAATGGAACGAATGAAGGCAGTGTGGGAATGATTGTGTAAGATGGGTAAATATAATGAAAAGGACGAATATAATAAAGGAAATGGTAAAAGGGAGAATAAAGGGGAAGGTGAAAGTTCAGGTTCTAACACTTGCAGAAGCAGAGGGGATTTGTGTGTTTTAGGCATGCACCAATTGAGCACATCTATCTCACAATACATCTCAAAATCAGTCTGTAAATTCATAATATACTAATACTGGAATTCTGGGCTGGTCTGGAGCACTGTATAGTGAAATCTGAGTGCAGGAAAAAATGAACAAGGGAAATGGGTTCAAAAACAGCATTTTCACTGTTTTGGACTCCAATTTTGACTATTTGTTATCACTCTTGTTGAAATATGAAAGATGAGATTAAAAAAATGAATTTATCAACTTAGATGACACAAAAAGGTCAAATTTTAGTTGAGATATGAAAATGTTTGTGTTTTGAGGCTCTTGTGGCATGAAAATCAGTGAAATCACGTGTGACAATACTTCTGAAAAGGGCAGTAAGTCTATATAGGATGTGATGAAATATGAGTGAGCTGGCCAGAGGCAAAGGTATATAGTCACAGTACACATTTAGTCACATCTGGTCACAGTAGGGATGGACGCGTCTCGATGCATTGACACATCGGGATTTTGTACACACAAGTTTGTTAGTGCAAAGTAAGGCTTTGTTTGTAGGTATTATTGGAGCGAATTGACTCACCTATCATATTCCAGATGCCCAAAACTAGTAGTCAAGCGCTCATATTTCAGTGAGCCCAGCTGTTGCAGCTCCAGCCCCAGGAAAGAGCTCAAGTGGCACCTCCCCCTCTCCCTACCCTCTTACCTGAAACACACATAACTTGTTCAGTAGCACACTCAGCCATGGAGGCTGAGCTTATATCTGCAAAATCCTGTATTCAGACGACAAGAATTGACCTTGAATGTCAACAACAACTCATTAATACTCAGAATCAACTAATTACCGACCTTCGCACTTCCTCCTCACTACAAGGACATTCAATAACCAACCTGACAATTGAGCTCAATGAAACGAAGCTACAGCTGAATGAATCAAATAACTCACTACAATCCATTTCTGATGCTCTTGAAAAGGCTCTACATCACTCTAGACAGCTGAACTTATATGCTTGTGCCTCTCAAATCTCAGCCAAGCATTTGAAGGCTATGATATTATTGCTCAGGAACAGGCTATTGTCAGCTTGTGTACAAGCAGAAGTGAAAGGAAATTTTCGCACATTCGGAAACGCCGATCAAGGCAGATCATCATCGATCATACACGTGATTACGTGGTCACCTGATCTTGACGGACACTTGCCCAGGCAAAAATCCGTCAGTCACAATCAAGCTACACTGTCACATCTTGTGACATGGCACATAAACGTCAAGAAAGCAAAGGACAACCAATGGAGGTTGATCCCCAATGCACCAAGTGCATGCTACTACAGAACGTAGCACAGAAGGTCCCAGAACTCATGAAGACAATAGGATTAATGGACCAGGATGTCACATTACGAGCACACAAGTGGGAAGGCCAATCCCCATACTTTGAAACAGGACAGGCAATCTACTATCGAGATGCCAAGACATATAAAGTCCACATCAGTAAAGAAGAACGTGGCATGGAGAACTACAAATGGGATACAGTTATCCAATACAATAAGGAGCCACACGAAGAATGCAGGAACTGCAAGATGATGATACGAATACCTACCCCGAGTCCAGTACAAGGGAACGACATACCAATACATATAACGACAGTACTCAAGCACTGTTGGGCATACCTCAGGGACATAAAGCATCAAGGCACGATTACGCTATACGAATTTGAGCACGTGTCACGAAGACGAACATTCAAGATCACTCTAGCCCTAGGACCACATGACCCACCATTCACAATGGAGACATGTCTCGGTGGAGCAGCCCTATCACCGAGTGGACCTGACACTGAATGGCGATCCAAGAATAACCCATGGGTCCACATGGTTATCCCCAACGGATTTGAATGGGAGGAATGACCACCCGAGCACAGCAATGCAACCCGATAGGCTATGCAGTGCCACAACTGAGGAAGATGCTTTGAGAAGCAGGGAAGTAAAGCCCCGATATAGAAGCACACGGGAGAAGCAGGAAGTTAATTAAACCAAAGCATGTGGAGAACGTGGGAGCCCGACTACCAAATCAGTGATGTACTCACCCGAGCGCGCGGGTCATGACATCACGTGACTCACACCCGCAGCTAAATTGCAGAATGCAAGAAAACCATTGGATGGAGTACATGTGCATACATCCCCACTGCAGCAGCCAAGTGCTGCGGCCACCTGAAACGTAGGAAGGAGACGGAAGGGCGTCTGGTTGGACAGAACGTAAAGAAATTAGAAATTCAGTAGGCTATATAAGGCCGAGTAACTAGCACCCCAGATCCCCATTCTCTATCGCTTTTACATCCCTTTCAGAAGGTTACAGAACACTGCTACTTCTTACCTCTACCTCTACATCTATAACTACCACTGTGTAATATCCTCCTTGGTTGAATAACGAGTCCGCCCCATACTGGGTTGAGGATTTGTCCCAAGTTGAATAAGGATTGACTTTGATTGAGTAGACCCTCGGCTACACCACGCTTAGAAGGTTCCTCTCATTGTCCACAAGAACCAAGTCTGGTTGAGTGCATCTCGGCTACGCCAAGCCTTGTAGTTTGCCTCCTAGACAACATCGCAGCATAACCGAACGTCTCTCGACCCTCTAGGGCATTACCTCCCCTATCTGCTGTAACTAAGTGCTTTCAATACCAACCTCAGGTTCCACCTGATAAGGGCAGCGAAGGAGAAGCTGGTTACGGGATCGGTCGAAGATAAGTAAAGTCGTCTCGGTAATACACCACTCAGAGGACCATACAGTCCGGAAGGCAACACCTTCGTGGTTAAAGAATTGGAATATTCGCCCGACCCTAACAAGAAGAGAATAACAGGAAACTCACTCTCACTGAAGATGGACTGCTTGCTACTCAATCTGAGGTCAGCACTTGTCTTCAGTCACTTTTTGCAGCTCGTACCAAACTCTGAGTGGCATGGAGCGAGCTCGAAGCCATGACACTGCAGAATGACCAGATACATAACCAGTATAAGTCAGCTATCAAGTATGCATTGCATTGTAAAGAGAAACTACTCACTGAATTGAAAGTGAGCCAGAAATGCCAGCAGGCTCTCCTCATGTGGCTCCTCCAGTCTCAAGCATGCATTTAGAAACTAGAGGACTTCAAGACAGCTATAAGATATACCTTAATGCTTGTGGATAAAGGCATATACACACCTGCTGTTTGAGCACTCATGTGTGAGCTTGTACTGCTGGGATGTCCACTTCAAAATGTTAGCAAAGCTCTTGACAGCTTTGTTCAATTTACCACAAGTTTTCTCCACACTGATCAAGCAAGATTCAGAAAAAGAAAGGCTCAAATGAGCTGGTGTACAGCTACCAGGATCATAATAGAAGGAGGCATAGCTGTTGATGTGCAGCTCAGATATGAGCTAGCCTGAATGCCTGGTGAGTCCTAGAACAACAATCAGAGTCTGGGATGCAGAGAGTGTGAGACGCATATACTCAACTTTTGTTTGACTAGCATTTATGAGCGGCGGTGATGGAACAACTAATAAAGCCCAGAACTTCAAGTCCTTCCACCTTAATGTTCAAGTGTAGAGCTCGTACTTGAAGGGTGATGAGTCAAACAAGCATAAAGTTTGACTGGCTGAAGTATGGATGTCAGCAAACCATAAGTCAGAAATACAAAAAAATGGCAACATAGCTTGTTTAAATGAAATACTGTCAACATTCAATAAAAGCCCTCTGTCCTCTTCTTTGGAGCTCCCAGAACAGCCACTCAATGATTGGTTTCTTTCCATAAAGTTTGCCAGCATGCATGGTGACCACGCTGAAGACCAAAAAGTGAAATACCATCAGCTTGGCGAATGGAAAAAAGAACAGACAGAGCTCAGACTAGGGGAGAAGTACCTTTATGAACAACCTGCTGAAGAATGCAAAGATATAATCTTGAATGCAGAATTGTTGTTGATCGAGAGTCTGGGTAGCGTGGATGTTTGGGAGGACCTGTTAGGCGGGAGTCCGGGAGACGACTCGGACTGGGCAGGCCTCGGCTGACTGTCGTCTGGGACGTGCTGTACTCGAGCGTAGACTCGGGACACGCTTACTCAGGCTAGGTCGTCGCAGAGGTAAGAGGATTAATACAAGTCTAAACTAATACAAGGGGGACGAGTCTCACCTAGGTCGTCGCGGAGGTAAGAGGAAAAGCAGAACAAGGAGTTCATGCGATTCCTGAGACCTTATATAGCGACGACCGTGAGACTATATTACCTAACATTACCTAACAAGTGGGAATGGAACGAATGAAGGCAGTGTGGGAATGATTGTGTAAGATGGGTAAATATAATGAAAAGGACAAATATAATAAAGGAAATGGTAAAAGGGAAAATAAAGGAAAAGGTGAAAGTTCAGGTTCTAACATTACCCCCCCTTCAAGGTTGGGCGTCCTGACCAACCATGATCGCGGTCGTCAGGCTTGGTGTCGACGAAGAGCGGACGGAGTCGTTGACGAGGGATGTCGAGTTTTTGAGGTGCACCGGGATGTTTGAGGTAGAACTCAGCGATCATCTCCTTCGCATTCTCGCCGAAGTCCGTCTCAGGCTGCCAAGTAGGTTCATTGTAGCCGACCCACTTGACAAGGTACTGTAGTTTCCCTCGGTGCAGACGTGAGTCTAGAACCTCCTCAATCTCGTACTCCTCCTTGTTGTCGATGATGTCAGGTGGCGGCGGTGCTGGTCGTCTTTGGCTCTCGAAGGACGGTTCGACGGCGGGCTTTAGCAGTGCTTCGTTGAAGACCGGGTGGACCTTTTTCCATCGCTTTGGGAGCTTGAGCTTGTACGCGCTTGCTCCCACCTTGTCGACGATTTCGAAGGGGCCATACCATTTGTCAGCGAGTTTCTTTGTCGGCGAGTCTGTGCTGATGTTTCGCCCGTCAAGGAAAACCTTGTCCCCAGCCTTGTACTCAACCGAAATACCTGCTGTCCGGTCGTGATAGCATTTCATGTCGTCCGCCGCTTTGACCAAGTTGTCCTTCGCAACCCGATGAGTCTCCTTTATGTGCTTCGCGAATTCTTCCGCCGACATGTTGGCAGACGAGGTTCGTGTCGTGTCAAAGCTTAAGGGGTGACGTCCTGCATTCGTGTAGAAAGGAGACATCTTCATCGCCGAATGCTCGCGGTTATTATACGTGAACTCCGCGAGGGGGAGCCAGTCCTTCCAGTCCGATTGTCGATGGTTTACGAAGAGCCTAAGATATTGTTCAAGCTCTTGGTTAACGCGTTCCATCTGACCATCTGTCTGTGGGTGATACGCCATTGACGGGTTGCCTTCGATGTGTAGGAGTTTGTACAGCTCCTTCATCATCGATGCGTCGAACTGCGTGCCTCGGTCATGGATGATCTTCTTCGGCAAGCCGTGGAGGCGGAAGACATGGTCGTGGTACAGTTGAGCCATGCCTTCCGCCGACAACCTTGTCGTCGTCGGGATCGCGTGCATCTGTTTCGAGAACCTGTCGACGAAAACGCAGATTGCGTTGTGTCCCTTGGAGTCCGGGAGTTCTCCGATGAGGTCGACCGTGACAATTTCCCATGGGCCTTCTGGGACCGTGTTCGGGTGAAGTGGCCTCGACCTCGATGCCCTCAGAGCCTTTGTTCGCTGGCAGCGATCACACCCTTGGACATACGCTCTGACGTTGGAGAACATCGACGTCCACCAGAAGTCTCGTTGGACGAGTTCCACCGTTTTCGACGCTCCTGGGTGTCCAGCCAGTACCGAGTCGTGACATTCCCGTAATACGGCCTCCTTCATTGACGATGGCACATATATCTTGTCTTTCATGCGCCACAATCCGTCAACCTCTGTCATTCCCGTCGGCCTCTCCGACTCGTCCTGCGCCCTCTGCGCTTCACCCACTCGTTCCACCACCTCGTCGTGCGATGTCCGCACCACTCCACAGTTCAACCACTTATCCTTGATGAACACGACCCCATCGTTGTCATCCTTGCCCTGATCATAGCCCGCCATACGTGATAGCAGGTCGGCCTTGCCCATCGTCTTGCCCGACTTGTGCTCGAGGTGGAAGTCGAATTCTTCAAGTTCGGTCCGCCAGCGAGCTTGGCGATAGCTCAGCTTCTGCGCTGACCTGAAGTAGGTGAGGTTGGCGTGGTCGGACCAGATTTCAATCTTGTGGCTAGTGCCAAGGAGGTATTGCCACCACTCCTTGAGCGCCGAAACGATCGCGAGCATCTCCTTGTCATAGATCTCGTAGTTTCGTTCCGCTGGTTCAAGTGCCTCTGACCTGTAGGCGATCACCCTCCACTTCCCTTCCTGCTTCTGCAACAACACACCACTGAGCGCAAAGTTCGACGAGTCCACTTCTACGCGGAAAGGGCCCTCGTCATTGGCGATGGCTAGGACTGGAGGTGAGCAGAGACGTCGTCTCAGCTCCTCGAACGCTTCCTGCTGTTCAGTCTCCCATACCCAGTCCTTCTTGCCCGTTAACGACGTCAACGGTCGGACCACCTTGCTGTAGTCCTTAATAAACCGTCTTAGCCAGTTTCCCATACCGAGGAACTGTTGCAGCTCCTTGAGGTTCCGTGGGACTGGCCAGTTCGCAATCGCCTCCGTCTTTGCCGGGTCAGCCCTGACCTCACCATTGCCGATGATGTGGCCGAGGTATTTGACGACCTTGGCGTCAAACTCGCACTTCTCCGGCTTCAGGTACAGGCCATTTTCTCGGAGGATCTGGAGTACGCGCCTCGACGTGTCGATATGCTCCTCAATGGTTTCCGAGAGGATCAGGATGTCGTCGAGGTATACGATGATCAAGTTCGCGTAGATTAGGTCCTTAAAGATGTGGTTGACAAAGGCCTGGAACGTGGCCGGCGCATTGCAAAGGCCAAAAAACATGACCGTTGGTTCGAAGAGGCCCATGTTCGTGCGAAACGCTGCCTTCCATTCGTCACCCTCGCGGATCCGGATATTGTAGTACCCCCAGCGAAGGTCAAGCTTAGTGATGTACTTCGCTTTCTTGACCTTGTCGACGAGTTCGTCAATGAGAGGGAGGGGATACTTGTTCTTGATCGTACCGTCATTGAGCTTACAGTAATCCTGGATCGGGCGTAGCGATTTGTCGGCCTTCTTTATGAAGAAGAAGGGCGACGCCATGGGTGATATCGACCGTCGAATGCGACCCAACTTCAGATTCTCATCAAGGAAGTCCTTGAGTGACTGCTGCTCAGTTGGCATGAGCGGGTAGATCTTACAGTCGCTCGGTTTGAAGTCGGGCTTCAAGTCGATGACATGGTCCCAGGGTCGGTGTTCCGGCAGCTTCTCAAAACCTTTTTCGCTGAAAATGTCGGCGTAGTCATTGAGGTATGCGGGCCAGGACGCCTTGTCCATTCGCATCTCACTCACCCTCCTCATCTGCTCCACCTCCTCCTTCACCTTGCCTAGGTCCTCCACCTGCTTCCTTTCGATCGCACATTCGCTCGGGCAGCGCGTAAAGTCAAGTGTACCCGTCTTCCAGTAGACCTCTGGGTTGTGTCGTCGAAGCCAGTCGTACCCCAGGAAGATGTTAGACGATGCCAGTGAGGTTACCGCCAGGACGATCCGTTCCTTATGGTGACCAATCGTAAGTTCAATGTCGACGTACTCCTCGATCAACCCGGCTTCGTTGTGTGTGCCGTCGGCATTGAGTACCGCAAGGGGCCGGATATAACGCTTCGTCTCCAGCCCATACCGTTCGACGAATCTCACGTCAATGCACAATCCCGTACATCCCGAATCCACGAGCGCGTGTGCGTCCACCTCCCTCACTTCACCTTCCATACTGTGTTCGACGTTCAGGAGAAGGTCCAGCTGGCGTCCGCCAGTTCCTCTCATGAACAGCTGCTCATACTCTTCACTTTCCTTCACACCGGTGGGGACTTTGTACTCGGGAAAACCATCGACGTCGTTCGCATTTATGTATTGTACAGACGGTTGGTTATATTTTAACGAGTCCAGAGTCGAAGTCCCTTGTTCTTCTCGGTCAGTCGCCCCGATGGCTACGCCTGACCACTCGCAAAACCCTGCGAGTCGACGACCTCTTCGTCATTGTCTTCTTCCTCCACATAGTCCTCCACAGTCGACCTCCGAGTGTCTACGACTTCCTCGAAGGCCGACTCCTTCATCGCTCCGAGCTCGTTGGCGAGGACACGACGTTTGCCTGGCGCCATCAGTTCCAGCATGCGCTGGATGATCAGTTTCGCTTGCGGGCACTTGTCCTTGAAGTGGCCCAACCCGCCACAGATCCAGCACGCGCGTCGTCATTGTGCCTCGTTCATTGAGACGTCCATCGGCTGACCAGCGCCTCCGAAGGTGACGCTGGTCGCGTCGCGTCTATCGACGTGAGGGGCCGCTATCTGACAGCGAGCTGGGGGTGCTTGTTGTGGTAGGCAAGGAGGGGGAAGAAAGGCGCGTCCTCGTTGGATAGCGCGAATCTGCTGTTCGCTGCAGTCTATTTCGATCGCCTTGTTCTTCCAATCCTCGTATTTCGTTGGGACTGGCGTCGACCTTAGCACTCCACGGACCACCTCTATGTTCATCGCTCGCTTGAGGCGATCGCAGATGACGCTGTCGTCTTTCAGCTCGGCGTGCTTAATGATCACGTCGAACTTCTGGAAGAACTCATCCGCGGTTAGGTCCTTCTGAACCTTATCTCGGAAATCCTTCAGCGCTTTCTCCTTGCGATTCGGGTCGTCGAACGAGGCGTCGAGTCGTTCCTGGAATCTTTCCCAGCTGTCGGTGAAGGTGACGATTCCCGACGTTGTCGACTCCTCGACGTAGTTCTGCGCCCACGTTGCCGCATTACCACCCTTCAGGTAGGAGAGAGCTACATAAATCTTACTCTTGTTAGGCGGGAGTCCGGGAGACGACTCGGACTGGGCAAGCCTCGGCTGACTGTCGTCTGGGACGTGCTATACTCGAGCGTAGACTCGGGACACGCTTACTCAGGCTAGGTCGTCGCGGAGGTAAGAGGATTAATACAAGTCTAAACTAATACAAGGGGGACGAGTCTCACCTAGGTCGTCGCGGAGGTAAGAGGAAAAGCAGAACAAGGAGTTCATGCGATTCCTGAGACCTTATATAGCGACGACCGTGAGACTATATTACCTAACATTACATAACGAGTGGGAATGGAACGAATGAAGGTATTATGGGAATGATTGTGTAAGATGGGTAAATATAATGAAAAGGACGAATATAATAAAGGAAATGGTAAAAGGGAAAATAAAGGAAAAGGTGAAAGTTCAGATTCTAACATTACCCCCCCTTCAAGGTTGGGCGTCCCGACCAACCATGATCGTGGTCATCAGGCTCGGTGTCGACGAAGAGCGGACGGAGTCGTTGACGAGGGATGTCGAGTTTCCGAGGTGCACCGGGGTGTTTGAGGTAGAACTCAGCGATCGCCTCCTTTGCGTTCTCGCCAAAGTCCGTCTCAGGCTGCCAAGTAGGTTCATTGTAGCCGACCCACTTGACAAGGTACTGTAGTTTCCCTCGGTGCAGGCGTGAGTCTAAGACTTCCTCGAGTTCGTATTCCTCCTCGTTGTCGACGATGTCTGGCGGCGGCGGCGGCGGTTGCTTCTGGCTTTCAAAGGACGGTTCGACGGCGGGTTTCAACAGGGCTTCGTTGAAGACAGGGTGGACCTTTTTCCATCGCTTCGGGAGTTTGAGCTTGTACGCGCTCGCTCCTACTTTATCGATGATGTCAAAGGGACCGTACCATTTGTCGGCAAGCTTCTTCGTGGGCGAATCTGTGCTGATATTTCGTCCATCGAGGAAGACCTTATCGCCAGCCTTGTACTCCACCGAAGCTCCTGCCGTCCGGTCATGGTAGCGTTTCATGTTGTCTGCCGCTTTGACTAGGTTGTCCTTCGCGACACGATGAGTCTCCTTTATGTGCTTCGCGAATTCTTCCGCCGACATGTTGGCAGACGAGGTTCGTGTTGTGTCAAAGCTCAAGGGGTGACGTCCTGTATTCGCGTAGAAAGGGGACATCTTCGTCGCCGAATGTTCGCGGTTATTATACGCAAACTCTGCGAGGGGGAGCCAGTCTTTCCAGTCCGATTGGCGATGGTTCACGAAGAGCCTAAGATACTGTTCGAGCTCTTGGTTAACGCGTTCTGTCTGACCATCCGTCTGTGGGTGATACGCCGTCGACGGGTTGCCTTCGATGTGTAGGAGTTTGTACAGCTCCTTCATCATTGATGCGTCGAACTGCGTGCCTCGGTCATGGATGATCTTCCTCGGCAAGCCGTGGAGGCGGAAGACGTGGTCTCGGTACAGCTGGGCCATGCCTTCTGCTGATAGCCTCGTCATCGTCGGGATTGCGTGCATCTGTTTCGAGAACCTATCGACGAAGACACAGATTGCGTTGTGCCCCTTGGAGTCTGGGAGTTCTCCGATGAGGTCGACTGTGACAATTTCCCATGGGCCTTCCGGGATCGTGTTCAGGTGAAGTGGCCTTGATCTCGATGTTCTCAGAGCCTTCGTCCGCTGGCAACGGTCGCATCCTCGGACGTATGCTCGAACGTCGGAGAACATCGACGCCCACCAGAAGTCTCGACGTACCAGTTCGACCGTCTTTGACGATCCGGGATGTCCTGCCAGGGTCGAGTCGTGGCATTCCCGTAAAACCGCTTCCTTCATCGTCGACGGTACGTACACCTTGCCTTTCATCCGCCACAACCCGTCGGCCTTCGCCATTCCCGTCGGTCTCTCCGACTCGTCCTGCGCCCTCTGCGCGTCACCCACTCGCTCCAACACTTCCTCACGCGACGTCCTCACCACTCCACGATTCAGCCATTTGTCCTTGATGAACACGACGTCATCGTTGTCGTCCTTTCCCTCATCGTAGCCTGCCTTGCGCGACAGTAAGTCCGCCTTGCCCATCGTCTTCCCCGACTTGTGCTCGAGGTGGAAGTCGAATTCCTCGAGTTCGGTCCGCCAGCGAGCTTGTCGATAGCTCAGTTTCTGTGCCGACCTGAAGTAGGTGAGGTTGGCATGGTCGGACCAGATCTCGATCTTGTGGCGAGCGCCCAGGAGGTATTGACGCCATTCCTTGAGTGCTGAGACGATTGCGAGCATCTCCTTGTCGTAGATCTCGTAGTTTCGTTCGGCCGGTAGGAGCGCTTCTGACCTATAGGCGACTACCCTCCACTTGCCTTCCTGTTTCTGCAATAATACGCCTCCGAGTGCGAAGTTCGACGAGTCCGCCTCAACGCGGAAAGGGCCTTCGTCGTTAGCAATGACCAGGACTGGAGGTGAGCAGAGACGTCGTCTCAGCTCCTCGAACGCCTCCTGCTGTTCGGTCTCCCATACCCAGTCCTTCTTGCCCGTCAGCGACGTCAGCGGATGGACCACCTTGCTGTAGTCCTTGATGAACCGTCGTAGCCAATTACCCATGCCGAGGAACTGTTGTAGCTCCTTGAGGTTTCGTGGGACCGGCCAGTTCGCAATCGCCTCCGTCTTTGCCGGGTCTGCCTTGATCTCGCCGTTGCCGATGATGTGACCGAGATACTTAACGACCTTGGCATCGAATTCGCACTTCTCCGGTTTCAAGTACAGGCCGTTTTCCCGGAGGATCTGAAGTACACGCCTCGACGTGTCGATGTGCTCCTCAATGGTTTCTGAGAGGATTAGTATGTCGTCGAGGTATACGATGATTAGGTTCGCGTAGATCAGTTCCTTGAAGATGTGGTTGACGAACGCTTGGAACGTCGCCGGCGCATTGCAAAGACCGAAGAACATAACCGTCGGCTCGAAGAGGCCCATGTTCGTGCGAAACGCCGCCTTCCACTCGTCGCCTTCGCGGATCCGGACGTTGTAGTACCCCCAGCGAAGGTCAAGCTTAGTGATGTACTTCGCCTTCTTGACCTTATCAACAAGTTCGTCGATGAGAGGGAGGGGGTACTTATTCTTGATCGTGCCGTCGTTGAGTTTGCGGTAATCCTGGATCGGGCGTAGCGATTTGTCGGCCTTCTTTATGAAGAAGAAAGGCGACGCCATGGGCGATATCGACCGTCGAATGCAACCTGACTTCAGATTTTCATCGAGGAAGTCCTTGAGCGACTGCTGCTCAGTTGGCGTGAGCGGGTAGATCTTACAGTCGCTCGGTTTGAAGTCGGGCTTCAAGTCGATGACGTGGTCCCATGGGCGATGTTCCGGTAACTTCTCGAAACCTTTTTCGCTGAAAACGTCGGCGTAGTTGTTGAGGTATGCGGGCCAGGACGTCTTGTCCATTCGCACCTCTCTCACCCCCTTCGTCTCTTCCACTGCTCTCCACACCTTCCGCATGCCTTCCTCCACATCCCTCTCCACCACACATTCACTCGGGCAACGCGTGAAGTCGAGTGTTCCCGTCTTCCAGTCGACTTCCGGGTTGTGTCGACGAAGCCAGTCGTACCCTAGAAAGATGTTGGACGATGCCAGTGAGGTTACCGCCAGGACAATCTGTTCTTTATGGTGACCGATCGTAAGTTCAACGTCGACGTACTCCTCGATCAATCCGGCTTCGTTGTGTGTGCCGTCGGCATTGAGTACCGCAAGGGGTCGGATATAACGCTTCGTTTCAAGTCCGTACCGTTTGACGAACCTTACGTCAATGCACGATCCCGTACATCCCGAATCCACAAGTGCGTGTGCATCTACCTCCCTCACTCCTCCTTCCATGCTGTGTCCGACGTTCAGGAGAAGGTCCAGCTGGCGTCCGCCAGTTCCTCTCATGAACAGCTGCTCATATCCTTCCCTTTCTTTCACATCGGTGGGGACTTCATAATCAGGAAAACCATCGACGTCGTTTGCATCTACGTGTTGTACAGACGGTTGGTTATATTTTAACGAATGCGGATTCGAAGTCCCTTGTTCTTCTCGGTCAGTCGCCCCGATGGCTACGCCTGACCACTCGCAAAACCCTGCGAGTCGACGACCTCTTCGTCATTCTCTCCTTCTTCCACATAGTCCTCCACCATCGACCTCCGAGTGTCTACGACTTCCTCGAAGGCCGATTCCTTCATCGCGCCGAGTTCGTCCGCGAGGATGCGGCGTTCACCTGGTGCCATTAGTTCCAGCATGCGCTGGATGATCGGCTTCCCCTGCGGGCACTTGTCCTTGAAATGGCCCAGCCCGCCGCAGATCCAGCACGCGCGTCGTCGTTGCGCCTCGTTCATTGAGACGTCCATCGGTTGACCAGCGCCTCCGAAAGTGACGCCGGTCGCGTCGCGTCTGTCGACGTGAGGGGCCGCTACCTGACGGCAAGCCGGGGGTCCTTGTTGTTGCGGCGGGCGAGGCTGAGGTATAAACGGGCGGCCTCGTTGGATTGCGCGGATCTGTTGTTCGCCGCGATCGATCTCGATAGCCTTGTTCTTCCAGTCCTCGTACTTCGTCGGGACCGGCGTTGATCTCAGGACTCCACGCACTACTTCGATGTTCATTGCGCGTTTGAGACGATCACAGATGATGCCGTCGTCCTTCAGTTCCGCACGCTTGATGATGACGTCGAGCTGTTGGAAGAACTTGTCTGCGGTGAGGTCCTTCTGAACCTTCTCCCGGAATTCCTTCAGCGCCGCCTCCTTGCGATTCGGGTCGTCGAACGAGGCGTCGAGTCGCTCCTGGAACCTCTCCCAGCTGTCGGTGAAGGTGACGATTCCCGACGTTGTCGACTCCTCGACGTAGTTCTGCGCCCACGTCGCCGCATTACCACCCTTCAGGTAGGAGAGAGCTACATAAATCTTACTCTCCGACGTAGGGTATCGGTTCGGGTTTGCTGATACAAAAAGAAGAACTTCACGTCTGAAGTCGAGGTAGTCGTCGCCACCAGTGAATTCACGTGGTCGGGCGACGTCAATGTTTTGTACCGTAGCGGTGCTAGGGCCAGCTGGGGCGTTTGCGGCTTGGTGAGCGAAGGCGCCTGCTACAATCGCCGCGATCTGTTCTAACTGTTGGGTGCTGAAGGTTCCCGTCGACATTGTTGTTCTAGACGTGCCCGTTTGTCGTTCAGGGGGGGTTGGTGGTGACGAATCTCGTCGCGCTTCTCTATACGGTCCTGGGATTGGTGGGAGAACGGTCGACGTCGAAAGCGATGGCGAAATCGGGGTTGTTTGGGGTATCGATGCAGGGGCCCACTTTAATCTCCTTCCTCCTTCAAGCGTCGAATACCAGAGTCCTTTCTCCGGACGCCACCAGATAACGTATTCAACACCTGTTTGGGTAACCGTAAACCAAGAACGGCGTTCCTCGTTATACCAGGAACGAGACGGGAGAGCACGACGTTGTTCTTCGTCGAGATCTATGTTGACGTTGGCGGAGGGACAGGGATCGGTTGGTTGTCCGGGTGAATGTTACGCTGACGAAGGACAGGTTCGTCGGCGAGTTTGAGGACCAAACGGAAGGAGGCGACCGAGATCACAATCGACAATGACGTCGACGACTGTACACGGTGTGTTACCCACGTCCAGGTCAGATGGTTCCTCCACCAGAGGGAGAGGCGGAGAGCCAGGGTCGGAAAAGGTCGGTTGATATATTTACGTAATACACGAACGTCCGAAAACGTCCGGGCAGGGTTGAGGGTTGTCGTTTAGGGGGTTTACACGTCAAGTCCGTCGAGGGGAGTGCTCCTCTAGACCGAGTGAAGGCGAGTCGACAACGACGACGTACGCTGGGGATGAGCCCGGGTGGCGGTTCTGCTTTTATGTTAGGCGGGAGTCCGGGAGACGACTCGGACTGGGCAAGCCTCGGCTGACTGTCGTCTGGGACGTGCTATACTCGAGCGTAGACTCGGGACACGCTTACTCAGGCTAGGTCGTCGCGGAGGTAAGAGGATTAATACAAGTCTAAACTAATACAAGGGGGACGAGTCTCACCTAGGTCGTCGCGGAGGTAAGAGGAAAAGCAGAACAAGGAGTTCATGCGATTCCTGAGACCTTATATAGCGACGACCGTGAGACTATATTACCTAACATTACATAACGAGTGGGAATGGAACGAATGAAGGTATTATGGGAATGATTGTGTAAGATGGGTAAATATAATGAAAAGGACGAATATAATAAAGGAAATGGTAAAAGGGAAAATAAAGGAAAAGGTGAAAGTTCAGATTCTAACAACTCTCTGACGTAGGGTATCGACTTGGATTTGCAGATACGAAAAGAAGGACTTCACGTCTGAAGTCGAGGTAATCGTCGCCACCAGTGAATTCACGTGGTCGGGCGACGTCGATGTTCGGTACAGCAGCGGTACTAGGGCCCGCTGGGGTGTTTGCGGCTTGGTGAGCGAAGGCGCCTGCTACGATCGCCGTGATTTGCTCCAACTGTTGTGTGCTGAAGCTTCCCGTCGACATTGTTGTTCTAGGCGTGTCCGTTTGTCGCTCAGGGGGGGTCGGTGGTGATGAATCTCGTCGCGCTTCTCTATACGGTCCTGGGATTGGTGGGAGAATGGTTGACGTCGAAAGCGATGGCGAAATCGGGGTTGTCTGATCTATCGGCGCAGGAGCCCACTTTAATCTTCTTCCTCCCTCAAGCGTCGAATACCAGAGTCCTTTCTCTGGACGCCACCAGATAACGTATTCAACGCCTGTTTGAGTAACCGTGAACCAGGAGCGGTGTTCCTCGTTGTACCAGGAACGAGGTGGGAGAGCATGACGTTGTTCCTCATCGAGATCTATGTTGACGATGGAGGAGGAACAGGGATCGGGTGTGCGTTGGTACCGGGGTTACGCCAACGTTGAGCGGGTTCGTCAGCGAAGTTGATGACGAGGCGGTAGGATCCGAGTGAGATCACAAACGAGATTGTCGTCGAAGTTTGTACTCGTCTGGTTACCCACGTCCACGTCAGGTGTGTGCTCCACCAGAGGCTAATCCGGAGAGCCAGGGTCGGGAAAGGTTGGTTGGAGTGATTACTTAATACGCGAACATCCAGAAATGTCCGGGCAGGGTTGAGGGTTGTCGTTTAGGGGGTTTACACGTCAGGTCCTTCGAGGGGAGTACTCCTCTAGACCGAGTGAGGGCGAGTCAACAGCGACGACGTACACTGAGGATGAGCCTGGGTGAGGTTCTGCTTTTATGTTAGGCGGGAGTCTGGGAGACGACTCGGACTGGGCAGGCCTCGGCTGACTGTCGTCTGGGACGTGCTGTACTCGAGCGTAGACTCGGGACACGCTTACTCAGGCTAGGTCGTCGCGGAGGTAAGAGGATTAATACAAGTCTAAACTAATACAAGGGGGACGAGTCTCACCTAGGTCGTCGCGGAGGTAAGAGGAAAAGCAGAACAAGGAGTTCATGCGATTCCTGAGACCTTATATAGCGACGACCGTGAGACTATATTACCTAACATTACCTAACAAGTGGGAATGGAACGAATGAAGGCAGTGTGGGAATGATTGTGTAAGATGGGTAAATATAATGAAAAGGACGAATATAATAAAGGAAATGGTAAAAGGGAAAATAAAGGAAAAGGTGAAAGTTCAGGTTCTAACAGGACCTAGATGAAGAGGAAAAGGAGAAACAGATGTCAGCAGTAATGAACAAGCTTTTGAAGGAGCTGGCAGGAGAATCTTACCTGTATCTTTCTGAGGAGGACAGACACTTTCTGCACCTCTGGATATGGACTGGCTGCGAGATGCATAAAGAGTTGAATTCAGTAAAGGGCGGTGCAGCTGGAATGAAAAAAAAATGGCTCTCACTACCTGTCACTCTGGTTGCACTCATGAACAAGGATAACGCAGCCATCCTTGAGCTCACAGATAGTGATGAAGAGAATGTAGCCAAGACTCAGGCATGCGAGGTGTTGACTGGGGGAGCTATGAAGCTCACATCACTCGCAGGTTCTCTATTCAATGATAAAGATGACAAGAAAGGTCAGCAAGACCTGCTTTGAGACCATGCAAGAGTTATTCTAGGATGTATTTTCACCTTTGCTGGCACTTCTAACACCAGATATGGGTCTTTTCTTGAAGCGGTGGCAGAGCTTATTGCAAATCTGGATTTCTACATCAGTTACATGGACCATATGTGCATTCTTAAAGAGAAACAAACCTTGAATCATCTGGAATTAAACATTCTAAAGGGTTTGCTTGATGGGCCAATGTGAACTGAGCTTGCAGTCATGGCACTCTATCAGGAGGCTATCTCCCATTCCTACATGTCCCTCATGTGCAGCCCTGGCTTAGAACATCAGAACGCACTAGATATGGCTCCACTTCATCAGAACGTCAAAGACCACATAAAAAAGCTCATCAACTTGCCTCAAATTATCCTATCTACTGATGCCAACCCTCAAATCACAACACTGAATGGTCTTGACCACTGGAAACAGCTGGAGGCTGTCAAAGTGATCCAATTGCTCGTGTTGGACCTACCATATCTTGAAGAGATTTTTGTGGCTTTCCTAGAAGAGGCTCTGGTGACCTGGGAGCACTTTTCAGCTGAATTTGCAGATGATGGAGAGATTTCAAAACTCACCAAAGATGAAAAAAAATGCTGCTTGGATGCCCACTACAAATGATGCAAATGAAGGTGCTTTGGGTGCATACAGGGTGTTTGCACACAAGAATCCAAGCGCTACATTAGATCTATTCAATTCAATCTTTAGATTTCGATGAAAGGAAATGCAAGACTTTATGCATACCATGCTAACTGGAGAGCGGGATCAGAAGTTCATTAGAACAGAAGTGCGCAATTGCATTGCAAAAGGACTCGACAAGAAATGAAGATGAGCAATTCATGAAGAGCATATGACTCAAGTATTCGCCAAGTGCTGAAAAACTGCAGCATGAGTGGAAAAGCAATCACAGAGAGAAGAATTCCTCAAGAATCTTGAAATTATATCCGATCTTGAACCAGTACAGCATCTGACAGTAGTACAGTTGAAGGACCAGCTAGACAAGCTCAGGGGGGAGGACACAGAGATTCCAAAGGATAGCTTGATGAAAAAATGAGACAAGCAGCTGTGGGAACTGATAGGAGCGCTAGCGCAGCATAACACATGGCATGTATTAACTTAGAGAATTCTCAAAGATTGTCATGCAAATCACCACATGTACGCAATTGCTTCGTGTAACTGAGGCACCAAGACTCAGTAACTGCTTCCATTGATCTCACTTCAACAGATCCTGTCTAATCTAATCATTTTTCATAATTCGGGCAATTCTACATAATTTACAAGAAGGCGGCACACTTTTTGTTGCCACCGCTTACTATATAAGGTGCGAGTTGAAGCTCCGACCCAAAAAAAAGTTAACGCGCGACTCGCGGCGATTGCCCACCCCCAATGCAAGCATAATTGTGCAATCATAATGCTGACTCTGGGCGCTCTGATAGTGACAGTGATACTCCTTACGCAAGAATCGACTAGGACGACAAGCGACACGACGTTCATTTCTCACGTCCACCCCAGTCTGCATGTTATCATTGCTCTGACTTATCGCAGACTTGCAGTACACCCTTCTCAGCATCAAATGAAGCAAGTTCAAAGGAATATTTCCAGTTTAGAGCCAAGCATTTGACAAAAGGTAATTGATTTCTGCGGCGCGCCCAAATTGTTAGCCAGTAGTGGCTGGTCCGGTCGGATCTGTGTCCGCATAACATCGCATCAGTGCCCATTCAGCAACGGACATGACTGCGATGCAGTCTATTTATAAACCTCGAGTCACAGCCTCAGCGCAGCACATCAATGATAAATAGCCTCTCCATCAAGCTCGACCACTAACTCTCCAGACATCATGAGCGCTCGCAGTCAAGTACCTGCAGAGGAGCTCGTCATTCACTCGAACGAAGACGCAGTCGCACTCTTTCCCGAATTCCGTAGCGCACCCGAACCCTCACAGCTCGCGTCTTTGCGCTTGCCACTTTGTCTTCCACAAGCAACCGCAGGAGCCAATGCAGCTTTTACGAGGGCTTACAGCCAGGAGCTCCAGGCCTCGGGCATAGAAATGGATGATTGGCTGTCCTTTGTGTTAGTGATTTGGCGTTTCCCCCAGTTTACGGCTGATGCTTCTGCATTTACTTACATTTGTTAAACTTATTCAGTGATGGGCTGAATATCGCAATGTCAGCAAGTCCGCCGCTTCGTGTCGTTGAACTCGTAGGCATGGCTATGAGCTTCGTGTAAGCGACCGTCATTTTCTCGAGGAGCCAGAATTTATATTTTAAAATACATCCTAGACCATATCATTGGGCTATAATCGCCGGTACCAGTATGCAAATCGCCGCCGAAACAAGCATCCGGATCATTGCCAAAACACTTACTGACCGTCTCCTCCGACGTGCTAATGCAGAGTACTTCGCCCCACGAGGCCTGCGCGTACGTATATGCAAGACCGCAGCCATGCGCCAGCTTATTGGGATCGACCCAACCCCTGACCCCGCGGCTGGCGAGCGTACGCCATCCAAAGTGGCGAACTTTGCAAGAGACGCAGGCCGCGTCGCGGAAACGGTTGCGCTTCACCTACCAGTTATAAGGAGAGTATATACCCGAATCGCACCGAGTGTGCCCGCTATTGAGCCAGGAACGCCGGGTGGGATGACTGCACGTCGACTCACCGTTCTAGAACACCATGCGCTTCCACTATCGTATGATGTACCGCCGCCCGCGCCGAAGGAGGGTACGATGGACAAAGTCTCTGGCCTCTCTGTACGCTTGCAGACGTGGCGCGCCAGCGAGGCCGAGGCTAAAGCGGAACGCAAGCGACAATTACTTGCCATTCAAGAGGGGCGCGCAACTTCCCTTACACCTCGGACATCTGCATCGCCATCGAGCTCATCGCAGAATGTATTGGCGCAGGCATGGGACTGGCAGCAAGACCTGAGGAACAGGCGTACTGAGCAACTCGCTGTTATCCGCGGAAACTGGGGTCGCGTCGACCGTAAGCTTCAGGCAGATGTGGAGATTGCCGACCGGAAGGAGTGGAATGCGACAGACAGACTGCTATGGATCGTGCTACTGAATGCTGAGCAAGGTAAGATTTACCTTTGTCGTAGTTTGTAGACTCGCCGCTTAATGTGTTCTTTACGTAGATGCACAAATCCAAGGGAGAGAGCTGGCAGATAACAATGCTGATGTCGAGGAGGTCACTGAGGAACAATGGGAGGCGGAGATGAGGTACGAAAATGTTGAAGATAAGCTTATGGTTGAGAGTGGACAGAATCGTTGAAGGCGAGCATTCGTAGTTTAGACCCATGTACCTTGTATTTCCACGGCACAACCCTTATACTTACTTGTCATACGTCGAGAGAACAGACGAAGCGTGTAAGATTCGCCAAGGCCTGGAGGTTGAGGTCGTCAGTGATCATGCCAGTGGCGAAGAGATAAGACGGAAGAAAGAAAGAAATTTGAACGGTGATCCAACGAGCAAGACACGCGCAGGCACCAACAACAGCGAGAACGTAACCGGGAGTCAAGAAACGAGAGTAAGGACAGTTGGAAATGGGGAAGAAATGCAGTCAGGGAGATGGGATGGGGGATGATTCGCAGTCAACAAACGAGAAGTAAAGAGAGTGGGGGTAGTGGAGGTGAAGAGGTTGCAGAAGAAGACAATGTGGAATGGCTCGCCAATGCGTAGGCTTCGACGTTCATCAGCTACGTGTACGAAAACATGAAGCGGAAGAAAGAGATGAACCTTTACAGCCACCAATGTTGCTCTCAAGCTGACCAGGTGGTACGGTAGAAGTCGGCGTACTTGAATTTCTTCTTGATCTGCTTCAGGAGGTACCACCCAGGAGTGCAGTAGGTAATATGATTGCTCTGCCTTTGATTTGTCCAGAGTGGAGTTGGCCTACGATGCGCGCTTCACCATCCTTCATGTTCCAGACGAGGGAGCCCGAGTCTCCTTTAGCGAAGACTTCGGCACCCTTGACGCCCGAGTTGTAGATGCCGAGCTCGAGGGACTCGATGCCGACTTCGTTCTGAGTAAACGAGACCAGGCCGGCATAACGTCCGACGGTGAGGTCGGTAGAGTTGCCGTCTTTGCCGACAATAAGGCAGGGCTGGCCTTCGCTGTCGAATTCAGCAGGGTTGGCGAGCTCCTCCTTCGTGGCGCAGCCCTTGATCTGGAGTTTCCTCCCCTCGGGAAACTTGAACGTAGTCGGACCACTACCGACAGGATAGAACATATCCATTAGGTCTTGAGGTGAATACTTTGACCCTGAATAAAGTTGTTTTTGTTTGACGAGGTAAATGCAAGAGAGATAAATCGAAACGCACCGAGATCAATGACGTTGCCTTCGAATTGGTCCTTGACCTTCGCCTCAGCAGCCAAGAACGCAGCCCAGACCGAGGTATATCGGGTGCCGCTTGTCGACCGTGATGGCTTCGCATATTGGACGTGTCGATGTTGCGGTGGAGCTGAATGTCAGACCATTCCTTCATGACTTGATTGTGGAGGGCCTCGAGATCGGCAATGGCTTCTTTCTCTTCCTCCAATTTGCCTCCAATCCGCCGAATCTCTCTTGCGTTCTCCGGGTCCTGCCCCTCATTCTCCTGCAGCTTGAAGATCTTGCGGACCCAAAGGTCGGCGAGAATGCCATGATCAGCAATGGCCTTCATGATCTCGTCGACGCCGCGCTTGAATCGACGCATCCCGCAAACTCAACGTAGTCCTTGGGTGCACCGCTTCTGTGCTTGTAATCGACTGTGGTGTTCTTGCACAGGACGTGGCGTGGCAATTACTGATCCCGTAAACCTTTCCGCTGGGGTTGCCATCCTTGTCTTTGTTTTTGTGGAACCAGAGCGTAAGACTGCCCTGGGAATCCTCCTCCTCCATTTCTTCGGTCGCAAGGGGAACGCCGAGAAGAGCAGTGAGGAAGCGATAGACATGATGAGTGGCATTGCCGGTACCGACATGGCGCATAAGGGGGGAGCCTGCCAGCTTCTGCGGGACCGCCTCGTGCCATTCCACAACAGCACCCTCGACTCCGTTCTTCTGCAGGAGTGTAAGGATCTCTTGGGAGACATCGTGGGCAGCATCCGGGGTGGTAGAATCGGGAAAGACACCGACCCAGATGACGACAGGACCGAGACTTCCCTCTGCCTCCTCTCCCGGCGGTCCATGAGTGAAGAAGCGGGCAGGGTTGACGGACGAATAGTGGATCTCGTGGGCCTTGATCAGATCACGGATTTGGGGACCAACAGTGTCCCAGACACCATTCAGCAGGGTGTCGAAGACTCCACAGAGCGACTTGACGGGGAGATGGGCGTGTCTGCCGACGGGCTTGGGGAAGGGCGTAGTGAGGTAGTCCAAACGGTAAACTAATTCCGGGTGGTCGCCTTCCCCAGTGATGCTGTTATAATAGGACGTCCTCTCGTAGAGGTTGGGGCCGTGCTCGGAGACAACAGTGGTTTCGCTGGCGAAGGTGAGGGTGGAGAGATGGGACGACATAGACTGGTCGCTGGGGGTCGGGGAACTGGGCAAGCGGGGCGAGGATGACGAGATTGCCTGCGCGGTTCTACAGGTGGTTCTCAAAAGTCTTCGGCCCCCTGTTTAAGGAAAGTGATTCGCATTGCTTAATCTGGTAGGCAACCGTGTGAACTCAACCTTCGTGTCGCGACACTCGTAGTCCTCCTCCTCAGTGTGCACGCAAAATGGACAAAAAAAATTAGATGCGCTTCTCTATATGCTAAAATTTTGTACAAATGATAAGGATACCATATATACTGTATAAATTATGCAAGAATTTATACAGCCAACTCTCTCTGGACCAGGCATCACGGAATTCCAAGTTTTTTGCCCAAGTTCTTGAGAGGCATGAAGCGGTGGGTTAGAGCATAGTGAATGAGGATCTCATGCATCATCGCATCGAGCTTCTTTGGTCATCCTTTCCATTGTCGGTTGGATGTCGAGCCATTAACCAGCCATTTCTTCCATATTGACTGGGCTGTCATCCGGGGCACGGCTTCAAGCTTGGCAGCACAACGTATACTAGCACCAGCACGTATAGCACCAATAATACAGTTTTTTTTGGTGAGTCAAGCTGTAGGCGGGCCATGTAGAGGCATCAGACGCAACGACAGACTACAGACAACATGTACGTCGCGACACGAAGGTTGAGTTCACACGGTTGCTACCAGATTAAGCAATGCGAATCACTTTCCTTAACAGGGGGCCGAAGACTTTGAGAACCACCTGTAAGACACGAGTTCTAAGCGATCCGCTTCATCACGCGGTGCTCCGAGTCTGAGGCGCTTGCACAAAATAATGGAATTTCTTGATTCTCTGCTGTGAGTCTCTGCTGTTTCGGATAACGAAGACATAATGAAATGAGACAATACTGGTATTGTGTCGCGCGGAGGCGACGGTTTATCTCCGTTCCGTGTCTCGGGATCGACGTTCCACGCCGGTACCTGACACTCGTGTCTCGGTTCCGAGAGCGCATGGCCTTACGTTGTGTGTATTGCCAACCAGCACTAGTACCAGTACTGGCATTGGTTATTCTACTGACATGATGACATATCAGGGTGTCCCCTTGCAACATCGGATCCGTGTCTGCACAGCATCCTATCAAGAACGAGTCACAGCCTCTGCACCGTACATATATACAAGTACTTAGTAGCATCCGGGTCAACTTCAACCTCAAGCTCTACCATCATCTCTTTAACATCATGAGTACCCGAGTACCTACAGAGGAGCTCGTTGCTCACTCGAACGAGGACGCATTCGCACTCTTTCCCGATTTTCGTAGCGCACCCGAACCCTCACAGCTCGCGTCTTTGCGCTTGCCACTTTGTCTTCCACAAGCAACCGCAGGAGCCAATGCAGCTTTTACGAGGGCTTACAGCCAGGAAATCCAGGCCTCGGGCATAGAAATGGATGACTGGCTGTCCTTTGTGTTAGTGATTTGCCGTTTCCCTCCAGTTACGGCTGACGCTTCTGCATTTACTTACATTTGTTAAACTTATTTAGTGATGGGCTGAATATCGCAATGTCAGCAAGTCCACCGCTTCGTGTCGTTGAGGTTGCAGGAATGACTATAAACTTTGTGTAAGCGATCTTTTTTCTTTCCTTGCAAGGAAATATAACTTATGTTTTAAAATACATCCTAGACCGTATCATTGGGCTAGAGCGGCCGGTGCCGGCATAGAAATCGTTGCTGAAACAAGCATCCGGATCATTGCCAAAACGCTCACTGACCGTCTACTCCGACGTGCTAATGCAGAGTACTTCGCCCCGCGCGGCCTGCGCGTACGTATATGCAAGACCGCAGCCATGCGCCAGCTTATTGGGATCGACCCAACTTCTGACCCGGTTGGCGAGTGTACGCCATCCAAAATGACGAACTTTGCGAAGGGATCAGGTCGCGTCGCGGAGACTGTCGCGCTCCGTGTGCCTGTTATGCGCAGAGTTTACAACCGACTCGCACCGAGCGTGTCCGCTATTGAGCAGGAATGCCTGGCGGGATGACTGCGCGCCGACTCGCCATTCTAGAGTATCATGCACTTCCTCTATCGTATGATGTACCACCGCCCGCACCAAATGAGGGCATGATGGACAAAGCCTCTGGCCTCTCTGTACGCTTGCAGACGTGGCGCGCCAGCCAGGCCGAGGCTAAAGCGGAACGCAAGCGACACTTGCTTGCAATTCAGAACGGGATTGTAACGTCCCCCACGCCTCCGCCGTCTGCGTTGCAACCAAGTTCATCGCAGAATGTTTTGGGGCAAGCATGGGATTGGCGGCAAGATCGGAAGGAGGGGCGTACTGAGCGACGCGCTGTTAAGCGCGGCGACCGGGGTCATGCCAGCCGAAATCTTCAGGGAGATGTGGAGATCGCCGACCGGAAGGAGTGGAATGCGACAGACAGACTGCTATGGGTCGTGCTGCTGAATGCTGAGCAAGGTAAGACTTGCTTTTTGGTTTTCATGTCGAGACCCCTTGCTTATTTGTTTTTTCCGTAGATGCACAAATCCAAGGCAGAGAGCTGGCAGACAATAGTAGCGATTTCGAAAAGATCACCGAGGAAGAATGGGAGGCGGAGATGAGGTACGAAAATGTTGAAGATAAGCTTATGGTTGAGAGTGGATAAAGTCGTTGAAGGCGAGTGTTCGTAGTTTAGACCCATGTACCTTGTATTTCTGCGTCATAACCCTTATACTTATTTGATCTATCTAGCGTTGCCTTTGCAGAAGCATTAAAGTTCCAACGTAAGTATCAAGAGAAGGAAAGAATGTTCAAAGGCGTTGTATACTTTGGATCTCTATGACTCTCATAATCTGTGTTTAGTATTGGGTGACTTCACGAGAAGGGATATGTCTTGTTCTATCACCATGCAAGTCTCCTGGTGGCTATCATACGAGATAAGAATGAGGGAGCATCGCCGGAAAGGGGGAATTTCGTAGCCTGATTGAGATAAAATGTGCTCGCGGGTAGCCTGAAATATTCTTCATGGCTCAAGTAAAAGGGTAGGGCATCAGTAGATCATAATACATATTTGAGCTCCTTACTTATGCTTACGCCCTTGAAAGGCCCTGCACGTGAAATTTCTGTGACGAAACAAGAGCACAAACGTGAGACGAAGGTTGCAGGTTGACTGGTTAGATGCTGGAGGCATAATTACTATATCCTCGTAGTCGTACTTCTTCTACGGAATAGTCCCCGTCTAGGGCGGAACGATGATTTCCCTGCTTCCGTATATATCCTTTTTTATGAAGCGTCCATGTAGTGTATCCGGAGTCGAAGTGATTAAGGTAAACGATCTCCCTGTCGTTCACGTATTGAAACAACAGATTTTCGGAGAAATATCGCAGTTCACTTGTCCGAATATGTGGTGCATCTGCAGGATGCCTTATAGTGTCACAACTCGGCACCTTATGTTATGGTCGAGGACGTACATACACGTGCGACCCCGAATTGGGCGAGAATAAAGTTGCAAGTTTCGCCGTTATGCGTCACTGATGAAGCGAAATACTGTCTTCGACATTCCGCCGTTGGATTATATGTACCGTGCGATGGACTAGGGGTGCGCACACGACCTATGGTGTGTCGGGTGTGTCGAGAAGCTTTGCCCGCCCTTTAGCTATCACGTTCAACAGTTTCTCGATGTCATCAAAAGCAGAATTAGTTTGTACTCCATGCGTGCACGGACTCTGAATTTCAGTAGAAAGGAAGGAGCTCGGTGTCCAAAGTTATCAGGGTTCTGACGCGTTTCATTACCGACATGTGTCACGTGCCCAACATGTATGCACGTGCCCACCTTTGCATGGTGGATACGGCGCAGTTTTTGCTTCGGCTGCTCGGAACCTTGACAAGCCCGCATTCGACAAGACATTCTTCAAAGTCGATATTTATATCTTCATGCCTTTTCCGCCCGTGGAGTGGTACTCTCAAGCAGTCCAATTCCAATCCAGTCTTACTTCGATCCACACGGTTAAACACAGCCTTCATGAGAATGAGAAGAGCCTATTATACCTTTTAATTGGTGCTGGACTGACCGTGAATCTTGACCGTGTGGTGGCGGGAGCTGCCTATGTGCATGACTAGTCTTCTCTGCTTGTGATACTATCCATATTCTCATGCATCTCTCTTATCGGTCTATTGTGATCTCAGCCACACTCGGTCTTTGGTCGGGTCTTCAACTCATGGTCCAATAATGCACTCAAGGATTGGAATCAGATTCATTCGGTCGCTACTCACCTGAAATATGCCGAATCCATCAATAGCTTCTCTCATGGAGAGAAGCAGGATACGCATATGATACCTCACTCTCCTCACGACATACTCATGGCTTCGGGTCTTCTGACCGACTATAAGTGCCCAATGGCACGACCTTCAACTCCAGGCGACTGACGTCCTCTGCTGTCTGTCAATCCCCTGCTCTACTGCGCCAAGCCATGCATCTAAAACTTGCGTCTCTAGTTTTGTTCCCGCTCTTGATCGCATCCTCGCCGACGCCGGCACCTGTGACGAAGATTCCATTGGCAAGACGATCGTTCACCAAGGACGGAGTCGCGGACATCAATGGTCTCAAGTTGCACCTGGACAACGTGAAAGCGTGCGTGTGACTCTCGTGACATTCGATGCGTGTTAAATCCACCACAGAAAGATTGCGAGAGGGTTCGCCAACTTCCAGGACAACACCGGCTCGCCACATCCGAACGATAATGGCAGTCTCTTGAAGAAGCGCAAGACAGGCTCGGATCCATTGACTGACGACTTCGACGGCGAGCTCTGGCAGGGTGCTATTTCCGTTGGTACCCCTGCCAACACATTTACAGGTGCAACCTCTTCCGCCTTCTAATTCATTATTTCATTGATAAGAACGGAACATATTAGTGGACTTCGATACCGGCTCCAGTGATCTCTTCCTCCCGGGAACAGCGTGCACAGACGCGAACTGCGCTGGACATAAAATCTACAACACGGCAGCGAGCAGCACGGCCGTCGACCAGAACGAAACATTCTCTATTGAGTTCGGTGATGGCTCAACCGTCTCTGGAGAGGTCTTCCACGACACCGTCTCCATTGCTGGACTGACAGCGACAGGCCAAGCCGTCGTTGCGGCCTCACAATACTCTGCTGGTTTCGCGCTCGACGTATCCCCACCGGACGGGCTGATGGGCATGGCTTTCCAGGCTATCTCCAACTCGGACAGCCCGCCTGTCTTCCAGACATTTGTCGCACAGGGACAGACAACGTCTCCTGTCTTTGGTTTCACCTTACTTGACAATGGAGGCGAGCTCTTCCTGGGTGGGACGGACACGACCGCGTTCACCGGCAGCCTCACGTTCACTCCGCTCATCACGACTCCGGCATTCTGGGAGATATCTGCGAGCGGTGTGACCGTCGGCAACACTGCAGTCGTTACGAGTGCCCAGGACGCGATCGTTGATACCGGCACCACGCTCTTCATCACGGATACTGCCAGCGCAGAGGCGATCTACGCGGCTATCCCTGGCTCTGCGGACGCGAGCCGCACGGTTGGCGAGGGCTTCTTTACTGTACCCTGTAATGCTATTCCGACCGATGTTAGCGTTACTCTCGGTGGAAAGGCCTTTACGCTTTCGGCGGACACTTTCAACTTTGGAGAGGTGTCTGCAGGTTCGAATGCTTGCGTCGGTGGTATCATGGGTGATGACATCGGTTAGTATTATTATTATTTTATTTTATTCACATTGATCTAACCTCGCACTGATAGGAATGTGGATTCTCGGCGACGTTTTCCTTCGTAATGTGTATACCGGTGGGTAATTCCATTTGTAGTCCGCGTGCTTCGGCTAATTTATGACTTCGCAGAATTTGATGTCGGAAATTTGCAAGTTGGATTTGCCCCGGTTGTTACTTAATCATTCGCATTTTGTATCCGCTTCTGTCGAATGTAAAGGGAATTCGGTTGAACAATGCCAATCGTTTTTGTATAATCAGAAAAGGATGCAATAAACAAAAATGTAGATAAGAGACCGTCATCGTCGTCTTTCATGGCGGTCTCCGCTCCTCGAACGACGCCGGCGATGATCACGGTCATCATGTCGCTCACGTTCTCGCGGAGGCGATCTCCGTCTTCGCTCGTTGTGATCATCCCTTCGTGGACTGCGACTTCGGCGCTTGCGCCTATGCCCCGTATCACCCACATCAAATACCATGCTATACTTGTCCCTACGGTCTGCGTCATCAGCAACGCGATAGCGTCGCGTGGCTTCGAGGTCATCGCGCCCGGCAAAGCCACCTCTGTCTTTCCCTCCGCGCCCGAGGCGTGGCCCGGTCTTGACGTCATTTGACCAGTGGGTGTTGATTTTTGCAACGGATTGGGAGCTGCAGCACAGTTAAATATCAAGACTGGCCTTTGATGAAAAGAAACCGGCTACGCACAAGTCAACCCAGATGCGCCGGTCGTCAATCAGAACGTTCTGCATTTTGAAGTACGCCTAGACATACACATGAGTTAGAGTTATAGTTGCAGGGAAACGGTACAGACCTGCTCAGCATCTTCGCGCTTGTCAAATTCGATGAAAGCATATTGTAAAGAATCGCCCGTCTGCTTGTCCCGTATGACCTGACAGCTCATGATCTGCCCGAACCGCGAAAAAATGAGTTCGAGGTCTTCGTCCCGTGTCACCTGGTTGAGTTTGCACACGAAGAGCACGTTTTCGGGAGGTCTGACGTTCGCGAACGGCAGGTCGCCGACCATCTCGAGCGTCAGAGCGGACGCCGCAGCTGCTTTCTTCCGGCGCTCCTTCTCCTCTTCTTCCTCAGGAAGCGTCTCAAGTGGGTCTTCGTCTTCAGCAATACGGGTCGAGTTGTCTGGAGGTTTGGTGGGCGGAGAGTCTGGAACAACAAGTCCAGCTGGATCATCGAATGGATCGTCTTTCCACACTATTAGTCAGGTTTCAAGTTCGAATGACTCAAAACACTCACCAAGGATCTCAACGTGCCGTATCCGCACGTCTTTCAAGGGCCTTCCATCTTGGTCTGTAAAGACATCATTGAGCTTGTCGAGCGTGTCAAGGCCCTCAACAACATGCCCGAATACCGCATGCTTGCCATCCAAATAGTCGATTTTGTCCGTCAACGTGACGAAGAACTGACTTCCACAGCCGCCCTGTTGCCCTTCGAGCGCTGGCGCAACTGCCATAGAGACCGTGCCCTTGTGCGTGTGCTTGAAGTGTGGAATGATCTCAGGCACGAAGTATCGCTGTACACCCGACTTGCCCTGCTGCGATGCAATAAGCGACCATACAGACTCGCCACCAGCTCCTGTCGCGGTCGGGTCACCAGCCTGAGCGAGGAAGTCTTTTGACACTGCTTATTTTGTCAGTTCATAGGCATGCGATTGATGCAGCAATCAAAGAACCTACCGTTGAAGAAAGCATTCAGATTGTAATAGTACACTTTGCACAGTTTAAGGAAGTTCTCGCATGTTCGCGGGCATGCCTCGACCTCCAAGTCTATGACGATGTCTCCCAACGACGTCTCCAGTAAGACAGACATACAAGTCTGAAGCGCTGGAAGCGGATTGAAGGGGTGCAACTCGTACCTATATTTGAATACGACTGAGACAGAGAATATTCCCGAGTAAGCAAATCAGGCCCGACGTAAATGCGGGGGTAAGCGCGATACTGTCACTAGTACTGTCAAGGTTATAGAGCAAGCTCAAGGAACCAAGGATGCTGGTGAAGCTCAACGTACGCGGCACGCGTCAAATCACTTACTCTCTTACTCCCATCATCCCTATCGTGGGAAAGTTGCTCTGAGACCTCATCCCGTCGACGACGAGCGATCCCTCCATGCATCAACGCAGAACTCTTATCCGCTTTAATCGCGTACTTGACCGCATCCTTTCTGCGGTCTTGTCTCTCCGATCCTCGTTGTCGATGCCTCTGTGTCGACCTATTACATTTTATCGTGCCCCGCCCTGTCGTCGCCGCCACAGACGTCGCAGATCGGCCCATCCTTCATCGTCCTTGCCCACGCCTCCTGCCGTGGTTGAGAAATCCGCAGTTACGTCCTCGCCAGCCTCGTCTGTCGAGATCATCACATCACCCGGGGTCACCACTCAGGTTCCACCCCCCACCCATCCGGAACACACACGCCTCATTTATTCGTCGGCCGAATGGAACCGACAAATCGCCATCATGTCTACTCTCAACCCCCAGGCCCCACCTTTCCAGCCTGCTGAGGCGCTTGAGACTGAACTTGCATTTTACGCTCGCCGTTCGCCGGCCATTTCCATATTGAACTATGACTCTATGCATAACATTACATACACATACCTCCCCTCTTTTTTTGAAGAAATTAATCCATATGACTTCCTTTATGACAACCTTTTTGAAACAGAGGACATCATTTCTCTTTTTCCTTTTGAATGGTACATACGGGTAACACGTCCTCCCATACGTCGTCGCTATCTACATAGCTATTAACAATTTACGTGCCTTGACATGGGCATCATCATATTAACTCCACGCTTCCCTCCTTTTCTCCCTTTCTTTTTCTTTCTTCGTCTCTAGTAGTGTGTATAGTGCAGAGTAGTGCAAAACTTATAAACGTCAAATCACGTGCAGCACTTCTCAAATTCCCCCACCCAGTCTCACGCAGACCGGCATTAACATTGGTTGAATATATTATTCCTCCGAATATTATGAACTAGCTATTTGAACATGATGATATATCTTCCAGATTTGTGAAGGAAATAGGTCCCACAAATGGCCGAATATGAGCTCTACCCGTTCGCCAAAGCAGCCTTAAATGGGCTCAAGGCTGAGACCTTTAATGTCACAACGACTGATTTCAGACTATAAACACGCGTAATGTGGCCACTCAACGAGCCGTGTAATTATGCGGGGTGCTTCGGACAGTGCTTGAGCCAGATATATAAGGACTCTGAATACATCGAAAGAGTCAAGGTACTTCCAGTTGACTATTAGATCCTGAGGGAAAGGAGTTTAGTACAGCCCCTGAATATGAAATCTCCAGGCATTGAGAATTCAGAGTTTGAAGAGGCAGTACTGGTGTTACTCTTAAAAATAATGGATATCATAGTATACACACATTCCACCTCCGAGACTGACATTAAACGACCCCCAGGATTCCTGCACCGGCCTTGACACCACGGCCTCGCCATGCAACAAGGCTGATGCCGATACAACTCAGCACGAAGCCAGCAAATCTTTTCGGACGTAAGAATAAGAAGGAGGATCAATGATGAGATATGAGTACAATAGAGGTTAATCCTACTCACCTAAAGAATGCGATGCGAGATATGGAGCGCTCCTCCATCGCAGTGCGCGACGATGCGAATATGCTCCTGAGGACGGCCGGTGTGACTGGTATGCGGCCGTCGGATGAAGCGGGAGGAGAGAGGGGAACGCTTGCATAAGACCGTTTTTCACCCGACGACGATACAGACGACGACGGCATTTCAAAGAAACTCTATAGCATCAGAGCTCGTCATAGACTTGCCAACGAATAGCAGCTGTGTGTGAAGTAGTAGCCGTGTATGTAGTCTGACGTTGAGTGAAGGAGACAATTGCAATAATCGCTGGCCATAGGGCACGCCACTCGGCAAAAGGTCTTGCCATCCAAATCTGGAGGGACACGCCGTCGGAACGCTCCTCAGCGTCTTCAACAGCAACGACAACAACGATGTATGCAAACTCACCGAATAACTCGACAACTTCGTTGTCAGACAACGACGACGACGAGATCATCAAAGACATGCCTATGTCATTGTATCCCTACTATCCGAAGGATGTCACACCCGCCCAGTGGTCCTCGTCCACACGAGGATGCCGTCCACAGACGCCTCCCCATTCTCCAGCGTCTCACTTACCACCCGAGATTCTCATTCACATTCTGCGGCAAATTCACTCATCGCGGGACCTGTACAGCTCTCTTCTCGTTTCTCGGGCGTGGTGCGAGTGCGCCGTTGAGCTGCTATGGTATCGTCCCAGCTTCTCAGACCTCTCCCGCTTTGTGCAGATGCTTCAGGTCATCGGATCGGATGACAAGGCTTTCGATTATGCCCGCTTCGTGCGCAGGCTCAACTTCATCTATCTCTGCAGAGACCTCACGGACTCGCTTTTCATCCGCCTTACGAAGTGCTCGAAGCTCGAACGGCTGACGCTCGTAAACTGCGTCGAGCTCTCCGATGAAGTGCTCTCGCGCGTTCTGCCTTTATGCCCCAACTTGGTGGCCCTTGATTTGACCAACATCACTTCGTGCACGGACAGGTCCATTGTTGCACTCGCCCAGTCCGCCACGAAACTGCAGGGTCTGAATCTTGGTGGATGCAAGAATATCACGGATGAGGGAGTGCTCGCGATTGCGGCTCACTGTCCCTTGCTTCGACGTATCAAACTCAGCAACGTCAAGGAAATCACCGACCGAGCAGTCTCGGCGCTCGCAAAGCAATGCCCACTCCTGCTCGAAATCGACTTGCACGGATGTCCTAAGGTCACGGATGAGGCCATTCGTGACCTTTGGACCCATCTCACACACCTTCGAGATTTCCGACTCGCGCAGTGTGCCGACTTGACTGATTTGGCATTTCCGGCCAATCCCCAAACGATTCCCGCTGAGACCCAGATGTCTGTTCAACCTTTCCCCAATTCGATGCCAATCCCGAACGACGTACTCCCACCACTGCGACTCACTCGCCCATGCGAGCACTTACGTATGCTGGATTTGACCGCTTGTGCGTTAATCACCGATGAAGCTGTCGCGGGTATCATAGCGAATGCACCCAAAATCAGGAACTTGTACCTCGCCAGATGCTCTCAATTGACGGACGCTGCCGTCGAAAGTATTTGCAAGCTTGGAAAGCACTTGCATTACTTGCACCTCGGGCACGCGTCTGCGATTACAGACAGATCTGTACGCACATTGGCGCGCTCTTGCACTCGCTTGCGATATATTGATCTTGCATGTAAGTTCCTTTTTATGTCCTTCAAGGAACGCAAATTAATTTTTGCCAAGGCTGTCCATTGCTTACGGACATGTCTGTCTTTGAACTTTCTGGCCTCCCGAAGTTGCGTCGTATTGGACTCGTACGCGTGACAAACCTCACAGACCAAGCCATCTTCTCGCTTGCGGATCGCCATTCGACTCTGGAAAGAATTCATCTTTCATATTGTGAACACATCACAGTCTTAGCGATCCACTTCTTACTGCAACGATTGACGAAGCTCACTCATCTCAGCCTGACTGGCATACCAGCATTCAGGAGAGCGGAATTGCAGCAGTTTTGTCGTTCTCCACCAAGGGTAGATGCTATTATCTGAATATGGCTTCCATGGTACTTACACCGCTCCGTTATAGGAATTTAATACAAACCAGCGAGCAGCGTTTTGCGTTTACTCAGGGAAAGGGGTAGATAATCTGCGACTATACCTAGCCGAACTCATGGCGCATGTCCAGGCAGAGGTGGACACAGGAGATAACGACACAGACTATGATGCTGAAGAGGATGATGAGTTCCCCAGCTCTGGTGAGGAGAGGAATGATCGCACTATAGGTTCTGATACTGTCGAGACGCCTAGGATTCCCTACGCTCGTGAGCAGGACTGGAGACCATCGACGGCCGGCATCGTCATTGCACCCGAAGAGGTTTTTGATGACAATGACTTCGGACGCACAGGCCTTCTTTCGTCAACTGTGACAACTATCCGCGGTCGGGCAGCTCGCACGATAGTCGATAGAACAGAAACACCTGATCCTGTGCCTCTAATCGTCGAAGACACTAATCCGAGCTCGGTTGCCACTACGCCGAGTCCAACAGTCCAGCCCTCTTCGAACAGTAACCCTTCGGGACCAAGTGGCTCCAGGATGCACGTCTTCGGACAGGACCTCATTGTGGAGGCACCGACTCCGTCACCGCGAATCACACCGTATGCATCTCGACAGAATGCTTTCTCGGTTCCCACATTCAATCGTGCCAACTCAAACGCAAGTGATGAGGCGTCCAATCGTTCCGCGCGCAGCTCTGTGACGAACAACACCTCTGCCTCGAACGGCGCGGGTTTCTTCCGCAACTACGCGTCAGGCGGTCCTTCCTCATCTGATGCTGCGTCGACAACACGTGAAGGCGCCTATACTCCGGACCTTGTATACGCAGAGATTGGGCACGGTAGGGGAAGTAGTGGCATTGTTGGACCAGGCCCAAACACGATGCAGCAAGCTGCATGGCATTCGGAAAGTTCGTCTTCCTCGACGAATGGAGAAATTGCCCGCTTGAAGAATGAGTTCCTCAGCCTTAATGGGTCGGATACTGTTTTGCATGGTGAGGCTGGCATGCCAAGAGAGCGATCCGCCGTTCTTGTCGATACATCTAACGCACTTCGTCGCGGAGCTGAGCGTGACTCTGGATCTTTGGTTCGTCCTATTCCAAATCATCGCGAACATCACGACCCGTCATCCCCGATCCCCTACCTTTCTTCGTCTCCGACGACGAGAGAGCTGCAAGAGTCCGTTCACTCCGCCTTGGCAGGTTCAAGCGCGTCGGCGGGCATCATCCAGGAGGACGCGATGGCAGATAATCGTGGAAGAAGCGTAAGACGAAGTCTGAAAAACACCTTAACCGTTGCCGAGCACTACGCGAGCGCGTTGTTCTTTCGCAGCGCCGGTTCATCATCTGCGCGTGACAGAACCGGAAGTTTGACTGGCAGCTCTGCTGTAAACGGTCGCAACCATGTTCAGGACAGGCATTGAGTTTTGGGCAGACTTTATTTATTGTACGGTGGATGTATCTCGGTAATGATTGGCTGTCTGTCTATCGCATCTTGATGTTGTTGCAACATATCTGCATATGCCATTTTGTATTTTATGTACATACTTCTGTTTCAACTTCTACGCCCTTCATGTTACGCACAGCCGATGTGTAGCTTAAATATCTGTTTTTCTCCTTTTCAACCTAGGGAATAGACCGTTTGTCTACATATATGAAGTCCAAATCAGTCTGTCCAGACTATCTTCGAGCATGGAAGCAGCTTTTCGGCGCCCTCTCTATGAAACGAAGGACAATTTATCACTTCCAACCGTCGAAAATTGTCTAGTTCAAGACGTCTCAGTACGTCCGTGAGATTCAATCTTTGGAATCCCTCACACCCCGACAACCGCAGAGAACAGAGTGAAGGGATAGTGTCTCCCTCTAAGAACCAAATATCCTGTAAGCCATTGATCTCTATGGATGAATGAGAGAGGCTTGGTAGTCTAAGAATCTCATCGAAACCGCAATACAAATCGTTTCCGTAGCGCGTGATAGAGAGGCTCAATGCTTCGACTCTGTTGAATGAATTGGGATCGTGAAATATACAGTGCAGCAAGTTACGGATGTCTCCCATACCCTGACGCCAATGAAGACTTCGAATTCAGTGACGTTCGGGAATGACATGGACGCCATGAATAAACCGATGACTTCTAGATCCAGTTCCTGTTTGTAGGAATGGATCGTGACGTTGAGTTCCAGAAACGACAGGTCTCGTAGCTCAACAGGTTCCTCCATTTCGATCAAAGAAAACTCCCCGTCGGTTATTTGGATCTTCAGCCTCCTGAGACAAGGCTGAAAACGCAGTATGTCCAATAAGATACTGATGTCAAATGGATCCCTGTCCAATTCTTGCTCATTGTATATGAATTCGCGAGCTTCTAGTGGACGAAAAAATATTGGGCCTTGGCGAGGAACAAATTTCTGGATAACGATGACCTCGAGCTTCGGTGATGTCCAGTTCGCATAGAAGTGTATGTCGAACTCTGGGTCGTCAATGTCTGACCAACGAGACCTGGAATTCAGCACGAGAGTCCGGAGAGAAGGAACCGTTTGGTTACCACACACAGATGTGATAGATGTCAGGAACACCCGCATCTCGTTATCGTCATTAGTCTCCAGCTGAACCTCGAACGACTTCCATCTAAGGCGGTGTTCAAGCATAACTCCCAGGAAGCTCTCCGGTGAATAGTGTTTTTGGTCGAGAGCTTTATCAATCAAATGAATGTCGAGTTCGTGCTCTTTGCTGCGCTCGAGGAATATACGTGTTTTGACAATACCGTCCATTGATGTGAGATGTGACCAAAGTGAGGCGAAGCAAGGGTGACGAGGCGAAATCGCTGGCAAACGTGACTGAGAGTCGTCGGCACGTCCCAATGGCGAGAATGAGAAGTTGGCGGCCAATGTGCAGAGACGGCACGTTCCATGATCATCAGCAAAATCTCGTCGGGAAGATCCTGTAACCCAGCATATTGCACATCGACGAATGATAGTACGCCCTGATGGATGAGATTTCTTCGGCTATGAATCGAGATATGCGGTCGACTGCGATCTGAGCGCTTTCCAACCAGCGAACGGCATTTTGGATGGATTGTTTGGATTGATGGATTTAACTGAAGTGCTTTGGAGAGTCGGCTTTTTAGAAGCATGTGCAGTTAGCAATTAGGTTCAACATCATCTTATAACTTGGCATACTCAGCGCATTCGATCTTTCCTGCACCCTTATTTTAGTTTTATGCTTAGGTCCCTTCAGGATGGAAACGAGTTTTTCCAGCGTGCACACATCAAGCTGATCGTCGGGGCAGCTCTTGCCAAGATTCGAAGAAGATGCCATTCCCGTCTTACTGTCCTTTGATGGGAGTCTATAGGATGAGCTGGGCATAGCGCAGGATGTTCAAGTTGGAAAGACCCGCGCTTAGACTCGGATCATAGAGAAACTCGATTTAGAGTTTCTGAACCGTGGGACCATCCTCCTTAATGTGACATTCGCAAATCGTGTTCACTGGCAGCTTGTAATTGTGAAGGCCAGCCTGGTCTATAAACGTCTTTCCAGGAAGAATACAGGTCCCAAGATGAACATTCGTGTGGCTACGGTGCGCCGAACGGCCTATGAAAACATAGGTCTTGCTCGTTCTGATGTATGACTTGTCTAGCGCAGGTCGATGATTTCATGGGTATGCAGGCGTGCAACCTGCAGAATCTTCCTGAGAACTACACGATGAAATACTGTGGGTAATTTCTCCTCTAGTTTCTCTGTTTAGCTCCCTAGCTGTACACTTCTATCGCCGACAGTTCTGTACCATGCACTATCCTGGCCAAGTCTGTCATATGTGGCGGAAGACCATAAGGGGCGAATTGTTGGCTACATTCTCGCAAAAATGTAAGTATACGATGCCGACGGCCGATGACAAGTACGCTGGCAGTATTGATGGTATGCTATTAGGGAGGATGACCTTACAGAAAGCGAGGATCCACACGGGCATGTCACGTCAATATCTGTACTTCGAGGATATCGCCGTCTGGGGATCGCGAAAAAGTTGATGCTTCAATCTCGTGAGCCTTTGTCGAATCAACTGCTTCTATGTTTCTATGTCGTTGACCACTTCGATGCTATTTCTCCGCTCAGAGGACGCCATGACTACGATCTACAAGGCTTCATATGTTTCCCTACATGTACGGAAATCCAACCGCGCGGCGATTGGACTATACAGAGACACGCTGAACTTCGAAGAGGAAGGGGTAGAGAAGAGCTACTGTGAGTGTTATTCACCCCTCTCATTGCTTCTATACTGAATTTAGCATCGAAGATGCGGATGGAGAGGATGCGTACGCTATGCGATTGCGTCTCAAACCCTGATATCCGTACGCTTATTTATTGAGCTTGTATCAATATAATATCTCGCCTGAATGACCCGTTCATTTACCGGTCATGTCCCTCGTAGTCTGATGATACAGCACAGCCGGGTAAGAAGAGATGCATAGGTACAACAAGTCGTCCAATTTAATGCAAGCGAGCGTAATCAAGAAAACGGAGCCTTAAAAACAAAACAAAAAAGGAAATCAAATATCTACAAGATTGTCCTCTGGCCGAGCCGAGTTGCCTTCTCGTTCCTCTGACCCATGCACATCATTCGGACCAGACTCGCGGGTCACAACTCCGCGCGAGGAAGCAACTGCCTCCCTAATAATCTTTGCCGTCTCCAGTCCGAGCCCATAGTAAGAGTCGTTCGTTCCGGGCTCGAACATGCCCATGTGCGCTTCAACTTCGTTTTCGGCAATGTTGTTCTGAGAAAATAGGAAGTGCGACCGCAGTGGCGAGTTTGTAGGCGGTAGAATGATGAAGGTGCTTGGTTCGCTGCGCTGGCCAGGCATGTAGGGCAAGAGGGTGTAAAAGCTAAGGGTAGAGAGGCACCTCTCCACATAAGAATTAGACTATGAAGCCTGCATGTGGAACTCACTCTCTAAATGTCACCCCTAAAGTCTCCTCGATTTCGATAAGTTGTTTGACGCGTTCCTTCAAATTTGCCTGATCCCATAGCGTACCGACATATTTCATGTGGTCTGTCGCCCATGAGCAGCCAGAGCCGATATCCTCGCGCTTGTAGTAAGCTGCACCGGCAGCAGCACCACTGAGCAACAAACCCCCTACGCCATAAGCGGCTGGCACAGCCCATTTTGTCCATGAAGACGCAGATGGAGAAACCGGAGGTGCTGTGATGGCTGCAGCTGGGGCTTTCGTCGTTGCCGAAGAAGCCGCGGCAGGCTTGGAGAACATACCGTTAAGTGATGAGGCAACCTGGCGGGCCGTCTGGGCGTATCCAAACGCTTTAGTGGCGCTGTTCTTGAAGACAAATGGATGCAGGCCAAAGTACTGATAATGCGGGAGTGAGATAAAAGTTAGCAGTGCCTAGAGTGCCTACAAATAAATGTCTTACCGGCGTGTCAAAGGCAATGCAAGCGACGATTTTGGGCCACAAGGGCGCCTCCTTGTCTGGTCTAGAAGTGACCATCCCGATTAATGTGTCCGCTGCCACCAGACCGCCCATGCTAGCTCAAGAATGAGTCGCGGGTTTAGAATTGCGCTAGTTACTCGCTGCTGACCTGTGCCCGCAAAGAACGATTTTTGCCTTGCCAGCCCCACCACCAGCGCCATTGGCGACTTCCCTTTCAACCGTCAGAGTAGTTAACCAATCCGCGAAGCGCTCCACGGCAGCATTCTGTTATGACAATATGAATGCTTCGAGAAGAATACGACGTTGAATAGCCCTCACCAACTCTCCTTTGGTCTTGATGGAACAAAGTGAAATTTCATTTAAGCGCATCATTCATTGTCACTGCGTTGTCTATCGTACCTCGTATGCAGGAAAAACGATAGATTCAACGACGACATTGGTGACAGTTTCGGCTACAATGTGGCGCAATCTCTCTGGGAATCCAGCAAAGGTGGAGTCAGTGCCTTTGAAGCTGGTGATGGATGTATTAATGGGTCGTCGTTCAGTTCATACACGTGCGACTCCATACCCGTGAATGAATACTATAAGGAGAAGGTCCGGAGGAAGAGGTTTTGCAACAGCCAGAGGATTGGTTTCTGGCTCTGCGATTGTATCTCCCCAAGGATTAGCATCGTGCGATTGTTCCATATCTTGGATGGCCTAAAGGCACAGACTCGTCCGTGCCGAGTGACTTAGAGACCACTTCAGCTCTGCGTATCTGCTTTCTCTCTGAGGAACAGGCCAGATAACTCCGACGGTGTGATGAATCGCGTAATTGAAATGGTAGTAGCGGTGGCAGTGTGCTGCGGGTTTCAGACTTGAAGGTAAGACCTAGTAGCCGTGGTGTCTTACCAAAGCAATAAATAATAGGACAGGAGGATCGCGAATGAGACGGATACGAAATTACGGGACGGCTAACAAGGCTATGTTTGTTCGAGACAAATAACACGTATTGTCACGTGTACGCTCTAACCATGGGTGGGACTCTTTAGCACGGTGACACGGTCGCATTATGAGGAATATGTTGGACAAGTTCGCCACTCGTGAAACATCTTCGGCGAGGTTGCAAACAATCTCTGAAAAACTATAAGACTATAATTCCATGAGAAACTGTCTGTACTGACAGACTGTACATATTGCTAGGAAAGAACGTCAATGAGATGTCAAGGAGTACATGGGTATAATGCATGGAGGTATTAATAAGACCAGTCTAGAGAGAGGATAGGCAAGAAATGTTATACATAGGATAAACAATGCGGGAGAAGGAGACCCAACATAAGTAGTATACACACGCAAGACAGAGTCAGTCTAGATATCTCTTCCCTGCATATCACGCTGCCACGCCCGATGTCCAAAGTCAGTCTCATCGTCCCGGCTCCTGACGCTCCCAACAAAATCTTCTGCCGCATCCGGATCGAGCCCCGCCTGTGAGGCAGCCCAACCTGCGATACTCGGCAGGATCTGCATGCGACGCGATGAGCTCGCGCGATTAGACGCGGCATCCGGCACGCGAGTTGGAAGGGATGCCGGCGTGGATGATGTGTTCGCTGAAGGAGTAGATAGCGTAGGAACAGCAAACGCCCGACTGAAAGCCTGTAGCGCTGACGTCCGGGAGGACCCCTGGACGGGATATGCGCTCTGCCGTAGGGAGCTTCTACCGTGAGGTGAAGCACGAATGGGCACAGGTGATATAGGTGTCGATACCGGAGCTTGAGGCGCATTGCTAGCCGGTGAAGTGGGGCTAACTCCATCATTCAAAAATGTAGATCGAATGGAAGAGTCTGATAAACCCCTCGGTCGGAGAGTACGCTCGAGAAGCGTGTCCGGCATCTTCGCCTCGCTATCCTCGTCCTCATCAGAGTCGTGAACGGCTGAGCCAGAGTCAATTACAGCGTCGACGTTCCGGGGCAAACGCGTACCAGCCCATCGTCCCGCAGACCGTGTAAGCGTCGCCGCGCGCATGTCCATGGTGGATTGCTGACCACGCAATTTCCTCTCTGGTTTTGAAGCAACAAAGACCCAAGGGTCGCTGCTCTGAGGCTGCGGAGCGCCGGCGAAGATGCCCATAACCGTCCGAGACGATAGGGTGCCAGGAACTGGAGTTGCTGACCCAGCTGCTTCCCCTTTCGAGCTCGTGACGACAGGTAAAGCAGTACTAGAAGTGATCGAGCGTCCGACGCCTGAGCCGGAGAACTCGACATTAACAGTCATGGCTGAAGCAGCAAGTGCTGGACCTGACTTTGGAACAAACTTGGGCGGCTTCTGACGCAATGTTGCATTCACGGCAGTTGGACCAGATGCTGCCCCAGTAGAGCCAGAAGGACGTTCTGCAGGTCTGTCATCCGCTTGAGTCGCCGATGCACCACCGAATAATTTCGACATCCAACCAGTCGCGTTGGTAAGTGCACGTTTAGTGCTTCTGCCTCCACTTTCCATAAACTCCTTCGAAGGATCCATCGCTGCTTCGCTAAGCTTTGGCGCCATAGAGGGGTCGAGAATAACGTCGTTCAGAGCGATGCGCATTTGCCCAAGCTCCCCGAACATTTCGCGCAGCAAACCTAGTAAAGCGCGCAGGTCGCGCCTCGTGCACGTGCTCACAGCGTGCTCATCTTCGAGCGCACCGCGGAAGTGTGCACGGAGACCATTCGCCTCCGAGAGAATGGAAGAAACAAGTCGCATGTGAGAGATGCGAGACATCGCCCGCAAGGCGTTGACGCTTGAGGCGATTCATGAGCGTGCGGGCGTCAGCCTGTGCCATACGCGAGAACAGGGCATTTGCTCGATCTACTAAAGCTGCAATTGTTGAAGCATGTGCATGCGAATCTGCCAGTGATGATGATTCGGATCGTCCGTCTCCGGGTGGAGTAGCTGACGAGCCGTCATCCGTCTGAGCGCGAAGGACCGGACCAAGCAGACTTGCCCAGTTAACATCATCTGTTTGGACGCCCCTGCTTTGCGATAACAGAAGGAGCGGCCGTCTAGGCGATTTCCTCCCTGGGAAATCAGGCGATTTAATACGTGCATTTCTGTCATCTACGTCGAGATTCAGGTGCGAAGGTGAGTACTCCGGACGCGGACTAGATAGCGCCGGCAAACGGTTCTCAGACGCTGCGCGAGACTCGGCTGGAGAAAGTGGCCGAGCTTCAGTACTTGGAGTCATGGGTTCGTATGGTTGTGTGGACTGCGCCGCACTGCGAGAAATCGGAGAAAGGGGTGCCTGCCCAAATGATGAAGCCCAGCTGAATGTATGGTTGTGACCTGGGCGGGTTGAAGAAGAAACCCTTCTCGAAGCTCCAGACGTAACGCGTGTTTCCTCGAGCTCTTCCTGCAACATACGGACATCTTCACGTGCTTCGGTAAGAAGGTTCTGCAGCTCTGCGACATCCCGCTTCAAAGCCTCATTGTCCGCAACTAATGATTCCATCATTTGTGTCACTTCCGGACTATCCGAGAGCACGATACGCCCGAACTGCTGCTAAGTCGTCAGCTTGGAATCCACAGAACTATGCAAGTAAACATACTTGCTGTTGAACCATCTGAAGACGTGCCCGCGCGTCGCGAAGTATCTCCTCAGAGAGCTCTGTTCGCGATTGCTTCTGTTGGTCCAATTCATCGTAGACGCGACTCATCTCGGACTGAAGTTTGACTGTTCTTCAAATTAGACAGTACTCATAAGCCTTCTCGAAACGAGCAACGTACCGCAGCGCTCTTTCAGCGCCAGAACATGCGCCTCGGCGCCTTTCGCTCTTTGTCGCTCGCTATCAAGCTCCTGATGAAGGTCGTCCTTCTCCTGATTAACGGCGTTTAATCGAGCCTCCCAACCCGCCGACTTCGCTTGATTAACGGTGAGTTTAGAAACTGCCTCCTTGACCTCTTCCAGCTCTTGCAACAGATATTTTTTCGAGGACTCTGAGATTTCAGCATTGAGAAGAGCTGCATTCAGTTTCTGAAAATATTGCATTTAGATAAGACAGTACAGTGTTGTATCGCATGCAGACTCGCCTTCTCAAGCGACAAATTCTCTTTCTTCAAATCAGACACGCGCGTCTCAAGGTGTACATCCTGGTGAGCAGAGTGGATCGTTGGAGTTTCGGGGCGCGATAGGTCGCTCCCTTCATCCGACTGAGTAGGAATTAGCATCTCAACAGTCTCATGGCAAGCAACCAAACCTGAGTGTCCGAGTCATCAAGACCATGTCTCCGCACGTACGCCTCGTGTTTCTCCAGCAAAGCTTGTCCAACCTCTTCAAAAGCAATCTGGTCAACCACATCCTCGGTAGACCGCCAAAGAGCATGAGAAAACCTACCAGCACACAAGATGAGCCGGCTCTCAAGCTTGCTCTGGAACGCCGCCCACGCAGCTGTATGAGCACAATCCGCGCGACCACAACAACAATGCAGTAGGTTTTGGTCTGCTGCGTCCGGCGTCGGTGCCCGTGATACCTTCGCCAGCGTCGCGGTGAGCTCGTCGATAGTCGCAGTTGCGCGGTACAGGCTGTTCGTCATTTGTGAGTCCGGTGTTGTGGGTCGCGAGCCTGCCGAATGGAGAGACTCGGGAGCCAGAAGGGATGCTTCGGGCTCTTGCATTTCAACATTCCCCAGAGGTAAGCTGGGTATTTATGCAAATATGAGATGAAGAGAGTATGAAGTGAATGCACAGAACTCGCGTCGCATTCTCCGCGCGTCTTCCTCGTCGATCATATCCAAAACCGGCCATCAGCTTCGTCCTGCTTCAAAAAATACTGGATTGATGAACCGAGTTCACTATGTAAATAATAGTAGCTTTATACAGGATGAGCGCATGAAAATAGGTGGACAATTGGCATAGAGGTAGGTAAGCAAGAAGGGAGAGACACGACTGAAATGCTGGAATAGAATGAAAATATTCAAATCATATGGTACCGTCATTAATTTGCATCTACAGAAGATGAATAATGCACGAGAACAGGCTTTGCGTCGCAATGTGTCGCAATGCTTTGTAATATCTGAGTTGCCTCGAGGTATAAGGGTCATTAGTGCAAGCTGGGCACGCTTACAACAATTACCGCAGAGACCTATTCCGAACCTTCAGCATGTCGTTTCCCATACCATACGAAGAACAATATTTACCACAGCCCAGAAGAGCCCGAAACGAACAAGTGACCACCAGAGATGCATGTGCACTGCACGGATACGCTTGTCCTCGACGACGCGCCCTGGGCCGAATATAGGCGGGCGGTGGAATCTGTTGTGTGTACGGGAGCGGAACTGCTCGTTTGTGCGAGCGCTTTTCGTGGCTACATGAACCGCAGTAGAGGGAGAACTGCTGAATGTATCTGAATCCACTCCCTCTTCCTTCTTGATCGCATCCGCGTCATCGAGGAAAGGAGCGATCTGCGTAAGCGGGGACGAGCTAGACTTGGGTGAGACAGGCGTAAGTGGGAGGCCGTTGGTGCCTTCAGCTTTAACGATTCTGTTCTCGGATAGAGAAACACAGTACGCCTGAGCTTCTTCATCGTCGACCATCGGCTTGAGCTCCCAGGCGCGCAACTGCCTAGATGAGCGAAGGAATAGTATTGGGCAAAATCTTGAAGACGAGTATGTGATCAATGTCATTTGTATTTCGAGGTGAAGCTACTTACCCTCGGAAGCCCTTGTACCACATCATACTTGAGAGCAAAAAGCAAGGGACGCTAAGTAATCTCCAAGCCCGGTGAGACTGGGGTGGCAGTACCAAGTGGCGTGAGGGAGAGAGAACCAACAGAAGCGCAATGGCGACACCTAAGAGGAAGGTCGGCAGTGCCGACAAATACCTGGACGGGACATTAGCAATGCAAGAGAAACAGAAGAAATCAGAAGTATACGGTGTAGAAAAAAACGTACCAGAAAAGTTGTCTCGGTCTGTTGATATTTGTTGAAGCATTTACCAGGAATCGTGGTAGTGATACGCATTCTATGGTCTCATAGATGGTCTCATATACTGGAGAGAACTGTTGGGAGAAAGTCAGCGATCGTTCGTCGTTATCATGGTTGCGACGAGGTCTCACCACATCCGGATGCGTCGTCTGCGCTGACTCCTTGATCACACTCTCTCGCGTCTCAGCACTCAGCGACAACTCCTTTTTTGCGCCAGGGACGAAAAATGTGGCCAGGATGTTCTGAATCTCATCGCGGAATGGCTGCGCGTTTGGGTGCACAGGCCTTTTCTGCGCCGGTGGGTACGGAGAACTCAGTCGTGTCTGAGACAAATGGGCTCGGAATGTGCTTTTACTTTCGTTCGCGCAAGGAACCGAAAATGGGTCTGTACCTCCCGCGAAAGAATAGGACGAGCGCAGGTCCAGACTTTGCGTCGTAGTTTCACTTTTTGCAACTTCGTTTCCCACCTGAGAGGACTCCGGAATTGTGCTCAGGAAAGTCTGTAACGAGGATAGTGGTGTTGAAACAGGCATGCCAAGGTTCAGCGTAGGAGGAGCCCTACCGGCAAGGCCCTTGAGTGTTTGAGATTGCACCTCGGACCTTTCCTGCTCTGAGGCGTCATCACTGTCTACCGATGCTTTTCGCCGGACATGAGAATATTCCGAAGACTTGAATGTACTCGTCGACGGGGTCGAATGCAATGCAGTAGTACTCGAAGGGTTGTTATGCAGCTTTGTCTCACAGACCTGCGGCGACTGAGCACGAGCGCGCTGCTCGGGAGAAAGAGCATCGCAACGTGCCCGATAATCCTGGTACCAGACGATAAACTGCAAATTCTCGAGAGAGATGTCCTGTTGAGCGGGGAAGACGAGGGCGATCAGGGAGAGAAGAGATTAGCACTCTTCGTTGTCAAGCATAAAGTCTAAACAGACATCACGCACGCAGAAGGCCAGGAACGCCTCGAAGTCGGAGAGTCTATATAAGCATGGGGTAACCCGTCAAAATAAAGCGAACAAGACGGAGTATAGGATGAGAGCATACGAGATGGGCGAGACGGTGTCTCCGGAGAGTACGTGCGCAAGAGTTATGTCGATGAGTTTAGAACGGTTTGCGGCGGCTGCCCAAGGCCAAAGGAAGGGCAAACCACCTTCTCCGCTGGAATTTGAGGTTGCACTTCGTGAAGCTGCCTGCTCACTGGCAGAAGCCTGCATACGACGGCATCGAAACGGCGAAGTCAGAGCCATCTGCGTCGGTCGTACAAAGCAAGGGACAAGGCGACGGGAAGCGATGGGCCTCCACAGGACGTCTGTGATTTAGCTTGACCATCGACGTATACATATGTAACGCTCAGCTGAAGGTCAGTGTCGCTTGAGATCTTGATCTCTCTGAGAGTCAGTGAGACTGAATGCGGCGATCCATCAACCCTAACTCCTGTTTGGCAATGAAAATAAAAGTGTGATGACGAACAATTAGCTCCAAGTATGTACCCTTTAAGGTTATTCTAAGTCATAAGTATTATAAAATGCTTGTATAAGCTTGCCAAAGAAAGGATATTTGCGGAGATAAGGTTTCGTTCCCCGCTGTTATTTTTGTTTCCTAAGGTCTGTCTTCGGCTGTGAGCTATTGAGTAAGAAGCAGGAGCCTCACACTAGTACTGAGTCACAGCTTCGCTTGGCTTCAAACACTACCGAACATTGAATGGCTGGCGACTTGCGGTCTCCGCACTTCGTTGGCGAAACTCTGAAGGGGAAAAAACCTCCAAATCGAAATACTGTGACTCTATGCATACATCCAACTGGACCTCTGAACGATTCCCCTCGTATTTGAATCATCGAGACACTAAGCATTAGCTTTATTTTTTAATGAGATATGAAAATGGTGGATAGGTGCTCAAATTTTTTAATGAGGAGATTCTGACGCATATGATCTCGTCCCTGAATTTATCTGACCAACCAAATGAAGAAGACACCCTGTGGCTATCGGAATGCCCTCAAACGCGATTTGGGCGTTCAGAGGCGTGCTAGCATAGTGTCGATGGTGGCGCTTTCCCCTTTTGTGATTTGGAAGCTACTACGTTTACGACGCTCTGATGGAAATTTTAATACGCCCAGACATTGAAGCCGAGTAGAGCCATCCGTGGACTTCGTGACCGTATCGTGATGGTGGAAGTACGTGAAGAGCCCTGCTTTCAGCCGGTAAGAATAAATAAGAAACTTGAAACAACTCGGATAAGGTACACGCACCATGGTATCCGCTAGCCACTAGTACTAGTTGTTACGATCTGCGGGGAAAGAACGTATGTACGTACAGTCGAATATGTCACGATGCATAACGCTGCAATGCATAAATGCCATAATGCATTGATTTTTGTCTCAATGCCTCGGGAAGCCCAGACAAAACCCGTGTAAATTCCATAATCCATTGGATATGGTCTTATCCTGAGGCTATGCAGTATGGCATATTCGACTGTATATCGCGAGGCTGCGAAACTCGGCGCTTCCAAATAAAAGCAGTACAGTAAAACATGGCAGGAATGAATTATGAAATGCGGGTTGTTAACGTACACGACGTCGTGCCGAGGTACTTAGTCCCGTTCTAATTCCGTCGCGCGAGAGGACACCTCGACTCTTCGGACCCTATGTCACTTTAACCTGTAACTCCAAAGAAGCTTCACCGTTTACGAAACATGGAGTCCGCAAGATACACTTCGATTTGAGATGTTGCACCAATAAGAAAGAGGAAGGACTTTTCATGTCAGGTCCTTCAATTGAGTGCTACGGCACTGGCGCCATAGACCCTCGGTGAAGACACCGTTGGCGCGATAGAAAGCAGAAAGTGAGGAAAAAGCTGGCAAGCGACTAGGAATTATGTAAACTACAAGCCACCGCTCACATTGGTGTGCAGAGCTCTCCGCGGTGAAGTCCAAAGAAAGATGCAACTCAGGTAGGCTTGAGAAGCTGATAGCGAGAATGGACTTGAATATTCCTCCGTAACAGAAGTGAGACATGCGCCAAGGGGATAGATACGTCTCCAGAGAGGATGCACCTTTTTCGTATCGTCAGTGTGAGGGAGTAAGATCTCTTAAATGTCAGTATAGGCAATGGAACTGAGAAGGGGAAGCCCCACAACGGAAGCACTGAAAGGAGTTAAAAGACGGAGCAACTTGGAGAGAAGGCGAGTGGTGAAACGGAAGAATGAAAGCTGGCCTACGGGAGAAGACAGCAGCTGCTGACTCGCAGATCTGACGATGGAGCTTCAGTCGAGGGCCGTAACCCGAAATCTTGTTTTCGTATCGTGTAAATGCCAGATAGTCAAGAAAGACTCGGAGTGAAGTTGGGCGGGCGAGTGGCTCGCCTAAATAAGTGAACTTGAAGGTGCACCAGGAGTGAAGCCGAGTGTCGGAGAAAAAGCCTTTAGTTTATTATGCATGTTTATCTGGAGACAATTGTGTACGTTCCTAGGAATTCAAGGGCGGCGAAATTGGCAGGACAGTGAGGAAGGGGGCTTAGAAGTTAGAAGAGAGAGGAGGTTATGGGTACGTGTCGAGAGCCGCTGGAGTCACAGTCACCGGATGCTTTGCCGAAGGCGTTCCTCTTCCAGTTCTGACTCCTAACATCTTCAACCACGTTAGATCGCTGCAAAAGTTCAACACAAACTCACTTGCGCTGGAAAAGGAACCTACCATCGTTTGAAGATAGAAGACGGATGGTGGCTTTAGAGAAATTCACGAGGGAGCCCAACTGAACGTCTCCTTGACTCAGAATACCACACCCGCGCCACTCATCCCACCACCTCAGTGATCGAAAGTATTTGGACGTGAAGCAATGAATGGCACAAGGGAAAGGGTGTGCTGGTTGTCAGGCTTTCGGTGATCGGCTCGAGGGGGAATCTGGTACTCGGGTTGATGAACTGAGGTGTGTATATCTCGGAAGTGGTGTTCCCTGCCTATATCGAGGATCTTGCCTCCTGGGCTCGCTCGATATCTGCAGAATCTGCTGGCTGTCGCATTGTAACCATCTTCATTTTGTTGTATTAAAGGACCGGGTTGTTGAGCATTCCGGAGGCATGAAGGTATGTACCCACATTTTTTTTAATAATCGTTGTGATTTTTATTGAGCAACGTCTTTCAGACCCATTCACGAAGTAACTGGAATGCCTTTTGAATTGCTTCGGACTCCTTGTTGAAGAGGGGAACAGGATGTCGATCTTCTATGGCGTGTCGTGTTAGCACGAACGTTGGTGAGTGCTGTTCGCCGTCGGCTTGTTACTTTCTTTTCTGCCTCTTAGCCCACAGAGACGCTCAACATATCCTGTAAGACTAGTTCCCTATTACAAGAGGGTAGCTGCACGTTGATGCCTCTGGCCTTGCGACCTTGACTCTGGTGATCCTCGTCGGCGTCCATATCCTTGGGTCTAGTCTTCGGCCTCTTGCAGGCTTATCAGGCGTCAATCTGTGTTAAACACAAAATGCACATGTTCTACGGTGGTGGTGGTCAGAAAGAGACCTTGTCATCGACTCATCTCAACTCGCAGCATCTTTTCACCAGACAGGATGACTCACTGCTTGTATTTCCTTTTATGGAAGGCTCTTGTAGATTGACCCACGAATAATCTGGCGACATTTCTCTGAATCAGCGAGAATATCGGCGACGTGGAAGGCGAGAGGAAAGGCGCTCGTGCGTATGATTGCTTTAGGAGAAGAGATGAGTGGGAAAGTGAAGAAATACGAAGGATAAGGCGCAGGCAGATGAAACGAAAGAGGATGAAGTAGAGTGAGCACAAATCTTGTTAACACGAGTTGGAACAAGCTGGGCTTCGTGTACGTACGTCGAGCATGACGGTAAGACTGGCAAATGCTGGTGGACTGGCAGACTGGCGTCTCTAAAGAGGTCTTTGCTGAGCCTGGATTTTGTCCGCCGGAGAAGAGAGCGTAACCGCCAAAAGACCACTCTCATTCTTGACTGTTGTCCTTAGAATCGCATATTGCGATCCTTCTGCTGGAAAACTTGAAGCCAAGCACTTACAGCGCGAGGGTCTCGTGGAATCTCAACGAGAAATAGTAACGTTGAGTGCGACGGGCATCGTTAGCCAAAAGCATGCGGGCGTCGGCGACCACACGTCCAAATGAAGACCGCGGCATCAGTGCGTTCTCATCAAAGTCACTTCTGCTTTGGGGCTTAGTGGGATTACGAGAAAAGTCTTGCTTCTGTCCATATTTGAATGAAGTGGAGGGCTGAGAATCCTTGCCTTTGCGCCTTTCGGTCGCTACGCGTTTCTCCACCGCCTCCCCCCATCTCAGCGCATCTAAGCTTCACACTCGACTCCTAAGATCGCTTAGCTACTTGTTGGGATGGATTTTCGCGGAAAAGTGAACCGAAGGGTAATATATCCTTCATTTACTCTGGTTGTCAGTAGACATCTGCTGCGACGCTTCAGCCGTCCACATCGCAGGCGCATCGTCTGGAAGAGCGTTCCGAACTACCATCCATATCCAATGTCACTTCAGGACTCGCATAACGGTGATTGGGCAATGGCGAGTGGTTTCAGACGTTCTGAATTAGGACGACGTTTAAAACTACTAATTCATAGACGACGATTGACCTCCGTGACGAGGATGATCTACGACGCGTTCCTAGGCCTATAAAGATTGTACGTCTACCTTATGTTTGAATATGAGCAATTCCTATAACGTTTTGGTCTCATGCGCATTCTCAAGCCTGAGTTGGCGACCAAAATAGACCCTTTCATCGCCGACACGCCCATGACTCTACAGCTCGAACCTGAGCTGGTCCAGCTTCCTCCAGTAGATGACGACGCGATATCCTATGTCAGTTTTCTGGATTTGGATGGTGGGCAAAGCAGCGACGATGGGGACCAACCGTCGCGCGTTAGGCGTCTGTCAAAAGGAACACGCATGTTCTATGTGAGTTATCGGTCTTTCTATTTGATTCTTGAATTTTAATTATGACGTGCACCTGCAACAGACCTGCAAGGTCTTCTTAGATCACTGCATCCGTTCTTTTCGTAAAACTGGTCGAGCGTCTATGTGAGCTCTAAAAGAGACAGAAAAGAGAGATATCTGTTGTTTTTCCGCATTCTTTTTTTTTTTGTCCATCGTTTCTACTCGTACCCGTCTACCCCTTCTTTTCGCAGTCTCGTTCTGTCATAGCTATGAAGCTCCATGCTTTAGGTTTGATATCCATTCAGGGTTTTATTGTTACCTCGTACTTTACAAAATCCGATCTCGTTCGGGCCCTTCTTGCTTTTTTGAATGGTCGCACCGCTTCTTTGTATATTATCTGCGCTACGTCCCGGTACATTATCTCAATTGCATATTAGTTTTGGATCATGGCGAATTGCACACCTTGAACTCGGCGGCTTACAGCAAGTTGAGTATTTCTAGGCGGTCGAAAATATTTTCGTTAATACAAACCCTAGGAACCGTAGCTATATATGGCATCATAACCTCGGTATCATTCGGCTTGACAGCCCTCCCGCCACTGCTGCTTTTCTCCAGGAAACCGCTTCCCTCGGCATTGAATATAACTCTAGTTATGCATTGAGCAGAAAAATTGTAGTCAAGTTTCGATTCAAAATAAAACTAGAGGCACCAGCCCATTATTACTTCTTGAAGGGTGTCTGGAAAGGGTTTTCGGAGTGAGTCAAGTTTGAAAACGTCGAATTTGAGGCTTGAAGTTGACTATTGGTATTACTCCCTCCCCACCCTCGGCGGCAACTACACAGTCTGTCACGAGCAAAACAAAGAGTGACGCAAATTGAGTTAGATTTGCGGACAGTAAAGTCTCTCTTGTAATATGTGATGAATACTAATCCCTTCCCTTTATTCACAATGACAAGCAAGAATTGTTGTCCATTTGGATGAGTCGATATGGTGCACTAAATACGTGTCGAGAACCTTCAGCTACACGTCGCATCCTCCCGTCGAAAGAGATCATCTTGACTTACCAGAATACAGAAGGTCCAGAAGGAGTTGGTTAGGGACCGTGGTCATTCAAAAATACGTGGAAACACTCACATTGGTCCGCAAACCTCTTCGCAGCGGAGCCTGGAGAAAGATATGGCTATGGAAACTTTTAGGAAATGATAGCGCACGAATGAAACTCTTACGCATCCAATGTAAAACAGGCATGAAGGGGCAAACATGTCTCTAGAGAAATAACGTTTCTTTGTTATTCAGAATGAAAGGGGGATTGATAATCGTAAGTCATCGACATGGTACGACGACTGAGGAAAAAATACGACGGAAATATAGAATGGCATTTAAAGATAGAGCTGGGAAGGATAGCGGTAGAATGCAGGAGAACAAACACTGATTGACCAAGATATGAATATATGAATCCACGCGTCGGATATTTGGATTTCCGAGACACAGTCGTTTTGCGACAGCACTGGTATACAACATATCCCTCTCCATGATACCATTCCTCGCAATATGGGTCGTTCATTTGATGTACCAGAAGCGTATACAGTTCCAAACTCGATTACTCCCAAGCTCAAAAACTATTGGACGACCTGCAGGAAAGGGTGTAGTTGCTTGCTGACGTCTTGAACACGACTCGCGAATCGGAGGATTAAAACTGGGGAATTTCAATTGATGCTCAATGCTGAGATCTTGCTTTCGCATCGCATGAATGCCAGATAGTCAAGAAAGACGCTGAGTGAAGTTGGGCGGGTGGGTAGCCTGGCAACAAGTGAAGCAAGCGGCTGGACCAAAAAGGAGCGAAGCTGGGTGTTGAAGTTGGATGAAGAGCCTAGAATTCCTGTGCATGTCAGTCTGATGAGATAAATGTGTATGTCCCTGAGAAAATTAAGTGTGGCTCAATTCGCAGAATCGTTGGGAAAGGGAGCTAGAGAAGAGAGGGAAGTTATGATAATATGAATGCGTGTCGAGGTCTGCTGAGTCGGACAGTCACAGTCACCAGATGATTTGCCGAGGCGTTCTTCCAGTTCTGACTCCTTCCCTTTTCACGACCTCTCCGAATCGCTGCAAATTTTTCAGCCCAGGCTGACGTTGAGCTGGAACAAAGTACCTACGATGTTCCTAAGGTGAAGACCAGGATGATGATTGGTGGCTTGGAGCATTCTTGAAGTTCTTCCGTACGTTGTCGACTCCGATATACCATCCTCTTCCTCCCACCACCGCCCATCGGTCAAATTTCGAGGGATCTCTGGTTCCGAGCTGTGCATTAACACGGGAGAATGGACTTGTTAGTTAAGGGACTTTAGTCTGCTGAACCAAGGGTGGAATTGGTGCTCGAGTGACTGAGTTGAGGCGTGTATGTCCTGGAGGTGCTGTTCCCCACCTATGTCGAAGAAGATATTACATCCCAGCATCATTAGATACCTGAAAGTTCTGTTATCCGTCGTATTGGAGTTGTCCTCCCGGTGCACTGAAGGAACTCGGGGTTCGATCGCTGCAGAATACGAAGGTGTGTACCCGGATTTGTTTCATGTTCGCCGCAATTCTTGCATTGGGTCTTTCAGACTTATTCATAGAAAGTTTCAATGATTTCTGCTGCTTCGGACTTCGGGCTGTTGAGAGAGGGGAAGGGGAACAGAACACAGAACCTGTATTGCGCGTTGTGTGGACTGCGAATGTTGGTGCGTGCTTCTCGTCGTAGGTTCTCTACCTTCCTCGGTTTGGTCTCTTAGTCCACAGGAGTGCACGACGTGTCTCCCTGTAAGGCTAGTTCCCTATTGCAAACGGGTGACTGTACTTTAATGCCTCTGGTTCTCGCGGTCTTGGCTCCCGCGATTCTTGCCATCAGAGTTCTTTGCCTTGCTCTTCTGCCTCTTGCAGGCTTGTCAGGCGTCAGGCGTCATCCTGTGTTAAACACGAAATGTGCATGTTCTGGGATGATGGAGGTCAACAAGAGACCTTGTCGATTCATCTCAGCTCGCAGCATCTTTGCACTGGACAGGATGACTCACTATGTATATTTCCTTTTATGGAATGTTCTTGTGGACTGACCTACGAATGCTCTGGCGACGTTTCCCATGAACGAGCAAGAACGCCGATGACAGGGAAGGCGAGAAGAAGGGGGATTTACGTGTGATCGCTTGGGGGGCTACATGAGAGGGGAGGAGAAAAAATGTGGTGGATTTCGCGCAGACGGATGAAACGAAAGAGGATGAAGGTGCGCACGATTCTCATCAGCTCGAGTTGCAATATGCTAGGGCTCGAGCTCGTACGTTGAGAGTCATGGTAGAACTGTCTGTCTGGTGTCTCTACAGAGGTCCTTGCTGAGCCTAGAGGTTGTCCGCTAGAGAGTGGAGCGTAACGGCCAAAGACCACGTCCGTCCTTGACCGTTATCCTTAGAATCGTATTCGTGATCCTTCTTGCCTGGAAAGCTTGAACGCTGGTGTTCACAGCACGAAGGAGCTCGTATCTCAGCAAAAAGACAGTAATGGTGAGTGCGGCGGGCGCCTTCAACAAATGTGTGAGGGCGTCGGCGACTACACATCCAAATGAAGACTGCGGCATACGCGCGTTCTCATCAAAGTCACTTCTGCTTTGAGGTTTAGCGGCATTACGAAAAAAGGCTTGCTTCTGTCCATATTCAAATGAATTGGGGGGCTGAGAATCCTGTTTTTGCATCCTCCAGGTCGCTACGAGGCGCTCTCTCCCTCCTCCTCCCTCTTCCCCCATTTCACCTCACCAACGTATTGACTCGCTCCCAAGTTCATTCAGCTATCTTTCTTGGGATGGAGTTTCGCGGAAGAGTGAAGCGGAAAGTAATATATCCTTCTTTCAGTCTTGTTATCCACAAGCACCTACTCTGGTGCGTTGGCCGTGCGTACCGAAGGCGCATCGTATGGAAGAGTGTTCCGAACTACCGTCCATACCCAGTGCCACTCCAGGACACTCGTGATGGTGATTGGGAAATGGTGAGTGACTTCAGATGGTTTGAATAGAAACGTCTAAAACTGAATCGCCAGATGACAATCGACTGTCGTGAGGAGGACGATCTACGACGCAACCGTAGGCCTGTCATACTTGTACGTCTACTTGGCAGCTAGAATGCGAGCAATACGTCCGACTTGTCTCATGGATCGATAAGCCTGAACTAGACCCTTTCTGCGCTGACACGTCGACCACCCCACAAGCTGAACCTGAACCAGTTGAACTCCCCCCAGCTGATGACGACGCCGTGTCCTACATCAGTTTTTTGGATCTGGACGGTGGAGAAACTAGGGATGATGTGGACCAGCAGACGCCTGTGAGGCGCGTGTCTAAAGGAACGCGTATACTCTATGTGAGTTCCATAGGCGACGTTCTGAAGTCTGGGACTTTCTGCGGTGCTAAGCCTTATTTTCTTTCAGACATGTAAAAGCTTCTTGGAGCATTGGATTCGATCTGTTCACAGAAAAAAGGCAGCTATCTGATTTTCTAGATGAACAGATGGATGAAGAGGATTCATCTCCCACTGTTCGCTTCCTTGCCTCCCTTGTGCATCGCATATTTACTATCCACTAGCCACATCCACCCTTATACACACTTTCCGTCGTCGAGCTCGCTCTTGCTAATTCAAAATGCTCCCGCGTTGCAAAATTCTCCTACTGCCGTCTCGCTTTGACAATAATTCGACTTTTGGTTACTATAGCCCTTTTCGCCCTTCCACTGTAGAGATTTTGTTTTCGGAATAGGATCTTGAGTTTGATACAAATATGGTCGTAGCCCGTGGATCAAGATTCAAAGAAAACATCGAGCAAAAGTCGACTGTTTTGACACCTCGCTAAACCTCACTAGATGTCATGCAAATCCTTCCTCCATTAATATTGAGTGACCGACGCGTCGAATCTCGAACTCCCAGAGTCATACAAATCGTTGACGACTTCAACGAACGAGTTTGTCTGAATCTTTCCATATTTCAAACATCAACATACTTAGCATTTCTTTTTACGACGTAATAAACAGGTTCAAAGAAATCAACGAATGAGGAGCTTGGTGCGTATGATCTCATCTTTGGATTTGTGACACAATGAATTGAAGGAAACACATCTGACTACAGGCGGCAGGCTCTCAAATGTGATTGACATTTGGGGGCGTGCTAGCGAAGAGTTGACGGTGGCGCTTGCCTCTTTTATAATTTAGAAGCCACTACGTTTACGACACACTCTGAGGGAATTTTCAATACGCCGACATTCGAGCCGAGTACACTGGCAGTCATCCATGTAAACTTCATGACCGCATCGTAATCGTGCCATTGGAAGTATATGAAGAGCACCCCCACGTTCGCCTGATTAACAATAGGCAAGTAACTGAGTAGAAACAACTCAGCCAAGGTACATGTATCATAATGTTCGCTAGCCAATTGTAGCTTGCTTCAAGGGTAATGACGTACTTTTATCGCAAGACTGCGGGATTCGAGCGTTTGCTTGGCAAAAATGGATAAAAATGCGAGTCGCTAACATTTCCACCGAGGTGCACGCTCCGGAAGATCCCACTGTACGCCGTTCTGCTCCTATCGCACGTGAAGGACGCCTCAACTGCTCGGATATTAGATGTCCTCAAGTGAGAAACTTCGCTGTTTGCGAAGTATGAAATCTGCGATATGCACTTCAATCAGGAATATCGTGCCAAGAAATTGCGGGAAGGACTTTTCATGGCAGGCCCTCCAGTTGAGCGCTGCTGCGTTGCCGCTGGTGACCCTCAAGGACGAGTCCCTTGGAGTGCTAGAAAGTAGAAAGTGTGGCTGGTAAGCGACCTCAGATCATGTACGACATAAGACACTGCTCACATTAGTGAGCAGAGCTCTCCGCAGTGAATCCTAAAGAAAGATATGACTTAGCGACCCTTGAGAAGCAGATAGTGAGAGAATGGAGTTGAATAAACCCACGCATCTGAAGTGAGACAGGCATCAGAGGATGAACACGACAAATTTATTTCTTCGTATCATAATTGAAAAGAAGGATTGCTCCCTAAACGTCAGCATAGGTAAGACAACCGCAAAGAAACTCATTGGAAACATAATGAAATGGCGTTAGAAAGAGGGGAGCAAGGGAAAGTGAGTGGTATAACGAAGAAACGAAAGCAGCTGACCAATATATGGATCTGTAAGCCTATCCTGCAAGACACGGAGACAGTGTACATGTCTTCTTATAATAACATCTGCCAAGCTATATCAGCAGCATGCCTAGTGCTGTGCTATGAACATCCTCGAAAACGGCTGGAATGTCCATGAGAGAGAGGACAGCTACTGCTGACGTCTTGATACGACCCACGGTTCGGGAGAATAGAACTGGGGAGCCTCAGTTGACGTCGCAAGTTGTTATATTAATCTTGCTCTTGCGTAAATGTCGGATAGTCAAGGAAGAGTGAGTTTAGGCGGGGTAGCTTGTCGAAACAGAGGTCCAAAAAAGGAGTGAACCGGGTGTCGGAGGAAACACGTTTAGAATTCCTATGCATATCAGATTTTGAGAAATAAATGTGTATATTTCTGAGAATCTAAGGGGTCCCTAAAGCAGAATCGTTGAGAAGGGGAGCTAGAGAAGAGAGAGGAGGTTATGGAAGCGTGTCGAGAACTGCTGAATTGGAGGGAGTCACAGTCACCATATGTTTTTGCCGAGGGCGTTCCTCCGGATCCTCTTCCAGTTCTGACTCCTGACATCCCTACAACTACTTCGCATCGCTGCAAAAAATCAGCACAAGCCGACGTCGAGCTGGAACAAGACCCTTACTACATTTCCAAGATGAAGGATTGATGGTGGCTTGGAGCAATTCATGAAGTTCTTTTGTACGTCGTCGACTCCGGTAAATCATGCTGTCCATCCCACCACCGTTCGTTGGTCAACTTTCGAATGGTCTTTGGTTTGGAGATGTGAAGAAATACAGAAAAAAGGAGTTAACGTGGATAGATCATAATTTGTTGAATCAAGGGTGAACGTGGTGCTCCGACTGATGAACTGAGGCGTGTATATCCTGGAAGTACTGTTCCCCGCTCGTGTTGAAGAAGATATTGTGTCCTCGGCTCATTAGATACCTGGAAAATCTGTTGACCTTCGGATTGGAGTTGTCCCTCCCCATGTATCGGGTGGATTTGGGACTCGATCACTCCAGAGACATGAAGGTGCGTGTACCCACATTTTTTAATGCTCGTCGTCATAATTCTGAGTCGGGCGTTTCAGACTTGTTCACAAAACGTTTTTCGATCCCTTCTTGATATCTTCTAGGTTGTTTCATACGCTGTGCTGGAGAAGGGGGAGAGAACGGAAAACAGAGCTTGTACTACGCGTTGTGTGGACCGCAAATGCTGGTGTGTGCTTTTCGTTGCTGGCTTGCCGCTATCCTTCGTTGGCTTCTTGTCCATAGGAGGGCTCATTTTTTCTCCTTGTAGGGCTCGGTTCCTATTACGAGAGGGTAACTGTACTTTGATGCATTTGGTCCTGAGTCTTGGCTCCCATGGCGATTCCTCTGGCGGCATCACAACTCTTCGTCTTGCAGGCTTGTCAGGCGTCACTCTGTGTTGAACACGCAGCGCATGTTCTAGGACAATGTAGTCAGAAAGAGACCTTGTCGTCGACTCATCTCATCTTTTCACCTGGCAGGATGACTCACCATGTGTATTTTCCTTTTATGGAACGCTCTTGCGGACTGCCCACGACTGCTCTGACCACATTTCCTGTCAACAAGCAAGGGTGTTGACAACAAGGAAGGCAAAAGGAAAGGTGCATGAACATATACCTCCTTTGGGAGACGACACGAGTGGAAAAGAAGAGAAATCTGAAGGGTGCTGAGCAGGCAGAGGACAGAAGAGGTCGAAGAAAAGTGCGCACGAATCTTTGCTCCTATGGCAAGATAAAACCAAGAATCGTATACGTCCGATGCGAATGATCCTGCGGTTGGCTCTGTGTTAACGGTGAAGAGGTCTTTGCTGAAGCTGGAGGTTTTCCGCTGGGTCCGCTGGAGAAGAGAGCGTGACTACCGAAGAACACATCTGTTCTTGATTGTTGGTTGGCCCACGAAGTCACGATGGGGATCCTTGTTCCATTTCTGCACGATGAACACGATGGTAAAGCAGGCTGTCTGGTGCCGCTAAAGAGTTCCTTGTTGAATATGAAGGCTGTCCGCTGGAGAACAGTGCCGAAGACCACGTTGGTCCTTGACTGGTGTTCTACTGCTAGCAATTTTGGATATTCGCCCCTTGAGCACAGGTGACGACAGCCTGAACAAGTTCATGGAGCTTTAGCAAGAAAGACGTGACAAGACTGAGCGTGGCGCCCTTCGGAGCCAAATACGTGCTCGCGTCGGCGACCGCTCTAAAGGAAGACCGCGGCATTAGCGCATTCTCTTCAAAGCGACGTCTACTTTGAGGCTTAGCGGGATTACGAGAAAAGGACTGTTTCTGTCCTTATGCGAATGTACTCGAGGGCTGAGTTTCCTGTTTTTTGCAACCTTCGGGTCGTTTACGAGTCGCTCTCTCCCTCCTCCCTTCTCCCTCCATCTCACCACGCCAGGGAACTCACTCGCTCTTGAGATCACTTAGCTATCTTTTTTTGCGATGGAGTTTCGCGGAAGAGTGAAGCGGAGAGTCATATATCCTTCTTTCAGTCTTGTTATCCACAAGCACCTGCTCTGGTGTGTTGGCCGCGCGTACCGAAGGCGCATCGTATGGAAGAGTGTTCCGAACTACCGTCCATACCCAGTGCCACTCCAGGACACTCGTGATGGTGATTGGGAAATGGTGAGTGACTTCAGATGGTTTGAATAGAAACGTCTAAAACTGAATCGCCAGATGACAATCGACTGTCGTGAGGAGGACGATCTACGACGCAACCGTAGGCTTGTCATACTCGTACGTCTACTTGGCAGCTAGAATGCAAGCAACACGTCCGACTTGTCTCATATGGATCTTTAAGCCTGAACTAGACCCTTTCTGTGTTGACACGTCGACTACCCTACAGGCTGAACCTGAACGAGTTGAGCTCCCTCCAATTGACGACGACGCCGTATCCTACATCAGTTTTCTGGATCTGGATGGTGAGGAAACTAGGGACGATGTGGACCGGTCTGCGCATGCAAGGCGCGTGTCGAAAGGAGCGCGGATATTCTTTGTGAGTTTCGTATGTCATCTATTCAGCTCAAGAACTTGATGTCATGCTAAGCCTTATTTTCTGTCAGACGTGTAAAAGCTTCTTGGAGTATTGGATTCAATCTGTTCGTAAGAAAAAAGCAGCTATCTGACTTTCTAGAAAAATGGATGGATGAAGAGGGTTCATCTCCCACTGTTCGCTTCCTTGCCTCCTTCTTGCCTTGTACATTTCTTGACCACCGTTGTATTCTCTGACTATAAGCACACTTGCCGTCGTCGAGCTCGCCCTTAATTCAACTTGCTTCCGTTTCCACCACGAATTACCAAAATTATCCTCCCAGGCCTGCTGTTTTCCTTGATAATAGCCTCACTTTTTGCAGGATTCTCTTTTGCTTTTCGATTGTAGATATTTTTTTGATTTTGGGATAGGAACTCGAGTTTGATACAAATCTGGCGGTTACTCGTGGATCGAGATTCAAAAAGAGCGCATCAAGCAAAAGTCAATTGCTTTGACGCCCCCCTGAACCTTATTCGTGAGAACTGGATGCCATGTAGATCATTCGTTCATCGAGTGACCGACGCGTCGAAGCTTGAGCTCGCACAAGTCATCGACGACTTGAACGCGATGAACGGCACATCAGAAGGCATCCAAGAGCCATTCGACCTCATCAGGCTCTCGCTCAATGAGCGCGTGTTCGTCAAACTGCGCGGTGACCGCGAGCTCAACGGGGTACTCCACGTACGCACCGTCTGTTTACTTTTCTGCTTTCAACAGCAACAACTCTGACCGCGTCACAAAAAAATGCTTTACTGTCCACTTTACATGGCATGTCGATGACTTGTATACTCGATGGCAATACTGTACACACTTTGCAGGCCTACGATGGACACATGAACCTCATACTGAGTGACGTGGAAGAGACGATCATGCTCGTCGACAGTGACGATGCCGCGCCGCCGGCAGGACGCATAAATGCAAGCAGATCTTCCTTCATTCAATACACAAGATTCTATCTTACTCATACACCGAACCGCTGACTCTCTCTGCATCGTTTTTTATGCTCATTTCCGTCCTTCTCGCGCTTGTGCAGGTGGCCAAACGCAAAATGGATATGCTCTTTGTGCGCGGGGACGGCGTGATCCTGGTGAGTCACCGTTCTGCTTCTTCTCTTCCCAGAAGTACAAAGCATACCTCACCCCGCACCGTGCATCCCCTTATCGCTTCTCATCTGCATGTGTGACTCACCTTTTTCAAACTTTACGCCTATTCATTTGCTGCCATCGACTCACTAGTACTAGTACTGATGCATGCGTGTGTGTATAGGTCTCACCTCCTCTGCGGACGTAAACGAGCATTACGAACCCTCCCTCCCTTCTTTCTTCGCAGCACTCAGTACTCCAGTGCCCTCACCTCATCCTCATCACGCGATCGGGCCCTCTTTGAACTCGCAGACACGATCAGCTTCCGCGCCGCCGTGCCGCGGATGCGAAGCTCTGGTTTGGAGTCGCGGAGATCAGCAGGCACCCTCTCGCTATCTTTACTCTTGAATTCATCCATCCGACTCCCGTTCCCTCTCGATCCGCACAATATAATCTCTTTTCAGCGCATGCGTCTTCCCCCTCTGTATTCTACTCGCACTTCTTAGTGCGTCTCAATGCGTTTTATGGTTATGGCTCCGAGCCAAACGATATGTCTTCTGCATTCCGGCGTCCGATGGCACCCGTCTGCGTTCCCCGGGCTCAGACTACTTCGTGCTTCTCCCTGCACCTAAGTTACGATCGGACCCCCGCTCCGTAACATCGTACACCAGAACGATCACGATCACTATCACAGCGCAGCGGCAGCCCACCCGCAAGCCGATCTCAATCCATTCCATCTGCAGCTGAGCAGAAAGGGAGCAAACGGGGGAGGAACTCTAAATCAAGCACTATCTATCTGGGTAGAAAGAGTTCTTAGAAGCGACAGGCGGAAGGTGTGTGTGGAGGGTGGACACGTATGCTCCGAGAGCTGAACACGGGTTGCTTCGGACCTCACCTTGCTTCAGAGTTTTCGGATTTATAGATACCATGCAAGGGAAAGGCGAAAGGCAAGGCATCGTGTGCTGCGTCTTCTTTCAATCTTTGCCTTTTGTTGTTGGGCACATGCAGATGGGTGGGACCACAGGACGCGCGAAGAAGCTTAAGGGGCTCTCATCCCATCTCCACCAAGCTTCACGCAGTGAATACAATTCATGCCACTTCGCCTCACTTCGACTGAGTTTGAGCTTATAGGGTGTCCGTCTCCCAACTCCTTCCTCCATCCTTCGTCCTCCTTACTCTTTCTAGCAGCTTGAATCAGGCCTTCGCTTCTAAGTTTCTTCGCTTCATTCTGCTCGAGCGGCGGTAAAAAAAGAATGGAACTTAGGCTGAACATATTGATACTAGTACTGCCCGTATATATACATATGAAAACACTCCCAACATTTCCCGACGCGTATCGTAATGCAGAGCCCGAGAAACGAAGTATGTAACGGAAAAATAGATTGAAAATGGAACATATGTGTATTGCGGACGTGGACGCGGACAGGGGAGCCCTACTGACTAAAAACTTACGCACGAAAACAGGAATCGGAAAGAAAGAAATCAGAAAATAAGGGAACAGGGAGATGCTAGGATACATAAGGGAAATGCAGATGCAAACGAAAAAGGAAAAAAAAAAAGAGATGGAGATGCAAAGACGTAAAGAGAGGATAAGAAAGGAAAGGAGAGAGTGATATGAGTGGGGAGGGGAGGCATCACACTTGAGGTGGCCGTCGGCCTGCCTGCGCAACCGTGTACGCGCGCAGGTCAGAGTCGAGCCGGCGGCAGTACTGTATACGAGTTGCGTGAATCATATAAAATGTGATATGAAGGAGACGGAGACGGAGATGAAAGAGCCTGGGGTAAGACAGAACAAGGGGAGGGAGGGAGTAAGCATAGACATTCCGGCACGGGTCTACCCTGGTAAAATAGAGAGAAATACCACAGACAACAAGGGAAGAGATGAGGACGAGAAGAAGACGAAGGATAGCAGAACATGAAAACAAAGATGATACAGAGAATAGGCCAAGAAAGAGGAAAAGTAGTAATGAGGAGACGAAGGACGAAAGAGGAGACGAGACGAGACGAGACGAGAATATCGAGCTAAAAACGCGATACTCGTCTTTGAGCCAACGCGAGTTTGCCAGAGACAGGTCAGGTAATAGCGAGCACATTGCGCATCGGCTACCCGCCCTCGTGCCGCCCATCGCCAGTCTGCACGACGCCCTCCATCCGCCCGTCATTCTCTACGCGATCCTCTTCCTCTACCTCGTCCTCCGTATCCATCTCCGACTGCAGATCTTGCACCGCATACGCCGGCGTCGGCGGCGGTCCCTCCTCGCCTTCTCTCACTCGATCCCCCTCCGCCGGAGCATCATCGCTTCCAGGCGGCGTCGGTTCCGCATACGCATACGGTATAGTATAATATCCCTGCTCAGGCGCGTCACCCGAGCTCGGGCTATACCCCAGCGGGATCCCACCGCCGAGGCCCATCCCCATCATCGCGTACGCCTGCATGTGCATGATCTGCGCGGCCCCGCTCCCTTGCTCCGCAGACGCGCGGGCGTGCAGCGCGGAAGCGTAGGCTTCTTGCTCGTGTACGCGTCGTTGACGGTCGCGCTCGTGTTGTTGCTGCGTGTGCTGTGATTGGGACTGGGACTGGGACTGAGAATGGGAGGGGTCAGGAGGAGGAGCGGGTGGTGGTGTTTGCATGGGCTGGTCCCATGCAGGTGCGACCATTCCCTCAGGCCAGGTACCGTCGCGCAACCACCCAGCTTGCAATATTTTCAACTAGCCGTGTCCATAGATCGTGATCAGTTCCCCATCCATCTCCCGAACATTCACAAGACAAATAGAATCAGAGACTCACGACAATATCCAGCGGGAGGCGGTGGCGCAGCTGGTTCCCGCCGAGGAGGCCCTTCCAGACGTTTTTGAGCCCCACGCGCCATACCTCTTCGCTCTCGACCGCACCCGGGTGGCCGAGCAGCGCTTCGAGCTTGATGCGCGACGGCGACGGTGACGCAGGCGCGGGTGGGATCGGCGGTGAGGCCGTCCACAAAGCGCGTCGCCGCTCGAAGTACGACGGCCCCGGCGCAGGGAGCGCACCCGCGTTGTGCACCATCAGGAACTCATAATAGGAGGTGGAGCGATCGAATCCTGCCGGCTCGGAGGGAGGTATGGGTATGCACAAGGATGCTGGAGCAGGTTGGGGCACGGCGGGGACGGGGACAGGGACGGGGCCGATGCTTTTGGCTTTGCCCTTTGAGGTGATCGGACTGCTGCTGCTCGTCGCAGAAGAGACGGCGGTGGTATTCGACGATGGCGCGCTGCTGCTGTCGTTACTAGAGTGTGGATCATCGGTGGTGCCGAGTGCTGCAGCGACAAGACGTTGACGATACAGCGGGTACGATCCACCTACACGTCAGCTCGAGACCAAAGCATCGAGAAATGAATGGAAGTGGAGACGCACGGAAGTTCGAGTTCGAGTTCGAGGCGGCCGTCGTCGAGGAGCTGGAGCCTTTCGGATGTTGCTGGTACGTCGGGCGGGGCGGGACGGCGTGGTTGACCTTGTACGGAATCTCCGCCGCGGTGAGGACGTATGGCTGGAGTGGGACATCATGGTTGTTGGAACGATCGCGGTCTCTGCGGTCTTGTGCATACTTGGACGGCATTGATGCATCTGGCGCGTCGTCGATGTGCCGGTGGGCTGTCGATGAGGGTGAGAAACGACAGGCCTAGGACGCAGGGAGGAAAGAGAGAGGTGTGTACAGTATGCCTTCGGCAAGTGATATATATATTAATATTCTGCAGGGGGTGAAGAGAAAAAGAATCAGAAAAGGCTTCGAGTAAATTCCTTTCCAAATTAGTTGATTTCGAGAAGAGATGTCTAGGACAGTAAACTCGATTTCCAAGTCAAGATCGCGCCGGAAATTGCTAGAGTAATGCATGCCACGCCGATGGCGCCGATGGCGTAAGCACACTGTGAGCCGGATCCCGACAGCGTCGCCGACGTCGTGGTGGACGGAGTTGCTGAGTGTGAATCAGAGGGTGACTCATCCTCGTCTTCTGACCTTCCTTTTCCATTCATTCTATACTTTACTCCACAGAAAATATAGAGCCATCTTGGAACTAATAGCAGGGTGTTCTGTACTGCACACTTCGAGCCTCTCTAACCGCTCGCGCAGATGCCGCCTGCACAGCACCAGCACTTATCTCTATTGCTCCTCAAGGCCAAGCTTAATGTGCCTCAGAAGCAGGGTATGCAAAACCTCCGCTCGTATATTTCTCGGATCTTCAGTGCAGCCTGCGTATCACCTGCGTGTACACGCTGCCCTCTTATTCATATTATAGATTCGTATTTTGCGAGACACGATGGGCTACATCGTTATACATAGCTCCGTTCCTCATTTCTTCACCCTGCACTAGTGCTCCTCCACCGTCGTAACCCCTATCCGGACAAATAAACACTGTCACACTCGGACACCACGTCAATATTAATCCCCACTCATCGCCTGCGCTCGGTTTCCTTCGAATTCTATTCCGACGCCGCGCAGATCCCGACTACCGACTGTGCCGCAAGCCCGACAGGATTTTCGCCGGTCTCAGGCTGGAACTTAAAGAAGACGGTCTCAGATTCGAGTACGACTCGCCCCACTGCACACAGATCCAAGGTTGCGATCTCTTTCGAAGGACTACATTATACATAGGACTAGCATTTCAACTGTTATCCGAGAGATGGACCCGGCTGTTGGCGTAGACCAATCACTCGGAGTCGTTCTGGAATGCGCCAATTAGAACTCGGAAGATCTGGAGGGAAAAAAAGCGTTCGTCCGTTCCTCCCAACTCCGACGCCGACGCCTGATTCCCGAATTCCGATTCCGAGCCAAACACATATATATATACGAAGATTGTGAGTGCGTGCGGACACAATCAGAGTGGATTTTTTTTAACTGCTTACCTAGGTGATCTCGTCCTCGTCTCACTGCGTCGACTCTGGGCTCCCCTTCGTCTCACTTTGGGTTCCTCAAGACCAAGGCCAATATAGTTCCCCTCCTCACTCCTCAAGAGCCACACCCTGATCTGTGCATCCTTCATCTTCATGTCCTCGATTTCTTCGAGACATTTGGCAGGCACTGAATCTGGCCGCGAATCTTCGTCCTTATCCCCTTATCGGTTGGTTGGTCGCGGAGACATGCGTGGATACGGAATTGACAGCAGACAGCAGACAGCAGGAAGGGCGCCGTTCGTCTGTCACTGGCTCGTACTCATCGAAGCTGGGGCACTGCGTCGCAGGTAAGGGTCCTGCCCTCCTCGGTCGTCTTGTTTTTGAGCTACGAGCTACGTATAGGCTCTTTGGAACTGTAGTATCGACAGGATACGCGCGCGTTCAGCGTCGGGGGCATTCGCAGAGAGTTATTTTATTTTATTCCTCGTCTCCCCCCATCTCGTGCTTCTGAGTCCGCCCTCTCCTGCTCTCTCGGCCTCCACCTTGTCGCCGCCGCCCAGGCACATTGAGAACCGGTATTAGAAGGTGCGTGTTCTCGCGGTCGTTCGTATCGAAGGAAGGCCACGGTCCGCGCATTTTTAAATAGTTTTTTTTTTTAAGTGATTCGCTCGCCGGGATGTAAATAACACTGGCCCGGGAGATATCAAGACCCAAGACTCAATAAAGCGGCAGCCTCTCTCAAGCGGAAGAACGGATCCCTCAAACTTGATCTATTGAAAAAGTCTTCGACCCTCGATTGTTCGAGCCCGATGCGACCAACCAACAGGCGAACGCCCGGGCTTCATACAGTGTGCACGCCTTCTACGCTGTATGTAGATTGCAAACACCAATTTCACGCCTCAATCTCAGCTCGCAATCTTAACTCTCAGTTCTCCCTGCGTGTTTATTTCGAGTAGAACTTAGTTTGGACCGGGACCGGGGCTTTCGCAACGGCAACTCTTGCGTGCTGACTGCATGAATGTAATGGCCTATTCTTTCCGTCCCCTCCTCCCACTCCTTGTTCCCGCTGACGCAGCCCCCAACTCTGACGCAGCCTCCTAGAGTTTTCCACAGACAGAGCGCCTCTTCGTCTACACTACGCACTCACTCCACTCTCGAGCTCCACTTCGATATACAAACGCCGCGTCCCACCCGCAAAGAAACCTCACGCGCTCCAAGCTATCTGATTCTGAGATAATTCAAGGTACGGTACGTATAAGAAACCGTATTTCTGAAATGGTATCTGGTATCTGTAACCATGGTCTATTTGATTTGATTCAAAATAGGCATAGGCTAATACGCTAGCAGACTCGTGTATATATACATACTGTGTAAACATAAACATATACAAATTTAAGTCCAGGTGTGGTTTTACCAGACTTTCCCTGTGAATAATAATTGCAATCAGAAATAAAATGAGTTGGTGGTGAGGGAAACAGAGACCTGAGGGCATGGCTCATTAGAGTATCTTTTCAGGGCAAAATTAGGTGCTTTTCCCCTTCTGTAGCTAGAACAACAGAGAGATGAGCCCTGAAATATTACATGGATGTGTTATACAGGTGGATTTTTAAAGTTACGGGACACCCAAACATGGAAGCTGGTTCACATCTGCCTGAGCAAACCCACACACGTCATCTCTACCTACCATCCACCTTGCATAAACACAGAACACAGATATTTTCTTGTACAAAGATGATGAATCTTATCTTCTCACAGTCCTTGAATTTTCTATGAAGTCAAAGCAAAGGATTTTTGTGGTCAAGAAAGAGTTTCCTTTTCAGGGTGTCCCGTAACTTATAAAATCCACCTGTAGTATATTTAATACCAGATGTGATTTTTTCAGAGTTTTTGAACATGTTCCTGGCAAGTTATTGGCCATGGATTTGAAATAACCCTTTCTGATTTTCAAGCGGCTTTTTCTCACTTCCCTAAGTCATAATATAAAAATAGAAACACAATAATGAATTTAGCAACTTTTTTGAAGAGTTTTCATGAAGAATTGAGTGAGATACAATGTATTTTGTATTTGGAGGCTCTTGAAGTGATAAAAACTGTGTGACGGCGCGTGTGCAAATAATTATGAAATTTGCTGTAATATTGATGTAAACTCGATTTCCACCCACGATCGCGCGCTAGAATAATGCATGCCAGTGCCGCGCTTGGAGCGTCAATGACGTAAGCACATTATGAGTCGGATCCCATGTGAATCAGAGGGTGACTTATACTAGTCTTTTGATCCTACTTCCTCTTCTCCTTCTGTTCATTCTACACCCGTCACAGGACACTCCACAAAAAAATATAGAGCCATCCTGGAACTCACTCACGCCAATATACAATGTAGGGTGTGGTGTACTACACACTTCGAGGGCAGGCTTTCTTAGCCTCTCTAACCGCGAGCGCACACTTATCTTATTGCTCCTCAAGGCCTAGTTTAATGTGCCTCAGAAGGAGGGCCTGCAAAACGTCAGCTCGTATATTCCTCGGATCATCAGTGCAGCCTGCGTATCACCTGCGTGTACACGCTGCCTCATATTCGTATTTTGGGACACATGAATCAAGAACGCGATGAGCTACATCGTTATACATAGCTCCGTTCCTCATTTCGTCACCCTGCACTAGTACTCCTCGGTCTCCAACGCCTTTGTAACCCCTATCCGGACAAATAAACACTGTTACATTCGGACACCACGTCAATCTCCACTAGTACTCATCGCCTGCGCTCGTTTTCCTTCGAATTCTATTCCGACGCCGCGTAGATCCCGACTACCGACTGTGCCGCAAGCCTGACAGGATTTTCACCGGTCTCAGGCTGAAACTTAAAATGCAAAGACGGTCTCAGATTCCGAGTACGAGTCCTACCTCCAGAAAGCTTTGGGTTTGGGTCATAGAATGCAACGCCCCACTAGTACTGCACACAGATCCAAGGTTGCGATCTCTTTCGGAGGACCACATAGGACTAGTATTGCAACTGTTATCCGAGAGATGGACCCGGCTGCTGGCGTGGACCAATCACTCGGAGTCGTTCTGGAATGCGCCAATTACCGTCATGGACCGGTCCTTGAAACACCCCCACTCCTTGAAACACCCCATTTATTTTGGCTCAACAACATATCCCTCAGCTCAAATTAATGCATAAAAACAGCCTACTCATTTAATTATGCTATTTAGAAAAAAAACCCATGAAAAATGCGTTGAATTTGAGAAAGTTATGGGTAAAATGGGTGTGAGAAGGTACTAGAATTGAGTGGTTCAGAATGTTGTTGGCTCTATTCATTCATAAAACATGCATTTCAGCTGGAACAAAAAAAGAATGCATTTTTTAAGAAATATATTGAATGTGTCTGCAAATTTTCAAGTCAAATGGATAGAAATTGAGTTGTGTAGAAATTCAGAAAGTTGTGTAGCGCTTTTTTGAAGTGTCACATTTATGTCACATCCCTTTCCGCGTCATGTCTTATGCAGCTCATCTTGAGCTTGCTCACTTCTGCCACATAACCCATGCTAATAAAATAGTATGTGTAATAATTATTGATAGTAGTAAATACTAGACTATTCTATAATACTCTACATATAAAAATAATAATATATGAGAGCAATAGCTCAAATTCCGAGTGAAGATGAGCGTGGGAAAGTTGTGTTTCAAGGAGCGGTGACATGTTGATTTAGAGTCAAAATGTGTGCAATTCATAACTCATTTATTCCTGACTTTTTTCACTCAAAATTTTGCACAGATGGACCTTAGTGATATAGCTTTAATTTAATATTTTTTGGTTCGAGAAAATCAGTGAAGAAATGGAGTAAAAATTGAAATAAAATGTGCTGTTTCAAGGACCGGTCCATGACGGTAGAACTCGGAAGATCTAAAGGCCTGGGATGAATAGACGCCAATCTGTCCGCCCGTCCGTCCGTTCCTCCCAGCCTGATTCCCGAATTCCGATTCCGAGGTAAACACATATACAGACATTCACGTGTCCTTTAAACACCACTGTTCCTTTGAACACCTAGCAATTTCTCCCTCAAAAATTTTAATGCAATTCTGAAAAAATACCTGAATGTGTATGTAGTGTCTGGCTATATGGGTGCAAATTTTGAGCAGAATCAGTGAAATGGTTGAGTCCAGAGAAAATCAGAAATGTCAAAATTTAATCAAAACTTGCAGCATCTCTTGCTAACAAATTTTATTCTGAAAGAATCACTCAACAGAAACATGTGAAAAATTTCACACAGCATTTATACCATCTAATCTATATACTATCGAAGTTTGGAAGCAGGAGAGTGAGTTTTGCAATTTACGGAGGTCAGACAATGCAGACAATGGTCAAATTTGACAGGTTCATAAGCCGATCTGATGACGTAAGTGCATTGCAAGATTACGGTAACACTAGTGTGACATTATCATGTGCGGTGTTCAAAGGAGTTGATTCATCACGAAAACGAGACAAATATTACATTTGCATACATTTAATTATAAGAAATGAAATATGTAAATTATATGTAAGCCTTGTGGGTGACATTGCACGCCATTTCACGGGTCGGCGCTTCTTACAAGGCTCGTAATAATTGTCAAATCTCACAATACTTCAAGTAAGATGTCGGCACTTGTCAGTAATCACAATCCACGTGATTACTGACACTCAAATGTAGAGATTGCATGTCATCATAAGGATTGTGGGTACTTACCAGTCAGCGCAATGAATGGCGAAAGAAGACAAGTGAATATAAGTGCCGCCCAAAGTTACAAGAAATACAAGGCATGCTGAAATTATAAGTGCCATAATTATTCTTAAAGCTTGCATGTAATGATAATGTATGTCAGGCTTAGCGAAGAGGACAAGCAAATATAAGTGCCGCCCAAAGTTACAAGAAATACAAGGCATGCTGAAATTATAAGTGCCATAATTATTCTTAAAGCTTACATGTAATGATAATGGGATCTCAGACTTGGCAAAGGAGCGCAAGTGTGAAATTAGATTGGCATTTCATTTTTTTCCACGTCATTTGATTGTTGTCATGGGATATAAATGCGGTGCAGAAGCACATATAAAATTAGACGGCTATACTAATATCAGACTAATTATGCGGCATTTAAAGACAAAAATTAAGCGGCTAGGAAGCGAAAGCGGGCCTCCAGGCGGCGTACTGAGCCCTTTGCACGTTGGCCTGATTCATGAGCAGCACCAGGGAATATAACACTAAATAATGAAGTTAGCTGACTATTTCTGCAAGGTTATGGCGTACAACTTACCGGTTCCACCAATCCAGGAGTTCTGTGGCATAAGCCTTCATGACCGGCACGTCAGACTCAAAAAAGGTGTAGATTGACTCATACATCTGACTGACATCGGGAGTGCATGAGGGAGAGAAGGTCCGCTTTGAGCTCAAGGCGAAGTAAGTCTTTCAAAGAAAGATTAATTACTAGATTTAAATAATAACAATAAATATATACCTGTGCCGTAATGTATGCGAGAGAACCAGGGGTGACTTTCATCATGTTGTGGAGCTGCGCATTGCCATGGCGCTTTGCATTTGATGAAGTGCCCAATTCATCATCCCAATCCACAGAGGATGGGCTAAGGAAGACAGCTTTGAACGACTAAAGCACAAATGTCAGTTATAGATTTCTTGGAACAAGACAAACAAACGTACCTTTACCACTAGCTCACCTTTTAAGAAGCCCTTAAGAGGGTCCAGAGGATCATACATACCTTTAGCGTACATAAAGAAGCGGAAGTCAGTCCCATCAATAAGGCGTACAAAACCCTCATCATCTGTCACGGTTGCGGTACCATCTCTCAATTTGTCAAAGTACCTTAAAGAAGTAAGAGTTACTTAATGGTCAATGCGGAAAGAGAAGCACTCACTCGTCACTAAGAGGGAAGGCTTCAACGGGTGCCAGCAAGCGCGCGATTGCTGGGTTGTTGAAGCCGCGCCCATGTTTCTGGGTGAGGCTGGGGCAAGACACGCCCTCAGGGTACTTTACCCATGTTATCACAAGGGGCTTGAGGGTTGAGGTATCATCAGAGCACGCAAGGCATTGACCCTGGCGCAGCTTAGAATTTAAAGAGTGAGACGACAACATTTAAAAAGATAAAAATGTGAACACTTACGCTATGCGCAATACTGGTGAGCTCGTCATCCTCCACATCACCAATATCCTTGCTCAGCAACGGGTTGGCAGTCATGAGGGCCTTGTAGTTACTGATCGCACGCTTTTCCCTTGTAAAAAATGATAAATGCACATTTAGTGACGGAAAGAAAAAAAAAAGAAAAAAACTGACTTGGAAGACCATTCCCTAATTTCATCGCCGTCCTCGCTGTACTGGCTCTCCTCAATATCTTCATGCTCAAGCCCGATGGTCAAGACAAATGAAGGGCTGGACCAAGTGGCCTGTGTGCGCCCGAAATGACGTCCAATTGAGACGAACCTGTTCAGCTTCTCGCTGCAGACCTTGTTAGTGAGCCAGAATACAGAAAGAAGCCATGCAAGTCTGCGATGGAAAACAGTGGAAAGAACACACGGCTTCTTCCTTCCAGTCCTGGTCACTTCGTCTTCAATCAGACGCTTGCGCTTATTCGTTGTGCTCCCAACTGGCAGTGTGACGGCTAGCGAAGGGGTTTGCGACGTTCGCAGATTCTGAGAGGTAGACATTATAAAGTGAAGAGGTAATGAAATTCAAAGCTAGCGATTGAGAGCATTGAGAGTTCTGGGGAATTTGACGGAGGAAATGGGGAGTGCAGGTTAAATATTGTAAGAGGCGAGAGTAATTAGATAGAGAGAAAAAAAAATATGGAGGCGGTGTCAGACTCCTCACCCTAATAAACACTTTCATACACGCGAGGCGCATAGAATGGGGGAGTCCATCTATATCGCCCGAAATGATGTCTTAGCCGCCGTGATGGTTCACCCGCAGCGCAACCGCGTCGGACAGTCAAGTCGATCATCAAGATCCATCAGACAGATGCTGGGAAGCCGGTCGCACACTTTCAGTCGCTGGAGAAGCGGCTTCGTCCACAGACTCTCAGCAAAGTCTTCACTTCCTGAAAGACAGTCAACATCTAACAAAAGAACACATACATCGAAAAAAAGAGCCCGGTCCGAAGATGAAACGCACCTCCTGCTTTTGCGAGCTGCTCATGACGGTATTGAGCATCAAAGCCATGACAAGAGGAATTATCTTATTAAAAATACGAACATAATTCCGCCTACTAGTATTAGCTCAGCCTGAAACACAGCGCCGGAGGTGGGTGAGTTGGAATGTAGGCCCATCAGTCCATCGAGAAGCGATTCGACAGAAGCTTCTGCAACTGTAGGCGCATTGGATCGAATCAGTCGATTGTAAAGATTGGGTCGAAGGCGCTTACTAGTCACTTCCTTTTCGAATAATCGAGCGCGACCAGTGAAAGACCGCGTTCCAAGGCTGCGAGAATCGACGGAACTATGTGTGGACGGGCAACAGAAGGACTGCGCCGGACTGTCCGTGCGTTGCTGCTTTTGCCGACACGACCAAATAATATAACAAAGACACTGCACTGAACTTCGCTGTTCCAAACGTCGGCCCGGGGTAACGTCCCCTTCAACATAATCCAGCCACTGACAAGCTTGAGCTTGTGAACGAATGAGGAGTAAAAGCAAGGCCAACGATAGTCAAGATCTGGATAGCGGCAGTCGAGGATGGCCTGTCCTCTAGTAGTATTAGGCATATGCGAGGCAAGGGCAACGCGGCAGAAATCTTGCACGATGATTCCCCGCTGACAAAATAGAAAGCAAAGCAACTAGCAAGCACTAGCTCTGCTTTGTCATGGACATGAGCCTTGTCTACCTAGGAGAAGACAGAACGCGGCGAAAGCGCCTAAGGGGCTATCTAAGATGAGATTAATTCTGTTCAGTAAAGCATCTTGATCACAAAAGGGAGCGGATATCTTCATGAAGATTCGTGACCAGATAGGACACAATAGGCTTAATGGTGTCATCCAAAGAGAAGCATGCCTGCGCCGCGCTCTTGAGCGTCGATACGAGCTGCACGACAATGTCTGGGGTGTACTAATTTGTTTGTGGGACGAAGAGAATTCTGCGCACCACCGTGGCACTGCGCATCACTCCGAATTTTAGTATCTGCTGCTTTGAGTTGAATGTACAACGTTTACTTATCTTGAATAGTGTCTTGAGATGGTCGAGGTGCATCTGTTGGATCGCCACCCTTGTGGACGGCTAAGTGCTTAGTAAGAGCAGAATATAATAACCATGCTAGATTGCGGAAGGTCAGACTTAGGAATTCGAAGATCGTTTCGAAGCCCATGAAGTTGGCCAACTGACTTTTTGACTAAAGAATGTGGGCAAGGATTTCGAAAGCATCTTAAAGTCAAGTATTGAGCTCGATATCCATCAGATGAGGAGGATAACATACGGAGGCGTTCTTACATCTGCTAAGACATTCGTGCACCATCTGCGAAAATGCCCAGTGCCCTCGGTAATTCACGCGGAGTCTAGGAAATACATCACCCAAGATATCTAGTCGAGTGCGATTTGCTAGAGTGATAGAGTCTTCGCGCTAGAAACGCCATTCCGGATGTAGATAGCAACCCCGTCCTCATTTTCTTCTCGCTTGCCGTCGCACCTGTACCCAGATGTAGACACTGAGAAAAGAAAGGCTTATTCCGAGTCAGCCACACTGATTCCATCCATGAAGACTCACAAGGTAGGCGTTGAGCGACGAGACTGGAGAGGAAGACGTTAAGGGACGTCGATGCTTCATACGTCAGGAAGCGGTAGAGGTCTTTCGTCTGGAAGTGTGCAGTATAGCGTGGACTGAGGTGCTGAAGGATGTGTGGGACAAAATGCCTGGAAAATAAATAAAAATGAATATTGCACATTTCCACGGAGAAGCATTGAAGCTCACCGGATTCATCACAAGAGCTTCAAGCCTGTCCACGGTCTAAACTGCCACTACCGCCAAAACATCACATCAAGTTTAGCATCAGCATGGGCCAGATCAAGCTTCAATCCGTGATGCGGGGACCGAAGAAAAAAAACCTTGATATCTCAAAAACTGTAATGACTTCGAAAGATCGCGCCGCCGCTGCTAAGGTACGAGTTACGAATTCTAGTGTTATCTTTCAGTGGCACTAACCTCTACTAGCAGAAAGACGAGGATCCCAGCACGCGTGAGTCTCGTAAAGCTGCGAGCAAGCATAAACAAATACAACGGATCGTTTGAGGGAGCGGAAAGCGGCGAGGTCGTCTCTAAGTCGTTCGTGGTACGTCTATTGATCCATCTCATGCCCAATCACTCTATTGAAGCCCGCTTGTGTCCTTATCGCTCCAGCAACTCGATCGAATCGCAAGCAGATTGGAAAATAGGGAAACAGATCAGGAAGAAATAACAAATATTGCATATACAGACTTGCCTCGAATACGATCAACTTCAGAGGCCAAAATGAAGTTGCATCACTGCTAGTTCTATAGCTGAAGTAAGGTCTTGCAAAGGAGCGTAAGCACTTTTTCATCCATTGAATGAAGCTTCTGGAGTAACAACTCCTGCGATGATACAACCGTGCTCAGTTTCTAATGCTCGCTTTCTTTTTATCGAGAACTTGAATATTAATGACATCCGTGTACGAAAGTAGTTGGTCGTGACTAACACCCTTCACCTAGGAAGAACCTTCTGAAATTGTCTTCCTACCTTCCGTATATCAGAGGCGACTCTCGTTGGGTTGCGGCTCACCTTTAGGTAGATAATCAGACCCAAGAGACGCCGGATAGAATAGAGCAGCTTACGAGTACCGATCCTAAGTATGTATGGGGATCAATCGAAACAGTAGGATCGCCGATAGCCTTTGAACAACGAAAGAAGATCTCTCCTTCTTCTAACACCCCCAAAAGGTCTGTTCCTTGCATAAGTGATGCTGTGCTTGAGAAGCATTAAACGGTACATACCTGGCATTACGAAGGCCTCAGCGGATAAAGGCGCCGGTATGTGGTACTGCATATAGATGCGAGTGTATCCAGTCAGCGGACTGCACGGCAGGTTGAGAAACTATGACGGTAGACTACGCACCTGCTCAAGGAAGGACTGGGTGATTTGCGTCAGAATGTACTTCAACTTCTCATGAACCACGGGGCTCTGCAGAAGAGTAAAACCAGCCAGTATCATATCACGAGTAGACTCGTAAAGCGATGAAGGACAACTGCTGACGGTTCTCGCTCTACCAATCCGCCACTGGTGGCGACGTCCTCCTCATCGTCATCGTCCTCGTCGCGGACGTCCCCACGTAGGCGTGCTTCGACAAATAAGCCAAGGGAAGCTCGACATATGCCTGAAGCTGCACGACCAGCTCTCTGGACCAGTTGACAGTCCCTTCGAAGTCTGGACAGGCACCTTCGAGCTTGCTGATCTTCCTGACTTGCTCTGGAGGCATGCCATCTCAATGACGATATCATTCCTTCGCGTGTACAGCAGCATCGCAACTACGCAAAATGTTAATGACGAGGGAAACGGAGAGAGAAGGACTTCTGAAACTCACTGAACCAATCCATAACAAAGCTTCGGTTCGACTACAAAAGAAACAATGTTATGTACATGGCTAAACAAGCCTCAATCTAATTAATCCAGCTCTCCGACGTTATATGCGATGTCCTCTTGACCGCCATCCTCATCCTCATCAACATCAACATCGCTGCCGTAGTCAAATTCTTCTGCCTCTGAGCCATCGTCATTCTCAGGTTCTTCATCATCTTCAATCTCGCCGTCTTCCCTGTCACCTTCGACACTATTATCGCCTTCAAGCTCAATTTTGAGTCGATGAAATAGAGCGTCTACATCGACCGACGCCTCCGTCTCGGGATCATCGTCGGTGACCAGTGAGGCTTGCAATCCCAGTTTACCATACATCCCTGCGGGTACACTGTTTGCCTGCTTCGAGTTATAGCCTGTCGTATGGCCGATGCCGCCTCCATGATGATGCATGAAGATATCACGGTCTGCGAACCTGCATCATAACTTTTGTTTGGTAATGGACTCAATCATATGCGATCTATACTCACCTGTTGATATAGAATGATTCCCAGTCATCCATAGTGTTTGACTCTTTTACCCGAGCAAGTCGACTCGGCCCAAGAAGCTGCTTAGTGCGACCATACCGAAAGGCTGGAATCAAATGAGCAGCATGGACGACGGACGCCGGGTCAAGGAATCCGAACGGAGGTGAGCCATCCTCCTTTGTTACGAACCGAACGTGCTCCAACCTGCAGGCTTCGTCTCCAAAACTATCTTCAACAGTACGACCGAACCATCGAACCCATAGAAAGTCGATCCGTGTCGGGACAGCCTCGGAATCGGTATCTAAATACGCGTCGACATGATATATCCCTAACACTTGAGCATACCAGAAGGGGGATGTGGCCGTCCCTGGCTCGATCGTGTCTCGGGAAAGGATCATGACATCGGACGTAACTGAGGTGGGGTTAACTGAGTCGTATTCTCTTTGCATGTCGTACGTAGTATAGTTAATTTGCAGCCTCTTGTGCTCCGCTGCTCTGCCTTCGTCTATCACGAGAGTCCTCCGTTCTTCAGCGGAAAATTGCAGCTCATCATCGACACAGTCGAGACCCTTTAATCGAGCAATAAGATGATCTTTCAGAGCATCGGAAAAGCCCTAAAGCATGCCATGTCAGTAAGTACGCCTCTGAGGACGGAGAGTGGGCTTGCCTCTATCGCATGATCAGTGCGATGGTTGTGTATCCATGTGCCCAGTGCAAATGAAATCCCCTTCTTCCCAATGTGATATCTAGTAGATAATTCTCCTATACGTTCGTCACTTGAATCTGAGTCAGCAGAGGACACGCCATCAGCAGTACTCTCGACCATGGCTGCAGGCGCTGCGTCTACTGTGCGGCGCGACTCTGCAAACCTCTCAGCTATACGACTCAGGTTTGTTTGCCGTCTTTCGATCTCGGTCACTTGGCGTATGAAGTTCACGCGGTTAGTCCTTGTATAGTTTTGTCTCGACCTTTTATGTTCAGATTCGCCCTGCAACAAAAACATTCAAACTTATGCAATGACTAGAAAAGCTAACATACTATGGAGGTGCTGTAAGAGTCCGTGGATCCGAAAAGTAGAACATGACGAGCATAGTCTCCTGTCGCGTGTATTTTTGAAGTATCCGCATTGAAGTCCTTCTTAATAGTAGCGTGAATTGCCTCGGAGGGTTGCGAAGAGAGAGTAGCCTTCTTCCCTGCCTTGCGCGTTGTTCTACGAATGCGTTTCTGTGATTCCTGGTGAAGTTCCTGGGTGAAGAATGCAGGGCACGTATCATCTCAGAAGGTCCGCAGCGAGTCTGCGAATCTCGCTGTCTCACTGTCGAGAGAAGCTACAGTAGCATCTGTATGAATGCGAAGTTTCGCTAAAGCATGAACCGTGGCCGCTCGATAGATTAGCTCGCGAACGTTTCTTTCGTGAGGATCAGGAAGAAGCCCGTCGAACACAGGTAAGGCGCACTGCACCCAAAATACGAAAACAATAAGTAGATTGCACAGAAAGATTGACTCAGAGATTCCCACCTGAAGGAGATCTTCGAAGCTATAGGCAGTCATCTGTTTCATCTCGGATATGTTTCCATTATATCTCCGTATTACACCAGCAAATGGAGGAATTTCCCTCACGCTGGCTTAAAAGTCAGAATTGTTCTTACGAAAGAGAACGGTACGTACCGCCTGTTTAGCTCAGCAACCTTGTCATATGGCTTGAATGTCTCTAGGATGCGAACAAAATGGGTGAAGATTTGTCGCCATATACCGACCTCCCATTCATGCAGCACATCAACGACGAGCATAGAATGGAAATCGAAGCCAAATTGCCCCAAACGTGACGAGAAAGCATTCTAAACCACCCATTATATATCGGTAAAACGCAAAGTTTGTCTGCTGAACCTTACCTCGATTGGCGTCAAGGACTGTTCGTCTAAGGCCAAAGCGACATTCTTATGTGCGACATGCCTTCTGCCATTAAATATGATGCTTCTGGCCAACTCGACTTTCCGCCGACGTTTGTCATCGTCTACACGCGCTCTTTTTATTCAAACGCGGGCTTCTGACGGCTTTCCTAGCAGAGACGAAATATCCTTGGTCTGCACAAGGCACCTAGGGCAAGAATGCTTGCCCAGGCTTTTGATCGTAGCAAGAAGAACCCTAGAATGCAACTTAGAATCGAGTCTACAGAGCTTGAGAATAGGGAATTACTTCTCAGGATAATCCGCCGAATAAGTAAAGATGCGAGGATAGAGACGCTGCTTCACTCCGTCACCACAAAGGACGACTATGCCATGCTCCCAAGCGTGAACGAACTCGTCGTCAAGAATGACTCTCCAAACGCTTTGCATAATCTCGCGTCGACAGTGTGTTTCAAGAGCCACTGATGCTTTCTTGCCTCTTGCGTGACCTTGCACAAAATCCTTGAACGACTCAGGCAGCTACAAAATAATAATGAGCATGATCCATCCTAACATTTAGAAATACAGGCAAAGCTCGTACCGATGGGATATGTGCAATTTGATGACACGCACCTGAGCCGGCTTTACTCCGTTCGTATTTGGACTGATTTCCGAATTGGAGGTACGCAGGCCAAAGCTTCGCGCTCCCAAATTTAGCAGCCGCCATTCCATCAGACCAGAGCTGAATAGCTGCAACAGCGCGGGGGAGGTCATCGCTAGACTCCTGAGGAAGTTGGTGTACTTCTTTGTGCGCTTCTCGGAATGATTTCGACCAGTATAACTCCCCATGAACTGACATCTCTTCACCCATGGGCGGCGTGAACCTCAGCTCGTAAGGTTCGTAGCAGAACCCTTCACTTTGCTTCTTGCTCGAGAAAACCGACTGAATCACCCCTACTAGCGGCCGATGCAGAAATTCGTCGACTTCGAAACTCGTGCTCTTTGGCGCATTGCGGTGTAGATGGCCGAGAGGAACGGGAATCGAAAGCGGTACCATCCGCCATCCATCGCATACGTCAAAAGTCCCGTCAAGCGAACTATCCCCCAGTCGTTTATTGATGGCTCGAAAGTTAACGCCACGCAAGTCCTCTACACGGAAGTCTTCGCTCAATAATAGTGCAATGAGACGCTCCAGATCTTCTATAGACTTATGTGGGGGACCAGACCAAAACCAGTGATTGATAGCGAAGGTGGAAAAGTTAGGATGCGGAGCGAAGACGTTTAACCAAGTAGAACTTGTTTCCTGTATGATATCAGGTCCGCCTTCCGAGACGGGTTCCCCTTTTTTGTTATCCTCCTGCGTTCGACGGAAAACCTTGTGCAAGCCGAATGTGTTACGTTCGGAATGGTATAGGAGAAATTCGGGCACGTCATTGATGTCCGGAGGTTCGTCAAAATTTACGGGAGTCGGACTTCTATGAAGAACAGGACGAGCTATATCAAATATCGGAAGCTCGTCTCGATATCGTACGGGGAGTACGCAAGGTCGCACAACGCGCCCAGCGGCAGATATAACTGGCGGGGCCGGTTCCGAAGGCAGCGGGGCCTGGGTTAACTCAATGCCAATGGGGTCATCATCGTTAAACATGACTACTGGAGTGTCAGAGTCGAACGATGCAGAATCGAAAGACGTAGAGACCTGGGCAAAAATTAACAGACTAAGACGAAGCAGTTTCTCAGGCACGCACCATGTTTGCTTCATTTTCCAACTGAACGGATCTCTTCGTCCTCGCTCGCTTCTTTTCACCACGTCGTTGCCTCCTGTCCTCTTGTGCCCTCTTCAACCTGTTTATCGCGTGTTCGCACACACGTTCGTGGCACGAACGACCACCGTGAGTAGTGTACGACTTAGTGCACGAGTCGCCTTGGCAGATATATCCCCCTTCCATGCTAGATAAAAATGAAGACGAAGGGCAGAAAATAACGGGGGCGTATTTATATATAGCAGAAACACGGGTCGATCTTTTGGTTACAAGCGACGTCGGGTCCTTTTAATAATATGATACTGAGTCCGCCATCCCAACTCATGCAGCGAACACAATTCTGCAATCAATAACCCATAGACCTCTTATCCTGTACCGCACCAAACTCTATATGCCTCCAGACAAGACCTATCCGGAAATGGGGGGAAGTCAGCAACCTGAGAGCTATGACAGAGATAAAGAAAGAACGATTAACACATGAACAAGTGAAAGAGGAGAAATATGAATATTTAAACCACGCGAATAGGATCTCCACCCGTTTCACACAGACGTGAAATAAAATGTTACAAGCCAAGTTAAGCAAGCGGTAATGCATACCTTGCTACGAGCTGTAAATCCATTCCTTCCTTCATTATGCTTTGATGTATGCTATGTCGATTGCGAATTGCCAGCGTGATACCTATAAATCACCGCAAACAATTGTTTGCGGCACTTGAGAGTGCTCCACCCCGCCTCTCGCAGGCACTAGGCCGACGACAGGCAGGGCTGACCATGGTAGCAGTTGCAACCAGGCCTGGGGCGTATGCCAGGTATTGTGGGTGGACAGCGGTGTTGCATGTAAGTGACGGCTGTTATGGACGAGCAGCGAGTATCGGAGAAGCTGGGGTGATAGATGTGCTACTGATAAGAGCGCAGTTAGGGGTTCTTGAATTTCAAGCTGAAGGAAATGAATCGAGCGTACTCGTTACATGGCAATCTCGTACTTTAGCCTTTGGCCAATGTAGTTGACGACGAGGTTTGAAGGGATCTGCAAGGGAAAAAGTGACTCGGAGAGGACGACGTGGGTGTGAGTAGCAGGGTACTACGGCGTAACTACACTCAGGGCTTAAAGTGGAAATGAAGTCGAAGCATGAAAGGCGCCTGTGACTGGCACGTGATGGCCCGCGTCTCCACGTCGATCTCACAGTCCCGACTTCAAGTTTACTTCGACTCGGACTAACCTACGCGTTATTCAACGTGCTACCTGCACAGTCTCAGAAGTCCCTAAGAGTCAGCCTAGTGCTTACTCGTGGGCATTAACGTCGACAGTTGCAATAGCAACTCGACATCTCAGCAGCTGCTTATTGCTACTTGCTGTCGTTTGGGTTAAGGCATTTACCACTGGGCCAGGGTCATCATTTAAACTCTTTTGAGGTAAGTTTGAATTTTTCAAATACGGGCTCCCTACGACTCACTTATACAGACGGTATTTACAGAATGTCAAGCGGAAATGGTTATTCGTGGGGCGGAAGGAACGATTCACACGACGGAGACGATACTTGGCCGGGAAAGCCTTTGGTTGAGAAGACGCATACCCTCAGTATGTTCAGAGCTTCCCAGTTCTTTTCAATGCTTGTTGAATAGTCTGCCTGTAGATGAACGCTTCGACACAGTTCGTGCTCTAGATGCACGCGTTGCGGCGGACATGAAGTATCTCGACCATATCATCACGACACCAAATGCAGATTGGGTACCCCAATACCCACTAATTGAAAAAGCTGGGATTCTCAAGCATGACGACGGCCTCTGGGGAGGTCATGAATATACGCGCTGGCCGCAATTCTTCTCAAAGCAATCCATTCATCACGCCTGCATACCGTTTGAGAAGTCTTGCACCATTGGCAGCTTCGTGCGTGGTATATCTTCCGTCAACGATGTTGCATGGTACGATCCAAATGAGTCCAGCGACTTCACGGATGGAAAAGAGTTCGAGATTCGTACGCAATCACAAGTCGGGAGACTGCGTGATGATCTCATTGGAGATTTAGAAACCGCTTTACTCTTGATTGCTGCGAAGACACGCACTATCGGTGGGGAGCGGAGGAAAGAAGGTTTAGATGGAGGAACTGACAAGGTATACAGGAGATGTTTCCAGGCAGGTCAGTTTGGAATCGAACGCCTTCGCCTCCTGAAAAGCAGCTGGCGCGCCACCTTGTCCACTATACGTGACGTTCAGCGGGCCATACTTGAACTCCACGGTCTGAGAACGTACCTTGACCTTGTCGTGCCTCGCATGAAAGCCAGCGAGGACTTTCGAAGGCAAGTCCTGCCTGTCCGTGGTGCATTCACTACCGAGCCCTCCGTCGTCAACAACCTATATCGTATCGGCATACCTGTGTGGTTTATCTGTGCTTCGAAGCAGATGAAGGGAAAGGTTTTTTCGACCAATGAATGTGTTCCGTGGTCAAATTATGTCTCTAACCGTCTCAATACATATGCCGGGAGGGACTTGTACGACGGGCTTACTTTCCAACTGGACGATCACTTGCAGGAAATGTCTAGGAGTCAGTTTATGGTGGAAGAACACATCACCGAACTCCTCGAACAAATGTACGGCTTTCAGAATTATCAGCCCGGGGCTCCGGCTTTCAGCGCTACGCCAGCGGCGTCTTCCTCTTCTTCGTGCACTCCTCTCGAGGCATCGTTACCTCCAGCTTCGTCGACTCAACCAGTGTCGTCGACATCTTCAAAGAGAAAGAGGACTGTCTCAAAACATCAGCCGCAAAAGGATCGAAACGAGCCGAATATCAACTACGCTCGCATTGTCCACGTCCCAAAAGGAGTCGACGGCTCACCAGATCTGCCTCCTTATCATAAAGAAGTGATGGCTAGCTTGACGAAGCTCGGTACCGTTGGGAAAGAAAATGGCCCTGCTGCACTCTACCCACTGCCACCACCTTTCCTTCTTATTCATGCCAGCGCAGAAAAATCGGCGGATCTCTATCTGAACTACATTCGCATCCGGCCAACCTTAATCGACATGCTTCTGAAAGGCGGCATCTTTGACAAGAGTATTTGGCGCAGATTGCGGGACTGGAAGACCATCTTGCATGGCGACTATATGAAGTCGACTCCGCTTCCACCGAACACCACCGATCCCTTCGTTGAGCGGATCTACAATAGGATGCCCCCCGCGTCTGGAGCCAGTACATCGAGAGAGAGATACGTTTCTCATTCTCCAACATCTTCTGATCGCTCTAGACAGCATGCGAATGACCTGCCTCCCGCTATCGCGATGCAGACTCTTTTGTAGACCGGACGGTCGACTCGAGGGCGAATCTATATTCTTCCCAAGGGAGACTGCGGTGACTCGATTGTCGAGGAGGGACGACCAAATAGAAACGGAGTGATCGACGCTCGAGACAGTGGCTCTCCTGGTTCAGAAACCTTGTCAAATCGCTCGATTCTGTCAGAATCGAACTCCCAACGCAGACCCTATAACTATAATGATTGACGTCTGAAGTTGAGGAAGGTGCGGGGCCGTGTCAGCCTGTTTCGGATGGTCCGAACCCCTGGATGGTGTTCGTCGAGCGTTCGAACGTGCTCGAAGGCGTTCGAGCGTACCCCGAAGCGATCGAGCGACTTCTTAGTAGGGGGCGAACGTGTGGGGCGACGGAAGTATGCAGGTATAATACCTTGTCGGGCTTGTC